>CM055962.1:20277087-20877087 GCA_029531755.1 Holothuria leucospilota | reverse complement strand
GTTGCACTAGATAAAATATGTCCTCTTGACATGAAAAATTGAAAACAATCTTAAAAAGGAGAGCAAAATTAATCTGCAAGATAAACTCTCCCAGATAGAACATGCATATCTGAAGAAGGTAGCAATCAGTATTTTCCTACAGTGGTTATTCTGTTGTTGTGTTGTGAAACTATATAATGTGTTCTGAATTGGAAACATTTGTCATTATAGGTAAGCTACTTCTTGTAACTGGTTAACAGGGCTGGAAATAAGACACGAGGGGAAGGCCATTTTCATGTAAGCTGTCAGGGCACATTTATGCATCTCCAAAGAGCACTAAGGCCAAATAAAAGATCTTGTGTATCTGGTATTTACAGTATATGTTTGGTTGTATTGTGTAGGGCACCAAGGCCATTGCCAAAAGTACAAAGGCCATGGCCTTTGTGGCCTTTATTTCCAGTCCTTGGTTAATTTGTAGTCAAGCTTGAGATAATAATAATAGTAAAAAAAAAACAAACATGCATTCTTTCTTTGAAATTCTGGACATCTTTGCTACTGTATATTCTCTCTTTTTTTTTTTTTTTGGGGGGGGGGGGGAAGGGGAGAGAAGAGGTAGGAGTAATCTTTTTCTGTTGTAGGAAGTATTTTAAGTCACATGCATCTCTGTTATGCCATTAATTAATTGCTCTGTAAGAGATAAAAAAAAAAGAAACCACTTGCTTCATACTGGTTGACTTCCATACCAGTCATACCAATATATATAGATGTTGTACTGGTGATAAAATGCTTTTCCTGCAAATACATTCAGAGAGGATGTCATTCCCACGAGTAATAAATTACAGTTCAAAGACATGCCAATAACCTAAAATTTTAAGTGAACCCCAGAAAGTTTACAGTAAAGTTGCTTCTAAACATATCTTACATTGATATATAAAGCACACAGTATGTTGATGTCATCAAATGGTGTTTTAGCTTTACAGAAAAAAAGAATGAAGTTTTGCGAGCATTCATTTCATACAGTGACAATTATTGACAGAATTTCCATATAGTGTTAGGGCATTGTTAAAATGAAATTACACAGTTTTGTAAAAATCCATCAGTTGAATTAAAACTCTTGGCTTCTATGATACTGCAGTCATAGGGTCCAACATTATTTTTGAGTTCTGTTTATTTTTAAATTCAATACCCAGGATATATATTTATACATGAGACCCTAGGTTCTCAATTTGTAGCATGGAGGCCATTTGTGGCCTTCAATATGCACTCAGATGGCCCAGGGAAGATGCAAGGAGCCCAATATTTTAATTAGGAAACAAGATGCTTCATGGAGTCCTGGCTACTAGTGCAGTGTAATTAATGTGTAAAAACTTGGTACAAGTTGCCCTAGGCCCAAAACAAGAGAGAACCACTGCACAAGACTTGAGTTTGGAAATATTGGTGTTCAGATAATGAAAAAGTACCTGTAAACAGGGTTTCAAACTTTGGCTTGGCTTCAGGCACCATACATGGGGTCCCTAGAAAGTGTGCCAAAACATTTCGTAAATGAGTTTTTTACAGCTAGCAAACTGGAGCACAATTGCTAAGAAATATATTTAGTTTTTATTTTCTGTATTCGATGATATGACACATGACAAACAAAAGGCAGTGTCCTATATGTCATTTGGTTCCTTTGGTTTCTTAGGAGGAGACATTGAAGTAAGGTTAGGTATGGAAGTCCCAAGAAAATATATTCTACAGGCTATCATGTAAAAAGGATTTCATGATATAGATATCCCATATTAAAGGTAAAGGGGTTATTCTGAATCCATTTAATACCCATGAATAAGGAGACCCTGCAGGGTATCCTTGCTCTAATTGGGATGGCTGCATTTTTCCTTTTAAGACCAGAATTAAATGCAGCATATTTATAGTAACTAGTAATGTTGACAACAGGAATTTGGATGCAGTAGGAGAGAAAATAAACACTAGGGTGACAAGAGAGGAAAGGAAGAACATGTTATCCATGACCATTTGTAACTAAGTCAGGGTTTAAGCAGATCTCCTAGTAGTAAAGACATAATGGGCCACAAGAGGGTACACTGCAGGCCCATAACCAAGGGGGAGGGGGCATTTAGGGGCTAGGCCCCCAGCTCCTTGGCTTGGCCCCCTGCTCTGCAGACATAGCCAGACCCCTGTGCAATAACTTATACTTAGCCCCCTAAGTTTGGTTTGTCCCCCCTTCCCTGCTCTCCAACTCTGGTTACAGGCCTGGTACACTACAAAGAAAGGCCAAAGTTTAACAAGGTTCTCAGTGTGGTAGCAGAGTGTAATTGCTCCTCACTTTTAATGTGTGTTGCTTCAAGTTTGATGTGATGTGCAGAAGAGAGTGAGAGAGTGAAATTTAGGAAAGTAAATGCTTTCCATTCTCCCTACACTGTCATAGATGGCTGCCATTGTAAGCAGGTGTTCCTGATGGTTACAAGTATATTTTATTCCAACTCTGTTAGTTGATTTGCATCTTTTTCTTGATTATGCTAAAATTGGGACAAATTTTATCATTCTGACATTGTGACAAAGCCAGGTGTTCGAAAGAAGGTCATAATGGAAGATGTGTTTGTAGCTTTTACCGAGTCCAAAGTTCTGTATGAGTTTGCAAAGTCAATTTGAAATGTGCCTTTAAGTGTTTGCTAGCACATGAAAAATGATTCCAGTGACACATCTCTGTATGCCTGTGTGAAAAATTTGTTTATCTTGTGGATGGCAGTGGTAGCTTCATACTATTTATTTGTCTTCTAAAAACTATGAACATTTTTGTGCTAGTGGCAAGTGAGTTGTCAGCAGAGTGTTGTGTTTTATTTAAAAATTCAGTGTTTAAATCAGAGTGTAGTAATTAAAAGTTGAAATTGTTCAAGCCCATGATTCTTTGTACAAATTGGACTTCCCAACTTGCTCTCTTAACTAAGTTTCAGTCAGTGCTGCATCCTCACGTACCAGTTCTGGAAAGACTGCAGAAAAAAACCAGAAGAGAGAGAGAAAAAAAAAAAAAAAACAGAAAGGCCTTCTCTAGGCAGTCTAAGTAAAACATGAAATGTCATTTACCTTTTGCTTGACACCTTAGAAAGCTGAGAAGGAAGAACTGTTTGCTTGGCCTCAATTCACCTTGATTAATACCTGAACATTCTACCCCTACCTGAACAGCTGTATTGGCAACCCAGCTAGATCTCCTAAGGGATATGGAAGGTCATTCCTCCCATTTTAATTTTCACCTCCCAGCTCTGATTAGTTGATCACACTGTGACTCCCAACACCGGAGGTTAAGTTTTCAAACTTTGGCGTTGCGTGCTTTGCAGGCCCGGGATGAGACTTGATCTGGATGGCTAATTGAGACAACCGATTCAGGGCTGTGATAGCATCCTCTCATCTTTCTTATACATGTGACCCCTACTGTTTAGTGCACATTATCAGACGGGGATTAACAGGGGTCGATGTTTTCATATTTTACTGGTTTTAGAGATACCCTTGTCAGACCTGCTGAGCCCTGTGGCCTGTGTTTCTGTCTTTCCCAAACTTGTTTTTGCATTTCACACCTAACACAACAACAGACTCCTGAGGTCAGTGTCATCATCTCCTGTACATCATGAATGTGATATTTAAGCCCAGACTCCTGTTGAATTTATTGGGTGAACCAACCCAAGAAATGGAATAGTCGAGGAAAATATGGTGATGAGCATGTGTTATTCTTGTCAGGTATCTTGGTGGTTGAGTTCCAATCATTCATAGTGTTAATCTGCCGGCATTATTTGCCATTACCTTCACAAAAGGTGAGACTGATCCAGGGAGCTCATCAGCAGGATATGAAAGCTGTGCACAACTGTCGTCAGATTCAATTTACTGGATTCCGGGGGAGTGAATCGCTGGAAACCCTGGCCCCAAAAGAGAGGTACATTGGCGTCTGTTGTTTTCAATGCCATTGTAGCCTCAGGAGGGAATTTAGAAGGTGACAAAGATGTTGTTTCAAGGAATTTTTGACCAAAGTCGAAAATTGAGAGAAATTTACAAGTTCATGGCCACCTATTTGGAATTGTTGTTTCAAACTGCACCCGTCTTGATCTTAATAGAAGTGATGAGGGAGCATCCAGGGTTTGTTTTCTAGTTAGTACTCATGGTGTGCTTTGCAGTTGGCCATTAAAGGTGGTTTAACATCTGTTTAACTGCCAAACAAGATCATACTAAGACTCATAGACACAAAGAACCAGTTGCTTCATTTAATAGGCAAAGGGGAGAGGCACTTTGAATCGTAATCTGTAGTTTACAGCTTATCATGCTTCATTCAGTTATGGTGGTTAATGTTATTACTTGCATGCAGATTCTGCTAATGTAAGTCATGTGAACCAAGGTAGGACATTAAGAAATAAAGTGCCAGTCTGTACCCTCTGGCATTACCCTCAAGTCTTACCCCTTCCCCATTCTCTAAAGAAAATGAACTCTTGGTTTGTAGGGCCTGCATCTAACACATTGATTTTACCTAAATGCTGTCACCATTTCTGAGAGTTGTAAAACAGTTCCAAGTATAATTGACAACTTGCAAGTGTAATGAGAAAAACTCACTACAAACAGCATTCGAACAAGCAGCTGAGGACTTACATTAATATCCTGATAATACTGCCTTGAACATGTCAGTGAGTTAACTGAGGGTTCTCATCTGTCCAAAACGGCCTATTTTGAAGCACAAAGGTACATGTATTCAGTGAGGCTGCTTGTAACTTGTCCTATAGCACCATTTCAGGGCCATTTTACTGTTCCTATCTGCTACACCTCAGCAAACATCAACAAATATGGTGGTGACTAGTGCTGGTTTTCAATAGGGAATTGATTCAATTGCCCCATAGTAGTTTGGCAAGTCCCACTTATTTTCTTCTCTAATCGTTTTTCACACCTAGCCACTAGAGTATGGAAAGGGACTATGGCTGGATTCTGAACAACCTTTGGTGTACACCAATTGTGGAAGGCTTACTTCAGGTTATTGGGGGGATTAAATCCAAGACAAAAAGAGAACAAAACCACAAAGACTTTGTGGAATACAATTTTTGAGGTCAAACCTACTATGGTAGAAGTATGGAATGTTGAACAGCTAAAGTGCCAATAGGAGACGAGTATGGTTGGTTGAATAGTGGGAATTAGAACTGTGACTGATAGCTGCTGTAAGCATCTGTAGTCCTGGTAGGGGAAAGAAAGCGTTGTTACATACAAAGGGTTGGAATTCTTAGCAAGCAAATTCATCTTGTAAAAACTCATAGAACCATGTCTCTTCAACTGCTTGACAGCAACTTTGCTAGTTTTGACAGGGATATGAAAATAAGAGGCTCTAGTAGGCAATATTCAGTTGGTTGACTGAACTGCGGAGTTATGGGATGCTGTTTGTCCTCAGAAAATCATTATTTCCTAAATTTACTACAAGAGTATCTTTTGTGTGTTTAAGGGCTCTAGTGAAAATGGCTGTTGTAAGCAACCATAAAAGTGAAAGGGTTGATAGGGGTGGGGCAAGAGATTAGGAGCAAACATCACCTCTAAAGCACATAGTTTGTCGTCACTTTCCCCTTACCTCTATGGCAAGCCATGGGGAAAAACATGCCTAGTAGTAAACCAGTGTCAGTGCATGATGTCATAGTGGGGGTTGGTGTATTTAATGGTCATACTGTTACTGTTGTTTAACAGGAGAAATGCTGAAATTCAGATATCATGTAATAAAAAGGAGGCTTTCTTATTTTAATTTTTGTCTTAGTTTTTAGGAGAGAAAGGGACAGGTTATTACAGATATGCCACATTTGAACTTTTGGGGTGTGACCAGTATTGCACTTTTGGTTTTAATTTGAAGAAATCCAAGGGGATTATGGTATTGGTTATGCTTTGGGGAACCTATGTCAAGCCTTTTCTATCAAAGAGATAGCATATTTGGCCCAAATTTAAGGCTGCTAAGCGGAACATCTGTCAATTCCACTGTGGCTGGAGTATGAGGCTTGAGAAAACAAAAGGAAGGATCTGTGTTCGTTTTGTTGTCTTTCACAACACAAGTGATCCCACGGCTCTGAAAACATAATACCATAAGGTCTCAAAATCTTCACAGAGACGTGTCAGAGCTGAACTAGACTAGAAACACCTTCAATTTAAGTTAAATCTTTGAAAAACAAAAGCTCCAAATTTTTGCACCCACAAGCTATGTAGGCTATGCAATGGGGTGACCCTCTGTTCGGGGTCAGATAGCTCTTCTGATATGGATTTGAAAGAAAACATCAGGTCATTACCCCATTTAGTATTTGTGAAAATTGACAAAAGTCTGTAGAAAGTGTGAAAAAGAGGAATTTGGTAGCTTATTCAAACCAGATGATGGGGGTGGGTTTTGATGTTCTGTTCTATTTTGATAGTATGTTATGTTTGCAGTCTGACTTTTTCATCAGTTAGTAAGCTTGGAATGTTTGTTTGAAATTTTTGAACTCATTTCATAGACCCATTTCCATGTAAAGGATTTTGGGATAGAGTTCGGGTATGCATCATTTTTGGCCACAGTAAAATGCCATTGACAAAAGTGATGCATACCAAAACTCTGTCCCATAATCCTTTGTAATTGCTGTTTTGAAAAGGGTCTATGGACATATACGTACCCTTTGCTGCATCTAGTATGCATCATTCTTGTGCTTGTAAGCTACCCGGAGGTCTTCTACACTGCACCCCCAATGTCTGCCATTTTGGCGCGTAGTAGAATGCATTAGAGTCGGTTTATATTTTTTAAAGCTGTCATATTAAAAGCTAAGCAAAATCTGAGACCTTTTACTGAAGTGTTGCGACCTTTCAATTTTGCGCCCATGCAGTTTAAAAGATTTCAATAGATTCATCCCATACTTGTCAGAGACTTGTTGTTCTGTAGGTCCCTATTGATTTAATCATTTCAGTTTTTGAAAGCACTTGTGTTCAAAATATGAATTGACTGGTATCACTGACCTAAATGATTCATTTTGGCTTTGTTCAAAAAAGAAAAAACTATTTTTTGAAGAAAGCCATCGTAACTGTAATTCATTTTGTAATGGTACATTAGTTAATAATGTTTATTCCTAAGTACTCTGTAAATCTCATCAAATTTTGATAGTCAATTTTCTTTCAAAATCTCTAGACACTCAATTCCCATAGGGTGTACGGCAACCTTGACCCGGCAGTACACAGTACTGGATAACCCAGTGTAAAACAGCGGTGGGAAATTGGTAATGCATTTTCAAGCTGGATGCATTTATGTAAAAAGTGCAAAATAAATGTGATTAGTGTATTAGCAAGGGATGCAGTCTGTGAAAACTATTACACAAGTTGCCAGTCGCAGGTATTTTCAACAAAAACATTTTGACGTTCACAGATGTGGCAAAAGTACAAGGAACAACAGATTTGTCTTTGTGGCTATCCATCATGACCCCTTTAAAATTTGACAACAGTTTTAATGAAACTGGATCTTGTAGGCTTGACCTGTCTTCATTTCCGTGATTTGTTGTCTTTAGATCACAAGTTCCAGTTTTGTTGAAGCTGGGAGTTGAGGTCCCCTGAGGATGGGATTTTGGTGGTGATAGAGGGCTGGTGGACAAAAAAGAAAGTAGTCCACTAGACTCAAAGGTTAATTACTTAGGTATGATTCAATTTCAAGTTTCCTTCAAGGTTTCTTACAGCATCAAAGGATTGTACATGGCAGCAAGCATGTAGAAAAATATCTCTCGGGCCTTTATATTATTACCTGGCTTCTTCTCCTATCAATTGAAAGATGGAAAGTAGTTCAGGTCACTTTGCGTAAATTGATTTGCAGGGGCCCGGTTGCCCTGAGAAACACATTTGGCTGTTTGTTATCGGTTAATTTGCAGGTTTTGTTTGATCTTTCTAAAGAGCACCTTAGGAAACACCTGGAGCTGTGACTTTACCTGTGTGTTGCTGCTGCCGCCAGGAATTTTAAAAAGTAGTTCACGTCCTGAAAGGTCATCAGAACATTGCCTATGTGTCTTAATGTGTCTTTGAACTCAGAAAAAGGGATGACAGGTCCTGCCATAACCTTTTAAATAATCAGGCAAAAGGAGTCTTTGTTTGAGCTCCCCTAGGCTTTCCTTTTTAAGTAGTGTGAGAAATATAGTTCAGAGCAACACCTTTTACCTAAAGAATGATTTTTCCTTTGTGGGATTTTTCCTCTGCTGATCTGGCACATTGTTGGGAAAAAGAGGTTAATGCTACAGAGGTTGCCATGTTGACAGGAGAAGAACAAATTATTCAACAGAAGGAATAAAATTATCTTTTGAACTTCATCTGTCCCTGTTTATGGCAAATATAGGTCACCCATATGCCCAATCTTGTCAAAATTTTGTCCTTCAGGTGTGGAAAATGGCTCTGACAGGGAGCTGAAGTTCTCTGAACTGTGAAATTGCAGATTCTAGATGTGTTACCTGCCTGCTTGTGGCAGCCATATGTGTAAAGTAGCTAAAAGAATTGTGCTTGTCAAGACAGTTTTATTGGTCCCTGATCTGATCCCTTACCTGCATTTGTTTACACACAAAAGATTCAGTGCCTCTCCATAAAAAATGTTGTGGAGGTTTTGTGTAAAGTTATCCATGTAAAGGCACAAAAACAGCTTGATAAACATATGAGGAAGGATTCTTTTTGCAAACTGTCGATATGGCACATCAAAATGAGACTGTCGTAGGGCTTGTTTCATTTTCATAATGATTGTATGAAGAAACAGCGATGACTCATTCGCTGCACCTCTCATTGCATTTATATTAAATCTGTCATAGTACAGTATCGAAGTCATTTACAAAGGGGAGAAAATCATTGTTTAGGTGTTACCTTTTCTTTTTCCCCAGTGGATAATTTTTCTCATGCAGAATTGAAGAGAAGAGATTTAGCCTAGATTTTGCAAGGTTAACTGTTAGCATCTCAGTTCTTATCGCTAAGTAGAATCCCTATATTCTGCACACCAGGTTGGCAAGCAAGAATGGTTGCGTTTAAAATCATGATGCCACAAATGTATTCTTGTAGGGCCATGGAAGGGCTGTACTGAATATTAAAACCTGTCTTTCAAAGTTATTTCTTAAACTTAACATTCCCATCTATGTCCTAGGCTGAGTCCCTGAGTTCTAGGTAAACCTTTGAGGACTGATCTGCTATAAATCTTTGTTGTTCGGTTGTTCTGTTTAGTTGTACATGGACTCTCCAAAGGATGTTTTTTTTTTTTTTTTCACCTGCAAATCAAGGGTTGTAAGAGTCAATAGCTCAGGAATGGATAGGTGTGAAACTCTTTAATAGCTCAAGTAACAGGGTTGTTTTTGTGCCTCGGTTCCTTAGAGGTGTTTTAATCGGTTTGCCTTGGCAAACAGATTGGATCTGAATTGATCTTTCCTTAAACTCATGAAAGCCAAAGACTTTGAAACAAGATCCTTGTGGTGTATTTGCAATATTTGCTCTGTACTTTTTATGTATTGCTCCAAAGAAATTTTATCCTGTCAGAATTTGGTTAATAGGACTTTTTCTTTTTGCATGTGTCTAGCAATGGAAAAGAATAAAAATTTAAGAGAGAAACTTGAGAGGATTGGTTGGGGAATGTCTATAGCATATTGTAGTGTATTTGGCCACCTCAACCCTGTGCAAATAAAGCCCTCTAAGGAGTCTGTTTAGTCAGGTGTGGGTGCCATTTGCACTGGGTGTTTGCTCATAATGCGACAGAAGAGTGGTATTTGTCAATTATTGATCCCCTTCATCTTAACAATACAAGAGATGATAAAAAACGTGTGAAAATCCCTTTAGAAATACCTGGGACTAGCACTTAGTTCAAATTGAAGATGTTCGTGTATGTGCATAAGTAGTGCAGTTTCTCCTTTCTATTTTCCAGTTGGGTATCGGTGTTTGCCCAAAAGATTTAACACTCTACAATCCTCGACAAAAGTACATGGGACACCCCGCTCCCCGAATCAATGTTGAAGTCTCAGAACACGTTCGTCTGCTGCAACATTGAACAGGGGAGCGGGGATGCAGACAAGGGGATGACGACCTCATGCTTGCTTGTTTTGCTTGTTTTGTCCCATCATTTTTGTCGAGGATTGTCCGAGGCCTGTACAAAGGTATAGGGAGTTTTTCACTGCTGAAGTCAATGTATGATATTTCGTGAAAAAATTGGTCTATTTTGACCAAAGTATGTCTCTGAATAAAAGTTTGAGGTTCACATTGAAAAGAAACCCTTGTCCCTGAAAACACGCCCACATGGGTCCACATGGACCCACGTGGGCCACGTGGGCTCACATGCGATATATGTGTGCAACATAGGCTTTACATGGGTATGAACTCCATGGTTGGTTGGGAGGCGAGGTTGCTTGCAGGGGGTGAAATATTTTTCGGATGGGGGGGTGGTATAAATAGTCAAATACTTACTGGTAAAAACTGCACTGAACATTCGCGGGACCGAACAGCGAGGAAGCCCTGCTTGTTTGCCTAGGTTTGTTAAAATTTATTAGTCGAACTTAGAGAATATTGTCGCTACTTTACTAGTTCTCATCGTATCAAAATAGCGCCACGGTTTACCATTGACCTCAGCACGGTTTACCGTTGACCTACACACTATTTCAATGTACGTGGATGGTCAACCGTGCAAATCCACAAAAAATTCCACTATATGTAAAGCCTTTTATAGAAGAAAAATGGTTAACCGTTTCAAATCAGGGCAATTCTTAAGTACATTGTCATGTTTTCTAGATGAAATGATTCCACAGAATGTTAACTTTAACCAAACTGTAGTTTCAATGATTATTCAATGTTTATTTTCCCGAAAAATAGAAATCTTTGTGGTTGACCGTTTGGTATACCGTGAAATATATTACATTCGGCCCCACCCCCCCACTCCCCTTCCCGAAGTATCAAGAAAAATAAAATGTAAAAGCCTCTTTGGCTTCTTCCCATTACAATTTGTTACCATTCAATGTAAATAAAACACTGTCAAGCCAAAAATCCACCACCCCTACCCCTACCTCATATGAATCTGCTGTGTATAAGTACATTCCTTTCCCCGAACTCAGATCAGGAAAAAATCACCTAAAACTCTATGCTAAGTACTATATGGCTCCTTCTCATGACAATTTAATATTCATATGACATACTGACAAGCCAGGTTAATAGTCAGAAAATTGCAATTTTTAATCCTTCACCTTAACTTGACAAATACAACGGCAACTTCCTCTTTTTAAAACACCGTAAAACCAAATTTGTTAATTCCTATACCTTTGTACAGGCTTCAGACAATCCTCGACAAAAGTACATGGGACACCCCGCTCCCCGAATCAATGTTGAAGTCTCAGAACACGTTCGTCTGCTGCAACATTGAACAGGGGAGCGGGGATGCAGACAAGGGGATGACGACCTCATGCTTGCTTGTTTTGCTTGTTTTGTCCCATCATTTTTGTCGAGGATTGTAGAACCCTCCAGGCATTGTGCTAGAAGTGTACAGAGGGAGGTCAAAGGTGGTTGAAAACAGAGTGGTTTCTAGGTTTATATAATGCATGGGGCACACCAGTATTATAAGCTCCCTTTCCTCTCTTGTCTGTCCAGAATATGAAGAAATATTACTTCACATTCTCTTGTAAAGATTGGTTGTATCAATACGTGTGAAAGATGTACTGTGATTCTAGTAAGTTTAATGGAAGGATGAGTGGAAAAAAAATCATGATTTGAATTTAAAATGTAGCCTACTACATGCTTAACTTGACAATTGAATCATGATACTTAGTCTTCCTCCTAAACTAGGATGTGCTATGAATCTAAGTACTGATCTGGATAGATGGATAATTTTATAGCATCATACCAATAGTTATGAAGGAAAATTTCCCTTGATCTTAGTTAAGCAAAAATTACCCATTGTCCTTACCCTAACAAGGTTTGAATTCAATTCTTGTTCTGATTTTGATGTTCAGTTTTTGCTTATAATAGGCTGTATAGGGCTGTATAGGCCTACATGCTTTCAAACTGTGTGTGCCTTGTCCTGTAATTGTTGATGGACCCTCACACCTGGAAGGTGGTGAATTATGTATTATTAACTTTTCACAAAAATGGAGAAAACAAAGGTACCCCATTTTTTGTGTTCTTTATTGAAGAATTTCCTGATTTAATGAGATGCCATTTGAAATTTACAGTCTGGAAATCACTTTTTTGACAGTCATCCTGGAATATCCTTGAAAATGAATTGGACAAACTTTTGAATGCAACCAAAACATTTGAGCATCAAGCAAAGGTTGTTTTGGTTTATCCATTTCAACAGAACTATGCATCATTAAAATATTTCATGTTAAAAGTTGCAGAATGGCTTTTGAAGCAACCCCCTTTAAATGATAGTTATTTCTATTGACAGGGGCATGAATTTTGTTCTGATGTGGCATAGTTTCCTGTGGTTAAATTCACTGTTTTCAGATCCAGTGGCAGTTGATTTATAGTGTGTTGCATATGTACTTGAATTCGTTGAGGGGGTGTTTATAGGGGAGTTATTTGGGAATATGTTCTGGAATCTGTAGAAGCTGACAGGAGTCTGGTTTGTAATATTTCAATACTGGAATAAGGTGGCTTGTCAGTATCTTACAGTCTTTTATGTCCTTTTTGGTATATAATACTAACAATAGATAATGATTTGCAAATTGTGTGTGACTGTTTAATTTTCCTGTGAACTATTTACAAGTAAGTTCCCAAACGTTACAGGCTACAGCATTATATCGGACACAGTCTGTAGTAACAATCCAAAGACTGGAAATTTGTTTACAAATGTTTGGGTCAAAACATGTGAAGCCTGCGCCTTTATCAGAGTTGACCAAAATGCGCTACTTAATACATTAATTACAAAGATAAACGCATTTGGACATGAACGGTTTTCCAAGGGTAGTGTTCATCTTGAACAAGTGTCGAGTAGTGTTTTCAAGGACAAACCGACCCCAATTTACAAGCATTAAATAACACAATAGGATTGCATGTTAAATTTACCTTTCTTAGTTGTAACCCCCCTTCCTCTACTCCCAGCTGTCCAAAGTATATCTTTGCGATTCTTTCATTTTACATATTATTCACACCAGGGTAACATTAGAAAACAAATTTTACCATATTTGCCACTTTCACTTAATTAGTGTACTTTACATAAAGTTTTTTTAAACTTCTCTCTTGTTTCCTTCCTACAGAGACATCAGTAACAATAGGCTACGAAATATCTCAGATGGTGTTTTCCGTACATTGGACAAATTGACAATTTTGTAAGTATCAGCGCAGAATGATATGAGTAGTTTTATGTACATACATGCACCTGCATGTAACTTTAGAGAAGACTTCTTTAAATGAAGCACTTATGGAAATTTGCGAAATGTTTGCGTATTGTTGATGGGTATATAACTCCTGTGGATTTTGCTTCAGGCGTTTTGGATAAGAAGTAGTTTAAAATTTGAATTGCGAATGGACATTGCCATTGTATATCTAGGATCTTTTGGAACACTTCGTAATAAAGCTAAATTAAGCCTGTGAAGTCTTGCTTATAGGTGTGCAGTTTTTCCAAGAATGTCGGTTTGTGTCCAGGACAGAATTTCCTGTCTCTACTTCAAATTTTGTTTTTCTGCCTTTTATGTCATGATCAGAAGCAGTCACCGCTCAATTTAATTTATAAAGAATTAATCAGGTTGGTCCACAAAGCCCACGCATCAGTTTAGTTGCAGAAGAGGAAAAGGTCATGTTATCCTCAAGGTCTTTGTCCCAGTTTATTCCAAGATTTCAAAAGAAAGGATTATAATCTTGGATAATAATCAACCATAAATTTTTTGCTACTTGCTGAAAAGGTTAGTGTCTCAGTAGCGGCTCACTGCTCCAACCAGTGAGATGAGAACCCTTTCATTTCTAAAACTTCTGTGACCTCCAGGAACCTGTGCCACATTTCTTCAACTGTTTTGCAATCGAAATGAAAATTAAAATTGTTCTGTCCTTGTGCTACACGATAGAGGTCATTCCTTACCATAACATACAACATGTTTAAGTTGGCTTTCATTCAGAATTCCAGATCTGCCATATTCACCTTTAAGGTCAGAGACGGGATTATTAACAAATTGTCACCTGCTTCCAGAACTTCCCTACCCGCGTGCCTGCCTGTCTGCCGCCCATTTTGCTCAGACTTAATATCTTGAGAAACCTCCATAACAACAAAAATATCTCTCAGGAATGTTGTTTCAGGTGCAGTCTAATATGGACATTTCTTGTCTTCCCAAACTGTGACTTCATAGTTGGAGGAAAAAAGTCAGCATTATTGACCTCCCGTGATTCTAGGTTAGGCACATTTACGATTGTGTGAAGAATGTTTGAGTGTGTGTCAAGTATTTCTTCAGGGTTTGATTTTTTTTTTTTACTTTTGTTTGTAGATAATTTTTTAAATTTTGGGGGTAGAAAGATCAGTAATGTTTTGTTACACCATAACGTTAGTTACTTAGTGTTCATAATTTGATACATTATTTCATTACTATGAGGAAGCAGTGTTTTTATTAATATTTGTAAGCACGGGTTTTGGCTGTAGTATTGTCGTAATTCATTGAAAGAAATAGTTTTTTGAACTGAACTGAAACTAGTGTTTTTGTTTAATTTATTTAGTGAGAAGGGGTTGGGTAGGAGGAGGGGGAGGAGGTTGCACGAGCATCCTAACCTTTAAAAAGCTCCAGAATTGATCATAAAGAAATTCATGCAGTGCATAGTTTTGTGAAAGCTCATTTTTGTGTATGATGTTGCAACATACTGGCCTTCCGTGCAAAGAAAGCAGTTGGTGTTTGGTACTGTGTAACATTATTGAGTGAACACAATGGTATGCCTCAAAATTTATAGCTCTGGTTTTTGGACTTAAACAAAGTGTACACATACTTGAAGTCAGCAATGAATACGTGTGGCAAGCAATGGCAAACTGTACGGTACTATTCAAAGGCTAGAGCCCATGTGGTATTGATTCCAGGTGCTTATTGTCAGAGTTTGTTCCTAGAAGACATATGATTTGGATGTTTTGGCATATGGCTTTGGGCCGCCCCAATAAAGAGTCGTTAAACCTAGTGCTGAAGGTTAAGTACCTCTCATCCAAGGTGTTTATGGAGGTAAACGATGGTTTATAGGGTGGGAAGTATTTTCAGAGGGACACTTGGAGGGGGACACTGGCATTTTAGCTTAGCTGATGTTAAGGTCTCCAGCTGGAAGTGTTAAACTCCTTGGTAAATTATGAAGATTATATTGTGAACGAAGAGAATTAATTTTTCCTCACCACATGGCCAAGAATAGCTGAAGTTATGTGCTGCTGTGCAAGAACTTCTTGGGAAGGGGAATGGTGGGGGTTGTCCAGCCTCTTCCCAATAGCATTCTATGTGATGAATTACTGTTCGATGGCAGTACTGCAGACTGCTACATACAGTGTCTTTAACTTAGGAGTGCAAGGAGTTTGTGGTTAATCTGGAGAGGGGAGGTGGGGTGGGGGTGAGGAATGTAGATACATCCCACCAAACTATATGGCATAGTTTCACTGATACTGAAAATGGTCAAAAGCGAAAAGAACGTATTGTCTGAAAATCTGTGGTTAAAGAAATAATCGTCTTGTTCCCCTTCTGCAACAGTAGTGTGGGTCTTTAGGCCTGTGCATGATATAAACTGAAAAGATGTGATTTTCTAGTCTACAAATTCAAGTACCTTTCCAGAAAGACATTTACTGTACAATACCATCCTTTTGATTAGCTCACTTCTCTTTTAGCATACTTCTTGTGTATTTTCTAGTTTTCCACAAATTACCTGGACCATGTACATATAATTACCAATCAGATTACTTGACTCACTTGTAGAATGTCATTGAAGAATGCCGTGTTTTTTCATTATTTTGCGCACAAGACAATGAATGGATGTCAAGTGTAAACACTTCACACAGGGTTATTGGTCTGGCCTCCGTAGTAGAAATAAATACTGCTTAACCAGGCGTGATTTTTAGGAAATTTTTAGGTTGCCCATCGGACAACCTGAAGCTAAATTTACGTTGTCTGAAATAGTTTTTGGTTGTCGGAATGAAAGTGACGAACAAGAGATGAACAATCCTATTTCCTGTCTCTGCATAGAAAACAAACATTTACTTTAAATTCTGCATTTTTGATTCCTTGCCAAAGGCAGAAGGAATCTATGCGATGGTGATGTCGTGTGTGTGTGTGTATGTGTGTGTGTATGTATGTATGTGTGTGTGTGTGTGACGCTTTGCTTGTAAACACGATATCTCAAGAAGGGTAACTATGACTGAGCTCATACTGGGTGTGTGGGTTGGTCATATTGAGTAGATGATCCCTATTGTTTTTGATGGAGGTCAAAGGTCATTTGGGGTCACAGGAGGTCAAAAGGTCAAAACCTTGTAAACGCGATATCTCAAGATGGGTAAGTCCGAGGGATCTCATACTTGGCAGGTAGGTTGCCCATATTAAGTAGATGATCCCTATTCTTTTTGGTGGAGGTCAAAGGTCATTTGGGGTCACCAGAGGTCAAATAGTAAATACCCTGGAAATTGCTTGTAAACACAGTATCTCCAGAAGGATAAATGTGAGGGATGTCATACTTACCATGTTCATTGCCCATATTGAGTAGATGATCCCTATTGTTTTTGGTGGAGGTCAAAGGTCATTTGGGGTCACCAGTGGTCAAAAGGTCAAAACCTTGTAAACACTATATCTCAAGAAGGGTAACTTTGAGGGATCTCATACTTAGCATGTGGATTACCCATATTAAGTAAATGATTTCTATTATGTTTGGTGGAGGTCAAAGGTCATCTGGGGTCATCAGAGGTCAAAAGGTCAAAACCTTGTAAACATGATATCTCAAGAAGGGTAACTGTGAGGGATCTCATACTTAGCATGTGGATTGTCCATATTGTGTAGATGATCCCTATTGTTTTTGGTGGAGGTCAAAGGTCATTTGGGGTCATCAGAGGTCAAAACATTAAAACCTTGTAAACATGATATCTCAAGAAGGGTAACTGTGAGGGATCTCATACTTAGCATGTGGATTGTCCATATTGAGTAGATGATCCCTATTATTTTTGGTGGAGGTCAAAGGTCATTTGGGGTCACCAGTGGTCAAAAGGTCAAAACATTGTAAAAACTATTTCTCAAGGAGGATAACTGTGAGGGATCTCATACTTAGCATTTGGATTGCCCATATTTAGAAGATAATTCCTATTATTTTTGGTGGAGGTCAAAGGTCATTTGGGGTCATCAGAGGTCAAAACATCAAAACCTTGTAAACACGATATCTCCAGAAGGATAAGTGTGAGGGATCTCATACTTACCATGTGGACTGTCTGTATTGATTAGATGATCACTATTATTTTTGGTGGAGGTCAAAGGTCATTTGGGATCCCTAGTGGTCAAAAGATCAAAACCTTGTAAACATGATATGTCAACAAGGGTAACTGTGATGGATCTCATATTTAGCATGTGGATTGCCCATATTGAGTAGATAATCTCTGTTGTTTTTGGATGGAGGTCAAAGGTCATTTGGGGTCATCAGAGGTTAAAACATCAAAACCTTGCAAACATGATATCTCCAGAAGGATAAGTGTGAGGGATCTCATTCTCACCATGTGGATTGTTCATATTGAGTAGATGATCCCCATTGTTTTTGGTGGCGGTCGAAGGTCATTTGGGGTCACTAGTGGTCAAAAGGTCAAAACCTTGTAAAAACTATATGTCAAGAAGGGTAACAGTAAGGGATCTCATAGTTAGCATGTGGATTGCCCATATTGAGTAGATGATCCCTATTATTTTTGGTGGAGGTCAAAGGTCATGTAGGGTCACCACAGGTCAAAAGGTCAAAACATTGTTAACATGATATCTCAAGAAGGGTAACTGTTAGGGATCTCATACTTAGCTTGTGTATTGCCCATATTGATTAGATCATCTCTATAATTTTTGGTGCAGGTCAAAGGTCATTTCGGGTCACCAGAGGCCAAAAGGTCAAAACCTTGTAAACACGATAACTCAAGAAGGATAACTGTGAGGGATCTCACACTTTACATGTGGATGATCCCTACTATTTTTCGTGCAGGTCGAAGGTTATTTAAGGTCACGAAAGGTCAAGAGGTAGTAAACATATTTCAAGGAGAATAACTATGAGGGATCACATACTTGGCCTGTGGATTGTTAATATTTAGCATGTAGGTCATTTTGGGTCGCAAGATTTCAAAAGCGTTTGACCGTAATAACATGATATCTCAAGTAGGATAACTGTGAGGGATGTCATGCTTGTCATGCGGGTGATTCATGTTTGTTACAATATATCAATATGGCAAGGAATCCCTAAGCCTTTTGGCTTTCTGGTTCCATATTGGCATGGTACAATGATGAATGGTAGTCAATACCATTGTCAGAGATGCCAACCCTCCCTGATTCTCAGGGAGGCTCCCTGAAAATTCATGGATTTCTGTCCATTCCGACTAACAAATATGACAACCTCCCTGATTCAAGAAGGACTTTCCCCTATTAAGTTGCATGTAATTCTAAAAACCTCCCTGATTTCTGTGTGAAACCTCCCTGATTTCTGGATGTAAATGTTGGCATCTCTGCATTGTCTCAATGCCACTTCTTAAGGGGATGTTTATGACATACTTTCCTGCTGATGTAGGGAACTATTCAGTTACAAATAAGATCTACTCGTCCGTCGGACAAGTTCAAAGACAGAAAATGGTTGTCTGATGCAAGTTTTACCTGTCACAGACTATTGGACGAGTGCTAAATTTCAGCCCTCTTAACACCGAACATAGACCTTTGTTAAGCTCAAGAGGAACAATATCTGAGCAGTGTTTATTCCAAAGTTGCAAAAATGTTAGTAGCATTTTATGATCAGATTCTTTCTTTTTGTATGGAAATGATAAAGACTTGCCTCTCTGTTATTGCTTACAGGGAAATCTATCGCAACAAGCTGTCATCCATCCCAGCCATTGCTAACAGATTACCTAATCTGGATAAATTGATTATGTAAGTTTTGTCTTCCTTTATAATTTAAATGTGTTTGTAGCTTTTTTTCTGATATAGTTACCATTGATATTGCCTTTATAATCATTTGCACAGGGGCAGTTTTCTGCAAGAAGTAAGAGTTACTTTATGTATTAATTTTTGTATTTTGATTATATTAACGTTTGTGTAATGCCCCCCCCCCCCCCTTTTTTTTTCTTTTTTGGAAGTGTGGGCTTCACAGTGAAACCCAACCTACAAACCTGGTCACATTATGATGCTGGTACTTGGCATATAGACAAGGCCAATTCATTGAACCAAGACATTTTGGAGTTTCATATAGCAGTAGTGATAGAGACAGGTAGGCATGGGTGTAATTAACCCTGAATACTAAAATTGAGTGAGTTATGACAGTGTGTGGATTTGATTTCACATTTAACTGCACTTTGTAGAACCAAGACTGGCTGTAATGCTCTATTTTGTAACTGATCATTTTTGGAAACCCATGAATTGCATTTTTTGCAGGTATAGTATACTAAACATATCAAACCTCCAGTAATGCAACATTTGTATTTTGTGAACAGTTTTACACCATAGAGATGCAAACTTGTAGATGCTCACCTTAAATTAAGCCCTCATCCTAGAAGCCCCAACTCTCTGAAATCTGACTCTACATGTTTTAGGCCTGTGTAATTAAAAATGTAGACTTAGTGTAGTGTTAACAAAAAAAGGTTACAGCCTCCGAACCCCTTTTCTCTACCCCATCCCCTACAGATTTCGCAAAGGCCTAAATACCAAGTGTGTGTTGTCATTTGGCTTCTACCTTTCCATGCTTGCTACAACTCTCTTTGCTACAATTTGTCTTCACTCAAGCTACACTACTGCTGTTATTAACTTTCTCACACATCTGTGGTATTTGCCTTTCAAACTGCATTTTGATTTACCAGTGTGTAGTACAAAGGTCACTGTCCCAATTTGTATCCTCTAGACCATAAAATGAAGACTGAGGTTCGTCTCTCGCAGCCAGCTATCTGTGCCAAGTGATGCTGTGTGCAACAGTTTCACCCTAACCCTCTCATGGGAACACCCAAGAACAACCGCCTGCTATATGAACCCAGTATAGAATTGCTCTGGCATTTGGGCTGTAAATTGTCTTTGGGTTGCTCACAGCACTGAATTGCAAACCTCCTTGGGGATACTGGTCGGTTTATTTTGTTTTTTTCCAGACAGTCCCAAAGCACATCACAGTCTATAGTTGATTCAATCACTGAGAATCGTTCAAGGGGGAAAATTTGACTCTTTCAGAGCTGTTCAATTTCTCTTTTCCATGGTCTTTCGCATAAATAGAAATTGAAATAACAGAGATCTCGGCCCACACTCTCCTGTATGTGGGTGACTTGGATTATACAATGTTGCGGTTGATTAAATAAAAAGATTTGCAATTTGATTTGGAGGCAGACACTGGGAGGACTTTTTGCAATCTGAGTCTTTGCTCTGCAGAATGGAGGAATGTTTGAAAAATTTAAACAGCAGTATTGGGGCTTTTGTCTTTCCAAGCATTAATTACATTAATTTGCAACATTTTATTAGCATAGCCATGTGAAACTGAAGATAAATTGATCGCAGGTTAATTCTTCTATTGACCACCAAATGAAAGCCTTTTGGTTCACATTGTTCATGTCCAAACTATGCCAGATGTGAGATATTTTGAAATGAGTTTAAAGGAAGATATGGAAATATTTTACACTCAGATGGTGCAATGGTAAAAGGTGTACTTTGTCATGAAACAGAAAGTGATGTCTTGTAGCTCAGTGTGTTCATGTTAATGTATTAGTGAACTAACACTCTACATTTGATTCAGCTTGGCTGTTGTAGGGTCCTGTAGATTTGGTATCAAGCATTGCCATGTGCAAAATTTTTTGGGGGTGCAGGGGGCAACAAAATAAGCCGAGCACAACCAGCAGATGGCATTTAATGTACCAAAGAAAAAAATTGCCAAAAATGACTTCCATATTGCTGGAGATGGCACTTTCAGTGCTTTATATGTTACATCTTAACTATCTTCTGGAATTTTAATAAACAAACAGTTAAAAGATTGAAGTGATCAAAATTTACTCTGCAACTTTCAGAGGGGGGGGGGGGGGAGGGGAGAAAATGCTTCTGCTGCCTCAGCTATGTATGGCCAAGGTATCAAGAAGTAATTGTACCTACTTGAATGCTAGCCAGTGATTTTGTTTCCTGGCATACCATATATTTTACAAAATGACCACCACCGTTTCATCAATTACAGCTGAACTTTGTATAATTAAATCTCATTCTCTGTTTCTCTGATTTTCCAGCCATCACAATTTAATTCAGAATGTGTCCTCAGCAGATTTTGCAGGATTGTCACAGCTGCGGGTGTTAGATTTAAATACCAACCGCTTGTCAAGCCTGTCACCATACGTATTTGCTTCTCTTACCAGTCTGCAGGAATTGTAAGTATTATGTCCAGTCTGAGATTAATAACCATTGAAATGTCAACATTCCATTATAATAGTCTGTCAAGGTTGTACTTTATGTGCAAATTCAACAGTGATTACTTTCCTTTTGGAGTCCTCATGAACTCTTGCTTAAACCAAGAGGAAAAAATTGCACAGACTAAAGAGCAAAAATTTTCATTTGCAAGTGAGAGGCAAAACACAATGTACCTTCATTTTCTCTTCAGAAAAACAGTTGCATATAGTTATCTATTCTCTCTCAAACTGAGAAAATGTTTAAGAATTTTGCCTTCTGTCTGATCAGCCACAAGGGTTTAGAATAGAATTATTTTTGTTTGTCGATAGTCACTTGTTGCAGAAGTCCCCCATGTCCTTGCATTTTATACTTTGCCCTTCAGCTAAGGAGAAGCTGTCATCCCCTTATTTTGCCTCCTGAATGTGTTATTTTGAATGGAGTCCGAGGCAGAAAGTAGCTTGCTTGAACCAATGAGAGCCTGTCTATCCAAGGCCAGCTCTCAAGGATTGAGGCTGTCGGTTACTTGAAGATATCTCAAGTATTCCCAGAATCATGTTATGCTCCCCTGGAACACTGTCTCTTACGTACGTGGAAAAAAATCCACAGAGCGTAATGTCCATTACAGGCAGATACCATAAAAGAAGGTAATGACACTTTCATTAAGTTGTTAAAGTGAAGAAAAAGCTGCTGTCCCTCCATTTTTTTTTCTTACATTTATTGTGACCACTTTGAGACATGTCTAAAATGGCTAGTGAATTAAAGAAATGGAAATCTCTGTTTTATTTGCAAATAAGATATTTGGACAGCAACAGACTGACACGTTTACCAGCAGTAGCCTTGGCCAACCTAACCAACCTGAGGGTGCTCAAGTTGTCGAAAAACAACATCGGAAGTTTTGAAGCCTTTCCGAAGTTACCCTTACTGAGATTATTGTAAGTATTAAGACTTATGTTTTCATATTCTCCTTTTTTGTGACATTCTTTTACCATTGTAATGTAGCGCGGGGGGGGGGGGGGGGTAGTGTGGGTCTAGATAAGTATCTTACAGAGATAACAAGGGAAACTAGTAGTATGAAAAGTGAATAGGATGTCATGATTATGAATGCAAGGGGACCTGTCCATAGTTTAGAATGTGTACATTCTTTTAGCAGTCATAAAACATACCCCTTGCTACCCCTGTTACGCATTTAATTCCAGAGTGAAGTAAGGTTTTGACATTGACACTGATTTTAGCAAAGTGCCCTCAGTGTAGCTGGAAGTCAGTCTACGGACCGTCTGACTTGTCTTCATTCCCTGCAGATGCTGAACATGTCTGCATGTTTTTCGAGGCCTGTCACGTTTTCCTTTGTGTGTTTTCATGTATATGTAAATCGTATTTTACCACCATCCCTATCCATTCTTATAACAGTGAGTTTTATGGGTAGTTCATTTCAAGCAGTTTTTATCACACAATGCTAGCTGTTAAGTCACAAAACTTTCAGGTGGGTCTCTGCAAGCAGTTATTTTCATTCACGTCGCGTATTTACTTAACTCTTGGTACATCTAATGGCTAGGCCTCTTGCCTATCACTTCATTTGTTTGATTTTTCATTTGTATTGGATCTGTATGAGTACGTTCATTTTCTCAGACACATTTCAAATATTCCTTTGGCACTAATGCCTAACTTGGAGAATCTAGGAGTATTAGTACAAGTGTAAGCCCCCTTATCATAAGGTTGAATACATGCAAAGCACGACTTCAAGTAAATACTACAAGTCTGTATAGGTGATGGCAGCAGACTCAAGCAGAGTAGACAGTTTAAGATCAATAAAATCTTTTGAAATAACTATTAGCTCTTTGAAATAAATGAGGGTGATCCATTTCACAAGATGGTGAATCTTGGGCATTATGTGAGATTTTCCATTACTAGAACCCTCTCCCTCCCCCCCTTGGACAACTACCATCCCAACAGTTTTCCTCAGACAATTTCCACCCTGCACAGTTCCCCTGGATAATTGTCCCTGGACAGTTTTACAAACATCCCCCCCCCTCGACAATTCCCACCCGAAACAGTTCCTAGCTAGTGTTGGGCGATATATCGAAATTATCGTTATCACGATTTCTTTTTAGCGCGATACGATAATGAGAATTCAAAAATGACAATAAATTTTTGAAAAAAAATGAAAAAACTTGCCTTGTAATGCTTTATTTCTTCTCATTGCTGTCTCCAAAATATCTTTTTATTGAAGACATTCTTTTTTTACATTGAACTGATGAATAATCAATGAAAGTTCATCCTTCAGTATTCTAACATGCATGAGTACGGGAGCAAATATCAAGGGAAATTGTCTTTATGAATATTATCGTGGATATAGAATTATCACGATAAATTTTGTTCTGTTATCGCGATGGTAAAAAAGTCAGTATTGCCCAACACAATTCCTAGCTATGGCAATTGCCTCTTGGACTACTTGCCCACCTGAAAATTTGTAAGTCTGTTTCATTCCTCCTTACCTCCTATTTACATATGGCTACTATTATTGGGAGTTTTGGGGATTGCCCTGGGTGGGGATTTGTCTGGGGGAATATGGTCCAGGTGGAGTTTGCTGGCTTGGGATTTGTCTGGGTGGAAATTGTTGGGGGGTGGGGTTGTCGAGGGAGAATTGTTCAGGTGGGAACTGTCTCGGAGAGGTTTCCTGGGAGAATTGTCTAGGTAAGAATTGTCGAGAATGCAGATTTTCTCCTGTAGATCTCTTAGGATGGAAAAATAAAGCAAATTGAAAACATCAAGGCATAAGTGTAGTCATTGTTGAATACTGCAAAATTGGCAGGCCAACAGCAGTGTAAGTGGTACATGGGCTATTAAGAACACTTCCATTGTGAAACAGTCATGTCCTGTCCACTTTAAGCATTTTACCACCTGTGTTCAGTGTTGGTTTATAAATTTATGAAATGTCGTAGCTACAGGAAGTTCACATTGCTGACAAGATGTTTTTGTGGGTTAAAATTGGCTTAAGTCAGATTCTCTTCATTTCTGTTGGTCATTCATTAGAAACCTGATTGACATAATAAATCACAAAAGTTGCAACAAAAAATACATATTCAACATATGGATTGTGAAACAATTTTAAAAAGGATTGAATGGACTCTCGCATCCTGTCTCAAATTTTCAAAGCAAAATCTTTTCCAAAAGTGTCAAGGAAATATAATATCATGTCATACCAGAAGGTCATAGCAGGACTTAATACAATGATTGATGAATCGTGTCTGCCATGACTTCGTATGATTTATTATGAGCATAGCTTAGAGTCATGTGAGAAAGGATTGTATCTTTTGTTACCAAATTCACATCAGAAATGTTGTCGTCATCTCTGTGTTTGCACATGGATTCATTCAATTGAAGCTTGTAAAAGCTGACTATCTAGATTTCAAAATAAGATTTTCATTATTCTGGACATATTAATGTTTAAGAATTACAAATTTTTAAAATGGAAAGGCTGAAACAGGCTTAATTAGAACAAAATGAAATGCAGCATTGAAATTACTGTCTCGCTCCTCAGTTTATCTTCATCATAGTCATGTTAGCTGTTACCAGAAGATGATACATATTACAATAGGATAGTTGCCAGAACCGTGCAATGGATTAATATTCAGTCTCTTTGGTTGTATACTGTAGAATTGTGGTGTTTTCAACACTTGCAAATGTATTATCTTTTTTACTTCTTAAGAGAGTTCAGTCTGTGGTTTACCACTGATGCATTTTGCCACAAGCTTGTATACCAAATGCCTTAATGTTATTAGGCATTGTCAATACACATTAGGGAAGGCAAAGAACTTTTTAGTCTTAAGGAAGTAAAATTAATTTATTGTGAAATTTGGTTTTCTATTTAGTGAATGGATGGACAGTATCACAGAAATGACAGTGATTTACATTTGATTACATTTATCAGAGCTGTTCTACTACCAAGCTCTATTTGTTAAGTTTGTACTGTAACTTTGCTAAGAAGTGAAATTTTTTCTTAATGTTGGCATGAGTATAGTGTGAGTGATCATTTCCTGAGGAAGGTATGAGTAAATAGGAAATAAAGTGTTTACATCCAGCTACCAGCAAATAAGAAGTTTCCAAATCCTATTTTCTTAAGAAAGAATGAGAGGTTGTGGGGAAAATGAAACAGAAATTTATGCCATCAGGCTTTGAATTTGTAAAAAAAACCATCAAAATCAAGCATAATGATGTCTTTACAGACAGGCAAGGTACAGATGGAGGTCAGTCACTTCAAGGCCATAAAGATATGATTTTAGGTGTAGTTCCTTTTTAATTGAGAAAACGTGACACTGTATTGTAGATGAAATGAATACTCGTACAGAACTAGGGTGACTTGGTCATCTTGAAGTATCTGTGAATTGGTATCTGTGTCAGGAAGTGGTTAAAAGTGAGACGTTGATGTCCTCAGATCAACCTCTTCCTATTTTGGTGAGACAATCATGTAAAAATGGAAAGAATATCTGTCATAGATGAAGAGAAGGGCCTTATAAACAGGAAAAGATCTTTACATGGATGGGATTTCAGGAAACTATCGTTGCAAACTTATTTCAAATATGCGGGAAATATAATGGTTATATCAAGCTATATCAGGATCGTACAACTTTATATGGTTTTACTAATATCTTTTACTGTTTCTGATAATGTTCTGAAGGTTGAGTAAATGTTACGAGAACTTTTGTGATAGAGAATTGTACAGGGTTACTTGTGTCCTCTGAAATTAGATGCCAGTGTAAAGGACTAGGGAGGGAAAAGGAAAATGGGTGGGGAAAGAGAACCATTTTGAGCTTTTTGATTTGTAGGTACCAGGGGATTTGAGGATAAGTCGTGTGAATCTCTGGTGTGTCAGGCCCACTGGATCTTTTTCATGGACCAACAGGTGGTAGATTTTTTCCTAAAATTGGCTTTTATTCACCCCCCCCCCCCCACCCAGATATTTTAATATTGAATTTTCTCAGTATTGAAAGTTATGTAAAAGATGGAAACATTTTTATGTGAGCTAACTTACCCTTCAAAAATTTCTTTGTATGGTGAGGATTACAAAGGGAAGGGACTCCCTCTAACCCTTCCCTGTACGATCTATGCTACTTTCCAAAGAATAATTGAAAAGAAAATACTGCATTCAATAAGCTTTTTCAAGAAGGCAAGCACTAAATATGATGTTAACAATGCTTAGGCCTAGCTAATAGACTGTCGTCACATTCGAGAAAATTAAGCCTGCTTGTCTTCAAGACACTGTGCCAAAACCCCTTCCCACAGTTCCAGATCCATCTCAAACATGCTGTCAGATATCACCATTTGAAAATAAGTTTTATGTTAACCATAAAATTAACTTTTTAAGGTGATGTAGATGCAAGCATATGCAGGAACACTCATAAGATCTTTTATCTTCCCATTTTGAGAAAATTTTGAGTAATAGAATATTAAAACCGAGCTGGCATTGCACGTTACATTTGTTGGTGAAGGGAGTGCTGGTTGATGTCATGCATAATTGTGTTAAGAGTGGTGGAATCATTTTGTACATATAGCTTTGTAAATACTACAGTATCATATGAGCAACAGGTCACAGAAGAGTTGGCTCAACCTTGAGAGGCCTTGTTGAATTGACCATGCCAGGGATTTGTTCTCTCTGACATTTACAAGCATTTCTTTCATTCAGTGACTGGTAATCATTTTTGAATCTCATTCTTCTTTTCCCAGGGACCTTGATGGGAACAGGATCCGTGCCATTCCCAGTCTTGCTTTTGATGGTCTTGGCTCGCTTCAGGAGATTTTCTTCCGTCACAATGAAATCGTCAAATTGAACGCCGGGGCCTTCTATGGGCTAAGTTCTATCCATGTCTTAGATCTTAGTTGGAATGCCATTGGGATGGTGGACCAGCCCTGGCTCTATGGACTAGAAAATCTGAGAGAGTTGATCTTGAGTCACAATCACATCAACAGCACAAACCCTGAGGGGTTTAAGTTTTGCACATTCTTAGAAAAAATGAATTTATCAAGTAACCGCCTGGAGACCTTAGAGGCTGATGGACTGAGTGAGCTATCAAACTTACGATACCTCTACGTTGACAATAACAGAATCGCAAACATTGAGGATGGGGCATTCAGGGGACTTCAAAATCTGCAGACTTTGTGAGTTGATTTATTTGTTCTTTGTGGATATTGTTATTCAAGCAGTGTTTGAAGTGAAAATGAAAAGTCTACAGAATTTGTCACCCACCAAACCTTTATCAAAGATTATGAAAGGATTGTCGTGAATTAAAGCAAATAAAGACCAAAACAATTGAATTACAATAAGTTTAGAATGATATATTTACATAGAACTAGACCGGATCTCCCCTCTCCCTAAACTAAGGTATGCTGTTAAGTGCTGTGTTAAGTGTCCTTTAACTGTGTTATTGGTAGTCACATATTTGTGTCAAGCTAAGAAAATCCTGTTCTTGAGACTACTGGGAGATGAGGGTCAGTAGTCAAGTAATCTATTTTGGTTTAGAGGAAGGAAGCTCACGATGAAAGGGATTATGTATTTCAGAGATCACGGGGGAAGTTCATCCAAGTGACACGCAATGCCAGGCAGTCTGCCATAAACACCTGGAATTACCTTCCATGCTGTTAAAGTTTTCCTGCCATTGGCTGCTGGCAATATAATATCCCTCCTTGAAATATTCCTTAGTTTTCTCCCTCATTTTCAGGGTTATATGGTAGATACTTACAAATCCAAAACATTCAATTCAACCTTTCCTAAAAGTGGGAATGAAATTAAATCTTCTTTATCCTTGTTGCAAAGGGAAGACAAACTTCCGCAGAAATATCATGTTCTGTAATTGTTTCATCAGTTGTTTAGATTGATGTTATTATCATTTGAAGGATCACATTGCCCTTTGCAACCTATAAGGTTAAAAGCAACTGTAAAGCCTTTTCTTTCATGTCTGGCTTTTTTCTTCCTATCATTGTTTTCATCCCAATTTTAGTACATCAAAGTCTATGTTTATGAAGATTGCAGGTGTTGGGAGTTGAAATCATGAGATAATTGGTTTTGGATGGCTATTTGTGTGTTTTGTTTTGTTTTTGTTTTTTTTTTTGTTTCTTCAGTCTTGGTGAATATCAGAATGAAGACACTATTATTTTTGTATGTTTAGGGGTCTCCATGTCTAACAGATATAGAAAACTGTTCATTTTTTTTTGTTTTGAAAGGAAACATTTAAATAACTGAATATAATTCCTGATATAATTAATTTTTCCAATCAACCACTGAACTGTTTCAGTTTTTTCTTTGCAATCATTTTCTTAATTTTCATGTATGTTTTATTTTGTCATTCAATTTCTTTTACTTTAATGTTTTGACAGGGTGCTTCGAGATAACATAATATCATGGCAGATTGAAGACATGACAGGGGCCTTTGAAGGTTTGGAGGAGCTTCAGGTGCTAGACATAGCCAACAACAATGTTCGCCACCTCCCAGTTGGCGCCTTCATAGGCTTGGACAGTCTGAGGAAATTGTAAGCAATTTGTCTCCTTGAGAGCTTTTGTAGTAGGGTTACAAAAAGTTAACCTAGATATTTTGTAATAATTTCTGTAAACCATTTGTTCATAAGAGGATGTGCAATTGAAGGAATTGTGTCACACCTGGTGGAATCCTGAAATTGTCTCGACTTATTCCTCACTCCCTCAGTTCCAAAACTAGATAAGTAAATTTTTGGAGGGGTTGGAAAAGCTCTTCTGATTTGATTTTCTTTCACTAACACTGCATTTAACTTAGAAAAAAAAAATACAACTTGCCTTGATGGCAAAGGGTTGTATCTATTTAACAAAAGCTAATCTTTCTAAAGTTTCTCTGAGTATGTCGTAGTTGTTGCAGCCAATCTCATTATGTAATGTTTTTGCTCATCGGACTGTAAACCTTTGTACTGTTTCACTCAAACAAAATTTCCCATTCTTGGATTCTGTTTTACTCATCTTAGTTGATCATGTAATGCAGCATGTTTGCTTTATCTTACCCATAGTAAATAATTGTTAATTTTTTAAAAAGGTTTAATTGAAATGCAAAATGCAGAAAGCTGAAAACAATTGATAAGCTGTGTGCTCATTTGCTGATTTGTTCTGTCAAACTAAATTTCCACCCATTCATTGTAAATGCCACAAAGTTGTGGCAGAATACTATCATATCCTGTGTACGTACCTTACTTCCTTTAAAGTAAAAAGAAAAACCAATTGCTTTATTTCCTGACTACCATGTTAGAAACCAGTGCCAATGATTTTCATGTAAAAACAGTTAACAATATTACATATGTAATACACCATTCTGTTTTGTCTTAGCCAGCTGGGAGTGGGGACCCGGTGTAAGGCACATTTCTCTTTTGGTTTAATTATTCTGACAGGTTTGATGAACTTATGATGGTTAAGAGTGTTCAGATCACAATGTGTTAAAGATCCGGTTAAAAGAATGAGCATGGACTTAACTTCAGTTTACATGCCCATCTGTCGACATGAAGTTTCAAACAAAAAAGTTTTAAACATGATAAGTGGCAGTTTTTGCTAGGGACTTTGATTTTTTGAGTGGTAATTAGCAGTTCACACTGTATGACATGTTGGAGTTGTTCCGAGAAGGTTTCCATTATCAATAATTTAGGTGCATAATAATTCTGTCACCCAGCTTCTGCATTCCTTTCTTGTAAGGTCATATTATAACTCCAGATATGGATTTTTATATTCGTATGTAAACAATTTGAAAAGGGAATTAGAAATTCAAAAAGTTGGCATGAGAGTGGTTCGCAAGAAGCTGAAGGAGATTGAAAATTCAAGCCTCGTTTGTAAACTGAGAGACAGAAAGTAAATATGTTGTTGTCATGCAGAAAATTAGGAATGAGAAAGAAAAAGAGCAGGAAGTCAGTGCAGAAAATTAGGAATGAGAAAGAAAAAGAGCAGGAAGTCAGTTATGTATATAAGTGATGGCTGTAGGGTTTCGGTGGATGTGAGAGGGTGTCAGGCAGGAAATTTAATATGTCCTCTTTAAAATTGTACATATTGAAGGGCCATTTCATTATGTATTTTAGTTGCTGTAATTGTTTTTTGAGTTTCAAGATTGGAGGGTTGAATTGTCTTTGTAAAACTTTATTAGTTTGGAAAAGGAAATGTCTCAGTCTATTTTGCAGGCAATAATGGTATACAATTGTAAATAGGAGGTAAGTATAGGATCTCATAGACTCCCAAACCAGGTGAGTTTGGGTGATTTTGTGACCCTTGGAAGGAATTGTGACTGTAAAAGCTATTCTTTGTATTAAAGATTAATGTAGGACATCAACTTTTTTATTTTGTGGTAGTGCTAACCTTTTTTGTTGTAATCCTTTCTGTTTCAGGGATATGAGAGGCAATGACATTGCAACCATCCAAGAAAATCCATTTGATGATGCACCTGAGCTTCAAGAACTGTGAGTTATTTAAAAACAGTCACAAACAATGCAGTATAAAAATCTAAGTCACTTGCATCGTTTAAAAAAATGCAATAATAATGATTGGAGAGATAAGATTTGTTGCTATTACCATGGCAACCTTTTTTACTTTGAGCAATTTTCCACTGTTCATAGTTATACCAGGTTTTGTTTGCAGCCCTGAAACTTGAAATGTGCTTGAATTTGGAATGGGTCGTTTTCAAGGCCTTGAAAGTGCTTCATTTTCTGGATATGTTATATGAGAGCATGGAAAAGTGCTTAAATTTCACTTTCTGAACAAGATATCGAGCGATGTTGTAGCTTGTACATTACTGTCTTGAGCTGCATATGATAATTTTTCAAAATGCTATGGAAATATGTGCTTGAAAACAATATTTTAATCTGAAGAAGATCCTTGCAAAGTGTTGGTTTTAGTCTTCCAAAGTTGTACTGACTTTCAACTATGTCACCATTTCTCGGCAGGTTTATGAACACCACAGAATTGTTCTGTGATTGCCAAGTGGCTTGGTTTGCTGACTGGATTCGGGAGACAGGACTGACCAGAGAGGTTGCTGGATCTTGCTCCTACCCAAGCACACTGGTCGGGAGAGATATTTTCCAGATTGAAAAAGCTGATCTTGTTTGTGGTAGGTTATATGTGCATGAGACTTCATTTGCATGTTCAGTCATAAGGGCAGGGGACTGCTTCTGTTTGTGAGTGGTGCAGTATTTAAGCATTAAATTTATTTGGTTTATGCCTGAAAGAAGTGTATTTTTTGCATGCAAATGGCAAATTTTCAGCCCAATTGGGTGTGGGAGGGGGGCTGCAGCCCCTCACTTTGTATGCCTATATGATCTGTGTTTAACTGTAGTATGATTCGGTTTTCTCATACTGTATGATTTTGTTCTTTGTTTATCATTTAATATTGCATGCAAGAAAAGTGCAGTAAAATTTGTTAAGAAAAAAGGGCAAATAGAAAGATCGATCAAAAGGCACATTTGGCTGAGCGACATGAAAGGAACAAAATTAAAGACCAACAGGTTTTTGTTAAACATAGTGGTAAATTTTATTTTATCCCCCCCCCCCCCCGACTTCATTTGGTTCATCCATTTATATAGTATGTCCATTATCCTTGCAGACATGCGCCCCCAACCATACATAGTCCAACAACCTGAAGCAATTGTAGCATTACGTGGAGACAATGTTTCCCTGGTGTGTATAGCTGCTACCACCAGTGATGCAGAATTAACCGTGGTTTGGAGGAAAGACACCAAGCAGTTGAAAGATGCTAACCCCCTGAACATTGCAAGCAAGGGCCCTGGAGATATTAACGAGTTCACCTCTGTGCTGTCTCTACCAAACGTCAATGATGACAACCAGGGCCGCTACCAGTGCGTCTTCATCAACGAGTTTGGAAAAGCGTCAACCCGGAAGGTGAAAGTCACAGTACATGGTAAGATGACAGTGTTTCTGCAAAGAAATAAAAAGGTGGCTTGTAGTGTTGATTCCTTTTTCATCCCTACTGTCACAAATGTACAAAATATACACAGAGGTGGGGAGTAAGAGGGTTGTCAAAAGACCTTTGTAGCTTTTTTTCAGATAAACAAAAAAGATGATATTTTGTACACAGTTCGTCATTTTTCACAGTTAGCATACTGCACTCTGGTTGTGTATTTTGTGAAACATTCAAAATGGGGAAGGGGGAGAGAATCAAAGACCCATGTAACTTTCTTACAATATTGTGAATGATGGTTTTATGCCCACAGTTAATCATTTTTAAAATTTTTAAATTACACTCTGGAAGGGGGAGAGGGTCTGAAGAAAAGTGTTTTGTACTCCTGTGAAAATGATACAAAGCTTGGATGACCCTGTAGAGCAGAGGGGGGCATCAGTGTGTCCCCTGGCAGATGCTCCTTTTTGTGGAATGCCCTGAGATATTTTTACCTATTGAGCTGCAGCTTTGCTCTGAATGTGAACCAAGTTTTACAAAGCTTCAAATAAGATTCAAAAGTAGGTAATTTATAAATTATATATCTGTCCTGTCTCTGTTAAAAATGTGATTCTTGACAGTATTCACATAAAGTAGAAAGTCATTTCATGTTTATGTTAAAAGTGAGAGATGTTAATGAGAACTAGACCTGAGATCAATTTTTCTTTCACTTTCCAGTATTTCCCACATTCATCAAGAAACCAGAAAATGTCCGCCAGAGGGTTGGTGGAAGTGCCAAATTAGAGTGCTCTGCCAGTGGTCAACCAACACCAGAGATTGCTTGGAGGAAGGATGGTGGCAGTGACTTTCCAGCAGCACTGGATAGACGCTTTCATGTCCTCCCACATTCAGACAAATTCTTTATTGTTGAACTGAAGCAGGCAGACATGGGGGTTTACAGTTGTAGCGCCACCAACTCAGCGGGTACCATTGTTGCCAATGCCACCCTGACAGTTCTCCAGGACCCATACTTTGTTGAACCTTTGCTTGATCAACAAGTAACGCTAGGAGAAACTGCTGTCCTGGAATGTATAGTGGATGGAAGCCCACCCCCTACCATTGAATGGTTAAAGGACGGAGAATTGTTTGACCCATTAGACAGACACAGGCTCGCAAAGGGCGGTGACGGACATTTTGTGATCATCATTGCAGCCCAGAAGGAGGATGAAGGGAAGTACACTTGCAGGGCCACCAACTCAGAGAATACAGTGGAAGGGACGGCTACACTTACTATGCAAACAGGTAAGGCGCATTCGAAAAAGGCCTTGAATTGAAGGTTAAAGACCTTTTTGCCATATAAATTTCTCTTATGAAACACAAATTTTTAATTTTATCCAGTGTTGTATATTTTATTCTAGTAATCCAAAGTTAGCGTGTCATTGTGACTAAGGTAACTGTTTTGTTTGTAAAAGTTAACAAGTACTTCTGGTCCAAAACAGCTTCCTTACATAGCCCCCTTTTTTCATCATTGTTACCTCCAGAAGGGGCACTTCTCCTGTCCGTAACTACCACAACTGGTATCATCATCATAGCTGTCGTATGCTGTATTGTAGGGACCTCCATCATCTGGGTCATTATCATATACCAGACCAGGAAACTCAGAAGACGCTATGCGCCAGCGTCATCTGACAATACTTCCCTTCCAGCAGAGATACCGAGTACCTCACTGAATGGCTCTTCTGAGGGAACCATCCACCAGGAAACCAGCAGTGGTGTTTCTAGTGAAGGTTTGTGATTTAATTCAATCATGTCATTGTTTGCCAGTGATCAAGATTAAAAGAAGTTGTTGGTTTTTTGCTTTGTAATTGAAATTTTTCTCATTTTACCTCACAAAAATCTAAAAATAAGTACACTCATGATTACAGTGTTAATGCCTGAAGATATCTCATCACACAGAATTGGTACACAGGAGGGGATCAAATTTTTTTTCCTTTTTATGTATGGGGAGGGGTCCATAGGACAGTTGTCACAGGGAGCCAGGCCTGTGGGTACTACTACAGAAAATTTCAATACCTAAATATGTGGAAGAAATTGCTGGTTGCCAAGAGCAGAAGTTGGTTGGGGTTAGGAAATGGTCCAGTTCCTTTGTACCCCATGGACCTGTGTTGTAACTTGACTCTTATACCAGTTTCCATTTATTCTTCCCATAACAGCCACAGACAAATATCAACAGGAAAACAGTGACTGTGATTCAATGGAAGATATTAATAGAGGTGACCATGTACCATTTCCTCACCATGTCCGAACGGCAGCCATATTTCCAAGTGAAATGGGTATTGCAGACCCCCCAGAGTATAACATATGCAACCAAAGAATACCAGGTGGGTGTGCATATTATGTTAACAAATTGGAGGCTTTGGGTTGAGTATTTTGTCCTTTCATTGAGGGATGTATAGGAGAGAATTTTAAACAGACTTGGAGAGCAGGGGGCCAAACCAAGCTCATGGGGCTGCTAAGTATAAGTTTTTGCAGTTTTTGCACAGGGGCCTGGCTATGCCCACAGAGCAGGGGGCAAGCCAAAGAGCAGGGGGGCAAGCCAAAGAGCAGGGGGCCCCCTTGGTTATGGGCCTGGAAAGAAAGTTCCCATTTCTACATCTTATAAGACACAAGGGTACCCTGTTTGGTATTTGGGTGATCTATTTTTGGATGCCAGACTTGGCTGGCACAAAACCATTTGTTTATTTAATTGACAGGATTTTTGATTCTGTGAGGTACCTTTTGTTTTAGTGCATAAACCTGGTATATGTTAGTACATGCAGATAAGGCATTCATTTTGTGTTTCAACTGTCATTGAGTAAGTGGCTTGTACAAGTAAATCTTGCCTAGGTATCTCCTTCAGTGGTACTGGTCTGTTTGTTGTCTTAGCCGTTAGCCAGCATTTGCAAGGGAAGAGCATGAATTGCAGAAATGATTGACGACAGCAGGAGAAAAAGAAACCCATTCTTGATTGATGTAACTGTAGCAGATAGGAAACAGCTCTATGTCTGGGGGCCCATTGCATGAGTTGTAAATGTACCTTTTGTTATGGTTATGGGCACATAAATTCACCATAACTTTACATACTGATGGCACATGATGGCCACGGTCAATGCTCATGTTAAATTATGCAGGAGACATGCATCATTCTGTTATCAACCTGTTCTGACCAAGTTTTCTTTTTCCTTTGTGTGTGTCTGTTTCTTTTCATGGATCTCTTCTCAACACTCTCTGGATCGATCAGAAGAATGTATGGGAGAACAGAGGTACCATCAGTTACCACACAATGTAGAAATTCATCGAGGACCCATCTATCCTTCAGAATACTTACAAAACACACATGCAAACGCAGAAGAGCAGCCTTTCTTGGAAATCAATGAGTTGGCTCGTCAAAGGCATCTGTCTGACCAGGAGGACCTTCCTCTAAATCTTGTGCAGGTCAGATCATCGGAGATGGAACCTTTACAGTCAGAAGCAGAGGAAAATAAGAGGTTGGACCAGATGAGCATCTCTTCTGCAAACACATATCCTGCCATGCCAAGATATATTCGCAGCTGGCGAGGTGAGACATTGAGCTATAGTTTAATAACTATTGAAATTTACCTTTGGTCAAAGACAAGAAGAACGATAGATTGTAACATTGACAAATTGTGAGAGAGTGTGTGAATCTCACACTAGATTAAGATAAAAGGAAGAAACATGCAAAACTACAGTAAACTGGCAATTGCTCATTAACAAGAATGCTTTCTAGGTCAGAATAAGGTGGGTAAAAATAAAAAAGTAAGACCAGTGAGATGTGTTTAGCTTCTGATCACAGGCTGACAATTCTCATCGGCACATTGTAGACAGAAAATGCAGCTCTTTCCAATCATTTAAGTGATAAATGCAAACCCCAAAGTAAGAAATACTTCTGATCTTTCACCCAAACTGCTGACACAGTGATATAACAGTTATCCACTTTTCGTCAGAATACATTCATGTGCAGTCTAGGCAGGATCACTTCATGTACCTTGGTGTCTGTGGTGGGCGTTAACAGAAAGATGCGAAAATAAATTGCAGAAAGCAGTGTCACCTGATAGATTACAGAGAACAGACTAAGTGATTATCTTCATTGCAACAAGATATCCGAATCCATATGAGGTTTCTCTGTCTGTCCGTAAAGAAAGAGACTATAATTGATGAGAATGTTCTCGTAAGTTGTCAGAGTGTTTGTGATCAAGTGACCCTGTTTAAATAAAGCTAATCTAAACCAAATCGTTTTGCAAGCCTTGGTGGAAACCTAAAGCCTAAAAAACACTTTGTACTTTTTGGGGGCATGCAAGATGACTCAGCTCCCATAATAAATATGAAAAGCGTGAAAAAAAGTATGACACGTATAGAGTATAAGTCATAAGAGCCAAATATGTTGTGCTAAACTAATTATGCTTAAACTCTTGCCTAGCGAGCTGAACAGGCAATAGTTTTATCTTTTAACACATCTTCCCCATTTTAATTTTGCAAGATGAGCATTCTTAATGCTTAAAGTTTTTTTTTCATTTCCTTTTGAGCATTTTGCATGTAAATTTTTTTATGAATTGAAAGTGTGACCAATGTGTATTGTTTCGGATTTTGTCTGGTAAGGACAAATATTGTAGATTTTTAACTTTTTTTTTTGATTTAGTGGATTCTTGAAAGTCCTCCTCTTTACTTGTTCTTACTACAGATGTTGCTTCTGATGAAGATGCATCACATCCACGTCATCAAAGTCCAAATAACCATCTGTGTGCACATAAAAATGCTTTAGGAGGAACTGACTCTTTAAAACCACCGTCCCCACAGAAGCATAGAACTCGAAAAGCAAGGGCTAGTGAAAAGCCCGCCATACACGGGGACAAGATGCAATCCAAAAAATGTCCATCTCACAGAAAAATGGATTCTGGTAGAAGGATAGGTGGGCCAAATCGTGGAGTTCCACAGTCATCTTTTAGCACCTCACAACTACCTGTTAATTCAAGCACCAGCCTAGATGTGCCAGCGGTCCCCTACCACTCGCTTCAAAGGCTGTCAACATCCACAGAAGTCTAGCCCCAGGGACCACCGTGAGCTATCTTGTGCCAACAAACCACCTAATTGTTTTTCGTTTTTTCTAAGTTTTATGCAAAACAAAAGACAAGAGAGCAACTGCATTTTATATTTTTCTAATTTGAGAGAGCAAGTCCGCTGCCTGTATATGTCAATGTGCCAAGACTTTTTTTGTTTTTTTGAGCTGAATAGAGAGGATGAAGAAGAAAGAGACCTTCAAAGCTTTTGCATAACTCATGCATATTTATCATTAATTTATGCATATTTATTATGACATTTACATACCACTCACAGAAAACATGTGCAGTGTCAGCACCACTGTAATCATTTACAAATAGAAGTGGGAACCCCACAGCCTTTGCAACGTCTAGACCAGTGTTTATGCAACCCATGATCTACCAAAATAATGGTATCCCATCATGCTTTGTGGGTCCATGAAAGTGGTCCTATGGACTGAAGAGTTTGATCAACACTGATGTACAAGCAGATGGGTTGGAAGAAACTTGTGCTCAAATTGGGCTTATTTGGGGAGAGAAGTTGTGGGAGTGTTGAAGTGATTATTGGGTATTGCTGAAATTAAGATTAACTCATTAACTTTAGTGCCAATTTAGATTTTTACAGGATTATTTTTGTCCAGTTTTGTGTCCGTATGTATGATTGTATGTTCAAGTTAAGAATCCACACTTTGATTGGGAGTCTTTAGGTACAATTGAGAGTGTGACCTCATTGCACATTAAAGTAAGTTCAGTGCTCAGTTTCAAATGAGAAATATCATAATCAGTTGTCACATTTGAAAGATGATTTGATAAATTATTTTTAAGACATGTTGGAACAGTTACAGAGAAAAATACCAACAACTTCATCCAATTCTTCAAGAGTTGAAAGTTCAAGTATATTTAAGTGCAGCAGTGGAACAGTTTAAATTTCTTGTCAAGTGTGCTTCCATGTAATCGAGGTCTTCAGTGGAAACAGTTTTCTCCATGTTTCCATAATTCCAGTATTGTTACATCACATTTGGGATACCTGAGTACCCTGTTAATATTTGAATTACATTAGACAGCATTCATTGGCGGTGGTTGATTGTCAAATTTTAAACTTTCGGCCTTCCATACCTTTGCTGTTCCATTACTCTTTGCCAGGCGTGGCTTCATAGCTTCATTAAACATGTGTAGAGGAACTTTGGAAGTATCAGTTCAAGCCAACTCCTCCTGCATTGACCCTTTTCCAATTAGCAATTACAAAGGATTATGGGATAGAGTTTTGGCATGGGTCATTTTTGTTAATGGAATTTTACTGTAGACAAAAACAACACACCAAAACTATATCCCACAATCCTTTGTAATTATTTGGAAAAGGGTCTATGATTGAATCATAGAGAAGAATATTAATGGATGAAGAATGAGAAAGAGAGGAAGGGAAGGAGACTTGGACTATTAGTTGATACAATCTGAAAAGGGAGCAATGTTGTGTAGGGGTATCCCCATGTCCTGGAAGTGTGATTTTCTTTGTAACATGAGGGTGAATGACTAAATGTTTGTAACTGTGACAAGTTGATTTGGATTTCCTGCATCCAGAGAGAAAGAAATTTGTGTCCAGTGTTTTTGCATCCTCACATATCATTGGGTTTTCGTAAAATTAAACAAATGATTGTAAAACACAAGTATTATCAGCATTATGTTAGGTTAATAGAATTGTCCATGGTATTTAATTTTTTTATTGTTTAAGTATCACATTTTAAAACATAGGTTATGCTAAGAATCTGTTACTTATATTGAAATGCTCTGAAACCCTGAGGAAAGAATCAGGCAAGTCACTCATGATGGTGCTTATGGGTGAGTTACGATGGAGAGAGGGGGTGGGGATCTTGGTTTTTGATGTTGTATGGGGCTGATCCTAGAAACAGAAGTAATATAGTTTAACCTGTTTTCACCTAACTCACAGGTACTTCATAGGAAATATTGTAACATTCTCAAATGGTTACAGTGGGTGACAGTTTGTTGATGAGGTTCAATCGTTTAGGACTGGGCACAGTCAAATCTGTAAATTTCAGAATCAAGTACATGGCATCTGCCAGAGTCATAATTACAAATTTGAATAGATTCTTAATGATATTAATGTGACATTTGTGATGATGTGTGCAAGCCATATGGTAACAATGTGTTATAAATTATACTTCAGGCTTGAACTCTCGCTCTGATTTCAATTTTTCTTTTTACTCCATTTGAAAGAGGAAAAAGTAGATCAAGTATGATGGAAGATTTTTGAAAATTGGTTTATTCATGAACATGCTTCAACAAATTGTCCCAAGCAGACAGAATGCTGAGTCTGTGGTTTCATTCAAGATGGAATTTCGTTTGTAAAACATGACCAAAAATGGCACTTAGTACAAACTAGAATGGAGTAAACACACCCTACTAAGTTCAGGATTTGTGTCTATTAAACATATAGATGAAATGTGAAAGATATGGTCCCAACTCTTGTTATGAATGTAACATGCCAGATTTAGTTAAGGAGAATGTTGAGAAACTGTATACAAGACAAAAATCCAGCTTGGGGCTCTACTTGAGTAAAAGAGGAAAAGGGATGTGTTCCTGCAGTAAAACTCAGTGGAATCAAGTTGTTTCACATCTTGAAACTCAACATCTGTATGATTTTAGGACAACTTCATAACTGAGCAAAATCTGGATTGCTATTTTCATACTTGTGCTGTTTGTGCAGGTGGTGAATCTTTGTCTACTTATAAATGAATTATGAACCCATTTGATATGAATTTTTGGGTGATGTCATCCATTATTACTTCTGTGTAACCACTAGCATTGGGTTTTACTTCATGTATAAGTGATTTATTGGCTAGTAGTATTTCCCAGTCTCATCCACAAGGGATTGCGGATAGAAAGAATAAAACTAGGCTGGTTATCGACCCTGACATAACAGACAACTATCGCACTTGAAACCGTGAAATACGTTCATTTCACTGACAGAAAATAGTGATGGTTCATGATGTGATCTCAGAGAGCAAATATTGAATAAGTGGAGAAGTAGTGGTTATTGAAACAGTCCTGGTACCATTGATGTGTGTTTGTGTTATGTAGTGTTGTATCTTTTTCTGTTTATTTCCATTATTGTGTGAATGGATTTATCAACTTACAGTTCTCATTGTGCTTTAGTTGTCCTCATTGAAAGTTAAATTGTTCTTTTTTTGTGCAAGTGTTGTTAGTTTTTTTCGGGTGATATCTACTAGCAGAAAGTGATACAGTTGGGACCAACTCTTATGGAGATAGCAGTATCTCTTAACAAGCTATAAACCTATTCAAGAATGAGGTCTTATTGCCTTATCCACATCCTCTGTCATCAGAATGTTTGAGAAAGAATGTTTAGGATATATTTTAGAGAAAGAGTACTTTTGGGGATTTTGAAACTTTTTTCCCAAATTACTCGATGCCCCAAGAATGTTTATGTCTGTATATCTACCAAGAAATATCTTGCTATGATATTATTAGCAGTAGGTTGACATTGCTTCCATGGCGTGGAAGAAATCGACCATCGAAGCCAGAAAACCTCTTTAACATGGAGAAGATGTTCTTCAGTTTTGTGGTGGAGTCAAATTTGTTGTGGAAATTCCAGAAATTTTAGGAAGGTGGCAGCTGTGGTTTGATCTGGTGGAAAAAGGAACGACATTGACTAGAGTGGGGTTAATAGATGAGGATAAAATGTCCATTTTTGTTGGAATTGGTTGTATGTTGTTAAGTATTAGCAATGAAGATGTGTGATTGTTTAGTGAATACTTTGTGTGGTATGGGAATTGGGTGGAAGGGGGGTAGTGGTTGCTCAAAAAAAGAACAGTGCTTCATCCTTGACAGTCACTTGGAAGTAAAACTGTTAAAACAACTTTAAGATATGTTAGCATCAGAATGATTCAGAATCTTCCCACCTGGTTGCTTCATAGATCATATTGTCTTTTGTTTTATTCCCTTTTTTGTGTCTCAGGTGTGAAACAGGTGCTGCATCCGGCAACTGGACTCGTAACTAGGCTTCCTGTTTCATGAAATAGCTGTATATACCCAAAGTATTGGACAATTATAAAAAAAAGTTGTGTACATAGTATGTCAAATATGAATATTAATAATTTGTAAAGTAGTCAAAGAAAAAGGCCAAAAGGCATTTTATATTAATATGTGTACAACAATGTATGTGAGGTACACGAAAAAATAAAAACCCCAAATTAATTTCTTTTTTATTTTTCATTTTATTAGTGTGTTTACATTGTCAGCAGACCTATACAGTGATCATGACAGTACTCCACAGAGCAGATTCATTGCTCAGGCGCTCTTTGAGTCTTCTCAAACTAATTAAAAAGTATCCCCTACACTACAGTCTGGCACATGTGCAACCATGACGTATGTGATTGCATCATCACATACAGTCCAAGGAAGAGTGAAAAACGTATTCTGGTTCTGGTTCTGGTTCTGGTAGATACTACAAACAGTTCTCCTCAGACGGGATATTCGGTTGTAGGTGTGAAACGGCGGAAATTAATTAATTTGGGATCTCTTCAATGACAACAGGTTCAATTTGTTTCATTGGCTTATGACTACTGGATTACACACACTCACAAGTGAAACATACTTCCTCAATAAAAACAATAGCATGAATAATCAGATAGTACATGAATAAGTCATATTATGTTAATGAAGGCTGCATCCAAAACTAGATGTCGTCTTCTTCACTTGGGTGGACGGTGTTTGGGAAGCCTTAAAAAGGGCTGAGCAAACAGAGTCCCCTCTGAGGGGTAACTTTTAACTTGACTTTCTTATCACTGTCATACAAAATTGCAAATCTGGATCTTTCTGGCACTTTTTCAAAGAACATTACCACGAAAGTTTAACTTCTGTCTCTATCAAAATCTGAAACTTTACAACCTGTTTAAAATGTATTAAAATACAGCAGTCCAAAGGTTCTCAAGTACTACAGGCAGAGGGCCACTTTTACTTGAGTTTTAAATATAAATTTGCTGTAGAAGCCCGGATTTCATTTAATAATTTGTTCTCTTAATAAAATTTTGGGCTTCATTTATTTCCCAAATGGTTGCTCACCCCTTAGCTGCCTGTTATTATCATAATTTCTCCAGGAAAACCCGCTCAATTGCACGAATTACGATAGGCGCCCTCCATTGGAGTTGCGTCTGCCATTTTGCTGACTGGATCATCCACATTCATCTTCGGTGAAAAGTTGTGAATTTACCCAAATAGTGATGGGACACAAAAGTACAGTTCATCACTGTCAGCTGTTCTGGGGCAGACCTCACCCTTCCTTCCCTTGCTTGCTGGTATTATGAAAGCTGCCCCTAATTCCCATCTTCCCAGCTCTTGGGAGCTGTTGAGGGGTCAAATTTAAAACTGTCTAAACTGAACACTCGTTACTAGGATGTTCTATTCCATATCTAAAATTTCAGTGCTGGTTTGTTTCCATATTCCTGTTTACCCCCAACATTCTTCACTTGTCTTAAATTAGAAAAAAAAAGAAAGAAAACAAATGTCCGGATGTGACACAGTCATTTGCTTGGTGGCCTACTGGTTGAGGTGTTGGACATGTGATCCAAGGATTGCAGGTTTATCTCTCACCTGGGTCATTACGGTGTGCCCTTGTACAAACAAGATGTTTTATCATAACTGCCTCTCTCCACTCAAGGCACTTCTGAGGTAAATTGTCTTCGGGCGCGCCGTTGAACTGTTGATGCACTGGAGAGATTTTCTCCAGGACGATTTATCGTTGAGTAGTCGTGATATTGTTCTTTGGTGAGGATTGTCTAGATATTACCGCATCAAAAATGCAAATATTATCATTATTACATTTTCAGCGTTCCATTATCATCCCGCCGAAAAGTCGATGTACTTGCTAAAGAAGCCCTACAGATGGACGCCACCTATCTCTACTTGCCTCACACTGATTACCACCCTAAGATCAATGGTTTTGTAAAATCGAAATGGCAAGAACTGTGGGATTCCTTTCCGGAAAACAAATTGTACCGAGTTGAACCAACGGTCGGAACAGGGGGACATGGCGCCCCCAGAAAACGGAGAGATGATTTAGTTCTGACTAGGGCTCACATCGGCCACACCTACCTTACCCATGCCTATTTACTTCACGGGGATGAGAGACCATATTGTGTACCTTGTGATTGTGCTGTCACAGTCAGTCACATTCTCGTTGACTGTTATGAATACTCCCATATTCGCCACAAGTACTACGCTGTGCCAGACCTGAAAACTTTATTTGAGCAGACAGATCCTTCCCTTATTTTAGGCTTCCTCAAGGAAAGTAAACTGTACAGAAATTCTTGACATGACTCCCGCATTTGCCTGGACCTTTTAGTGGAATTGACTCGACCATTTTTAGTTAATTGTACCCCAACATCGCACCTTTTTCATTTCTCGGTGACACTATATAACACAATCGTGTAGGTGTGTCGTAAAATCCGGTCTATAACTAACTAACCCGCCGAAAAGTTCATTACAGGCTTAGGTAGGAAGTTCCCTTGAAAATGACGAACGTTAACTTTTTCTATCTTACCCTCTTACTGGGGAGTTAAAGATACTTGACAGAGACAATCTGAGTTTTTGTTTGAAATTCTCAACTTACAACGTAAATCAGGCGCGTAGCCAAGGGGGGGGGGGAGGGGGAAGGGGAAGGGGGAGCCGACCCCTCCTTGAGCATATTTTTGTATTTTTAATGAATTTTAATATTTTTTATGATATTGCTAGTAACTCAAAATAAAAAAATGTTTAGATGCAACTTACAAGGCCTGGGAAGTGCCATTTCCAGCGATTTGGGAGACATTTTCTGCCAAAATTTTCTTGTACGCTTCGCGCTAACCTGTGGTGGTACTACGCTTAGATAGTTTGCCTACAGGCTCCCCCCGCCCCCCCCCCCTTGGCTAATTCCTGGCTACGCGCCTGACTCAAATGCCATCACAAACTCATTTGCAACATTGTTAGGTGGTCGAAAAGGTCTTGCTAGGGTCCTGCTCTGAAGGGAATCAGAAATGTGACCACGGAAAATCTTACATTTTTCTCACAATGTTCATTCCCTGGTGACTACTTTCCTTTGAAAAGTCCTAGCCGCCAAGGTCTAGAAGGGCAAGAGTGTACCGCTCCTACACGAAAAAAGTGAATGATGGTTGCTCTCCGTAGAAATTGCAAGGATTCATGGTGGAATCATGCCAAGCATCTTTGGAAGCAATTGACCGTTTGAGGGGGATCATACTATACTTGGAAAACTATTATATATCCTCCAAATCAGGTCAGTAGCAAAGGGGGCCAAGGGTTGCGCCCTAGAAAAAGTTTCATCATTATTAAAAATTACTATCGCCCTAATGCTTTTTAGCATATCTTCCCCCGTAAGTATACTTTTGCCCCCAAGAACTTACCTCGCCCCCTTCAGTGTGCCTTGTTTGCATGGCTACGGACCTGCTCCAGATCCAGTGTTACGGTGGCAAAATTTTCCATTTGTTGTTAAAATAAGTACGTGCCCTTCAAAATTTTGAAGAAGGGCTTTAAAAAGTTGAGAGAGGATTCCTCCACTCCACTTTCAAAAGCAGGATGTTTCTTTGTGTATTGACCCGTATCTTTCCATGGGTTGGACAAACCAAAAAAAAAAAAGGCAAAATTCGGCGTGAAGAAAAATAAGAGCAATTGGATAGTGTGTAGTTTTATTGGACATTAAGTTTAGTGTCAGTTACACAATAACAGATTACACAAAACTCTTTGCTGCACAAAGTTGCTTAAAACTCTTCCTTTTGGCTCGTCCAATTAAGCCTACATCACAGGTAAAAATAACGTTTGCAAGCTGTCTAATCCCGCGGGCCCTTTCCTGTGCATTCGATTTGCCTTTCCCTTTGTCTCCTAACAACTGTCAATGTTTTAGAACCAGGCACGTAGCCAAGGTGGGGGGGGGGCGAAAGGGGCAGTCGCCCCCACCCTTGAGCATATTTTTAGTATTTTTGAATGTTTATTTCTACAATATTGCTAGTGCTTTCCCTGTTTATATGCGGTAAATATGACTTTTCTTGTGCTTTGCGCCAACCCATGGTGGCGCGAAGGGCTGAGGGTCTCTCTATGGGCTGCGCCCCCCCCCCTTGACAAATGCCTGGCTACGCCCCTGTTTAGAACATTTAGCATTATCTCCGTATATACCTAATTTATTGATTCACATAAACTTCCTGAAGCATAAAGTAGTGCTTCGGCGCCTGATTAGTCATTCGAAACTTGATTTAGTCTACTGTACCCAGAGAGGCGCCTTGCCATTTGGGGGCCGGGGAGCTGTCATTCCTCCTAATTTTTAAATTGATAACAAGGGTTTTACTGATATCGTAACGACGATTAAGTCATAGAAGGGATGTCTTTTATTTACCACCCCATTTTTAAGCACCACACACCTGTCTACACCCATCCCCACTCCCACCCCGTATCCAGACAAGCTACTTAAGGGGAATGCATGGGTGCTGCGGCGAGGTAGATATACCAGCTGGGCACCGTACTTTGGGGGGGGGGGGGAGCGAGGTACAGTAGTACTAAACTGAAATGGTAATTTTTAATACGAGGCAAAGATTTTCTAAGAGGGACGCCTTTAACGACCGATCCCCCTTTCTTTCAGTCACGGTCTTGGTGTAGCAGTATATAGTAAGGTGACCATATTTTGGGGTTTTAAATCCGGGACGCTACTAGACCAGGCACCGTTTAACGAAAATATACATCGATAGTGTGCAATTGGCTACAGTAAATGTGTAATCACAGCATTAATAGAAAATCAGTGACGCGCTTTCAATCTCTGTGATTGCAGATACCTGCTATTTGTTAGCATACGGACGTTGTACTTGGGGCGCTACACGCTTCTCAACGATGCTGATGTAATACCAGGGAGTTGTTATTATAACAACTCCCTGGTAATACTAGGCCTATAATAAGCCTACTAGCTAGTTGGCCGTTCAGCTCCCTTCCGAAAGGAACAGTAGGCTACACAATCGACAAAATATTATTTTTTACAACATTATAATTAGTATTTTGGGAAATTGGGACATTGTCGGGGACACTTGTTCATCGGGGTCGGAACACTGGATTCAAGGACTGTCCCCGAAAATCGGGGACGTCTGGTCACCTTAGTATTTAGCAGTGGTTCCCACCCTTTTCCAGCTAAACGCCCCTTTCTCAAATTAGGATGGGCAAATGCCCCCTTGTCTATAGCTTACTATTGCTATGGATGAAACGACGATAATAAAACAAAAAATGCTGAAATAAAAGGGTAGACCTACCGTGACATACATCGTTTTTACGTGTGGGTTCGACCCAGGGTAGCAAAACAGCAATGCGGGACTTAAGAAACTGACACCCTTTTGAGATGGCGATTCTTTAACCTACGTTTACAAAAGCTGGAAGGCTTGATCGCGGTCAACTTGAGGAGAAACGTCTTTGGTATTTAACTGACTTGCCAGGGCCCCACCGAGTTGTGGACTGTCCCCCAAAACGAGGCCAAAGGTCACCATCCAAGTGGGCGACTGGGGGATTCGCCCCCGGGAGCTGTGAAGCATTTACGATATTGTTGACACGAGAATGAAGTACTGTCAGTCAAATTTTGGCTATCCTTCCTATTACCTAATAACCTTAAATACAAACTAAAAGATTGCAAAATCATGCAGCCTTAGCCCAGTTTGTATTTCAATAATAAATAACGGGAGTTCACTTTGATGCTGAAAGGGGCTTGTGTGTCCTGTCACGGAAGGAAGAAGTATGGTAGGGGTGGTATGGGGAATTGAAAGACTTGTGCCAATCAAGCTGTCCAACAGTTAGTAATAATGAGAAAGCAGAAATTGGCGCACCGAATAACTGCATTTTTGGAAACGTTTTAAAGTTTTACTTCATAGTGCATTGCCAAAGTCATCTATTTTGTTTCAGTTACCTACAATTGTCACTTTTGTCAGTATGTCATGTTTATGGACTGCAAGGAAGAAAACTACATTAAGGTAAATTTGCAGGACGGTTTTTAGCTATGACCCCTTCGGTCACCGCTTTCACTGTCACTGATGGGAATATGAGGGTCCTTGCAGGAAAAACTGAAATTAAACCTGTTACAGTCGATGCGATTTTGTGGCATCTGGGAAGGGAATATATAGACTTACTCAACTTGTTGACTCCATTCATCTCCTCTTTGTGCAAACCAATTTTAGATTTCAGCTAGAGAAAGCATTTGGAATCTTGTAAAGCCTTGGTTGAGTATCCCATTTATTTTTCAAAACGCCCCCTGCCGCCCCTTAGCGCTCATCGCCCCCCGATTTGTGCAAACGCTCCCGGGGGCGATAACGCCCCCGGTTGGGAACCACTGGTATAGGGTTATGTGACAAAAGTTCTGTCTCAGTCTGTAGGTCACGTTACTAGTGATGGTGATGACGTGATAGCCACTTTAGGATACGATACTAGGCCTATCTACATGGGGCTGTATTACATGAAAATATCACTTGTAACTAAATCTGAGACAGAAAATTCGAAAATTTCCGCAACCCAAGATATTATGGATTCAGCGGAGAAGGTCAGGCACATGCCCTACGCCTATCTCCATCATCCACAACTTGACGGATTTAATTGGGATAGAATAATGGGTTATATTTGCCCACCTTCCCGGGCGGCCTCAGCTTTCGCTTACGTAGGCTTACCCACTACCCAGTTAAGTTGAGATATGTGCACATTCTACTGTCTACGACTTGAATATCCAATGACGGACGAAGTCAGAAAAATTTGTGCGGGGGACACTCCTGCATCATTTCATATGAGGTGGCTTCAAATGTGGGAATTACCATACTGTATTTGTCACTCTAAGATTTTCCAGTAATTGGATTCAGGGGGTGAGATACTTGTTGAGTTCCCCCACTAGTCTCCCCCTTCAGCGGTCTCCCCCCACCGGCCGGCCACCAGTCCCCTCCCCCCCCCCTCACCTTAGATAAGCCACTTGAATATCCAGTCTCTTCAAGTGTCATCATACATCAGTCCATCTCCATTTGCAGAGTTGGCAGTCTCTGCTCTTACTGTACCCTTGGGTTAACGTTCTCAGCCTAAGGAGTTATTGTAGGCCTATTCCACGGACTTCTTATGTACATGGACAGAGCATATTGCACTAACGTCCTATGCGTAAATTGTCTCCACCGTACGTACACGAGTAGGCTTACCAATACGGCTGCCTGCTATAGTTTTGTGTGAAAAAGTTTGGACTTGCTCAAGTGGCTCATGATCCACAGATTGTGTGAGAAACTACTTGTAATATTTTCGAAAGAATGCAAGCTCAGGCCAAATTCAACAAATAGAATGGAGGACTGTGATATCGTTCTTCCATTCATACTGATATTTTGTCTGAAATGTTGCAGATTCATCGTCAAATTGGGCAAATGGTAGTAGCCCGGCGGCCATCTTGGTTAACCAAAATTTGTTCGAACGGTGGCGACCGTATTGATTGCGTAATCCTCTGTCCATGTATTGAAGTCCGTGGCCTATTCGCATCATATCAGGCCCCCGTGCAATACTTTCCACACTAGCATACAAACAATCACAGGCCTACAATTACGTGCTGTCGGTACATGCCAAGGAAATCCTCTGGTGCTAGTAAGGGTAGCCCTGAGGTGTGGGAGCGTGTTTGCATTTCTTTTCACTTAGCCTATCCCCCAAAGCCAGGGAGCATTTTGTACTGATTTTCACTTCACGGTGAAGGTGGATACATGTCTATGACGAGCGCTATAATTAAGCGATTAGCGTTCAACCAATTCAATAACCTGATAACGCTGACATCGTACAAGGTTTGAGTCGCATTGAACAGTTCGCAGTAACCATGGTCCGGAACTATTGTTTATCCACGATGATGTAGGTTGGTGTGAGGCTTTCAGAGAGGTATGGAGAAAATGCTATAATCCTTTCACGTGCTTGACTTCTCGGTAAGGATTGCATTCAACGAAAAATATATGTTGTTGCGGTACAATTGGGGGAGGAACTTTAGAAGCTTGTTTTCCATCCACGTTTTCCATTGACTTTAAATTCGCAACTATATGGATATTCATATCAGATGAGCGTTCTCATCCCTGATGGGCCCTCCACATTTTTTTTCCTTTTGGTTGGGAAGTGACTTTCTTCACGTTTTGCTCCCTGACGTCTAGTCGGGGGATAAATGAAAAGACCACTAATGCAAACACGCTCCACTAAAGTAATACCGCTCTGGTACATGTGACTATGCTTCCTGTAGTTATCTAGCGCCATCTATTTTTCCTTGAATGAATATTGGTATTATAATTGAGCAGTATTAATGCGTACTGGACAGATTAACTAATTAAAAAGTCCTCCTTTGCTAATTTTATTCTTCCAAAATAATTATTAAGTCCTTTAAAGCTATTTAATAAGTAGATGAAACTTTCAACAGCGAACTCGTCAACGTTTTCACAGGTTTTGTTTATATATTTTTTGGTGACCAAATGAGTAAGCTGTTACCGTGGTGTAGCGGTTATCACGTGTGCCTCACACGCACAAGGTCCCCGGTTCGATCCCGGGCGGTAACAACAACTTCGTTTTTTAATCGCTGTTATGTAAACGTCGGCTGATTTAGATTTTAGTATATGACCGGAAATACAGTTAGTTTTCGTTGCGCGCCGCAAAGCGCGTGGAGCAAAATCTGGCATTTGATGTCATTTCCTTAATTTTACATCGGAAAATTTACTATAACATGGAAAATCATAATTTCTCTGGTTTACTTTCCTTTCGTTATTTTTTTAGTTTTATTATTTTTTTAAGGTTTGGAAAAAGTGGGGGGAGTTCCCCTTGCCCCGCTTAATCCCGCCTATGGCTAGCGCATTTCCTTTTCAATCCTCAAATTGTATTTGAGATATCGATTTCTTCACGGGCCGGATGTGGCCCGTGGGCAGCCATTTAAGAACCCAGGCCTTAAGACAATTGTATGTTACTGCTGGTGTATTACGTCAGCCTATACAAGTACTCAGAAGTGTACTTATATTCGTACTCGTACCGAGTACATCTTTCTGTTCTCGTACTCCTACTCATGGCTTTGGACTTGTACTCGTATCACGGCTTTGTACTCAGTCGTACTCGTACTCAGAGGGTTTGAAAATCAGGTACTCGTACTCGTAGGCCTACTCATGGCTTTGTACGCGTACTCATACTCGTGCTCGAGGCCTTGTACTCGTACTCGTACTCCGGAGTTTGTACTCGCACAGCAAGTCTGCTGCTTACTAGTTACATGTTCGAAGTGTTTAGTGGCCAACTAAAGAAATTGAAATTTTGGTTTTCTGTGGATGAAGTCATTGAAAGTGATGGCAGACAATACATGCAGCGGCGTGAAAGTAGTTTTAGTCTAATCCAGTGGTTCCCAACGGGGGAGGTATCGACTTCTGGGGGCGTTTTTGCAACTCACGGTTAGATAAGAGCCAAGGTGCGGCAGGCGAGGGAGCTTGAAAAAACAGAGAGTTGCCACAAAAATAAGATACTAAATTTAATCGGCGTTAAAATAATACCACGTATTTTTCTCTAGGTCAGTAGTTCCTAACGGGTGCGGCATGCCCCCTGTGGGGCGTTTTCGCAACTCAGGGGGCCAGAAGAGACAAGAGGCGGCTGGGGCGTTTGAAAATATGAGATACTAAATTTAAAAGGGGCTTTAAAAGATACCAAGTATTTCCTTTAGCTGAACTTTCAAATTAGTATGCAATAAAATGGAGTCACCGAGTCTAGTATGACTAACTTTCCTTATTTAGATTCATTACAAAGTTGGTGAATTTATGTCATTTGCCAGATGCCAGGAAATCGCATTTAACACTGTTACCTTTCAAAATTTTCCTTGCAAGGACCCCCATGATAAAGGTATGTACGCTACCACACGGTCATGAACGATGTCACAAGGAATGGTGACGAAGGCAAAACTTCATGCAATGGTCAGCTTTTTGAGACTTGAATTTAGGGACGGTATGTGTTGCAGACTATTGGAGCAAAGCCTATACAACTAATTGTGTTAAAAGTCGATTAAAACTTCAGTTGAAAAGTTCCCGGTCTCTGAAGCGGTGTCTTGGGTCTCGGAAGGGTTCTTGGATATTATTGAGGTTTGGACTAAGATTGTTTTAAACACATGGCCCGGCCAAAATAGCAGAAGTTTCGCAGCTGTGTATGATAACAAAAGCGCTGCGGAGTACTTGAGCTAAAGACCAGATAACACTTTGAGAGTGACTGTCCATCTAAGGAGGGCAGCTCATGGGAGATTGCTCCTGCCGGGAAAGAAAGGTTTTTTTGGGGGGGGGGGGGCTCGGAGAAATTGAAGTAAAGGGAGATGATAAAATTGGAGAGGTGATATTAGATGGAGATCCATCGAAAATTTTAAGTTATGCTAATCCAATTAGATTGACCTCCGAGCGGGAACCAAATCCTTTAAATGAGGGAATTCAGTGGCGGATCCAGGATTTGGCAGAAGGGGGGGGGGGCAGGTCATAGTGGTTTGTATAAAAGTCCGATTGGGGGAGGGATCTAAGGGGGAGGCGGTGCACCAGGACACCAGGGGTGGTGCCAGGGTATTTTGATAGGGGGTAAAGTATGTGCTGAGTGATCACCGTCTTGGGGGAGGGGTCGAAGGGGAGGGGGTGTTCCCCCCTTTTTTTGTGTTAATTTAAGGTTGCTCAGATGCAAAATGGTGATGTCTTTGGTATATTTTTTTAACTGATCATACATGGCTGGAAAGTGTTCATAATTTAGATAATTTTAATTTTTGGTTTTCTTGGAAGATGCTTTTCTGGGGAGGGGTGTCCCCTCCCCTTTGAGAAAATTTTTGTTAATTTAAGATTGCTTAGATGCAAAATGGTGATGTCTTTAGTATATTTTTGAAACTGACCATATATGACTGGAAAATGCTCATAATTTAGTGAAATGTAAATTTTGGTTGGATGAAAGAGGAGAGTATCCTTTGTTGTCCAAATATTTGGATGGCAGTTCCCGAATTGAAGTCTTCTTTTCCCTTATATTACCCTAAATTCGAAGTACATTTCATTAAAGTAAATTACAAAGCTTAAAGAAGACGCTAATGTTGCAGCAAGTTATAGTTAAAAGCCTGAGGTTGTTGAAAATATTCCTCTAAATATTAAAGAATTCTGAAATTCCCTTGAAAGAAGAAGCAGTGTTCACAATGCTGTGGGCCCGGCCGGTAATAGACTGAAGTTAGCAATCCAATACAACACTCATTGGTAACCCCTTGCAACGCCCGGAAAAAGTTACTGTGACCAATATAAGCCAAAATGTTATCAGGCGGAGGTCAGTAACAGAATTATTAACATAAGACTTATTTTCTGAGGTAGAAATTTAAATAATGAACAAATTTGAATTTCAGTCTGACATCACAAAGGCCTATTTAATTGGAATAGGGCCTAGTCATTTGTTTTATGAAGTTGAAAAAAACTTCAAAAATTTTTGGAAGGGGGGCGGGGCCCCCTGCCCCCCCTAAATCCGCCCCTGGAATTGAACTAAAGGGCATTGAATTCCTTTGTCTAATATCTAGGCAATCGCATTCATACCTACAGCGACCCAACAAAAAGGATTATTTGGAACAATGCTTAATGCCTAACTAGTTGCCGACAGTCAAGTATGAAACATTGTTCTGACATTCAAAACGACTGTTTATTGCCAAGGAACCTAATGATGCTGGCCATAAGCCAATACTAATGATTTATGCAAATCAGCAAAAGAAGTATAAGACTAAACTTTGCTGTCGGATTTTGATTTATTTCCGCATTCCCTCGCATGTTTTAAAAGGCGCACCCACATTGAGCAAGTTATGCGGAACTAAACAAGTATGTTGTAAATAGCGTCGAAACCCTACAGTTAATTTAAAGCTTATATAAGCGACTGGTAATGCTATTAAAGGCAAGGGGTAAATTTCCCGATGTGCTCCTCGAGATGTAGCAGACGACGTGCTCCACTTGTGCTTGGTTTTCTAACACCTCTTAAAGCCTATTAAATAGTCATGAACAACACATACAAGAGATTATTGCCGGTAACTAGTAGGGTTCAAAAAAGAATTTTTGGATGGATCTCCATCTAATATCACCTCGTTGTTAAAATTTTGCTTTTTGTAGCCTGTGAAATGAGGAAGTCTGCCCTATTAAACTACACCCTTTATATCTTTCTAGGCAAAGTAGGTTTGTGGCAACAGCTGGCAAATGAATCATGAGTATAAGCTTACAGGAAACGACTTGAAGGGTTTACAAATTTGTAACCAGAGATTATCCGAATCCCTTCAGAAAATATGCAAAAATTATTAATTGTGTTTTGAAATAATAATTTTATTTCCTTCATTAGAAAAACAGGAAAGACAGGGATGTTATTACTAATAACCTCACCACAAATTCTGGAAACAGTATTATCAGATTGCTTTCAAGTGTTTTGACTTTTGATAATTCCCAGCTGAGTAAATACTTCCCTAGTCCCGTTACTTTTCACAATTTAATATGTATAATGAAGGCATAATCGCACAAAGTTTGATTAACGGATTCTGAAAGCAAAAAAGGTTCACTCCATTTAGCAAACAATGACTAGAACTAGTGTGTCATTGCATGGGTTTTGTGCTCGTACCCGTACCCACAGATCAATGGTTCCCAACTGGGTGGTATCGCCTCCTGGGGGCTTTTTCGCCACTAACGCGGGGGCTATGAGAGCCAATATCAAATGTCCCCCCCCCCCCCCACACACACACATTTGCGTAAAAGAGTAGTGTCGTAACTCTATTTGACTGGCTTTTTGAGTGGCATGTAGGTTTGTTGGGCAATTGTTAAGTGTCTCGATGCAGATTCTGAATGTAGATTTCGTCAGGGAAATCTTATTTAATGACAAAATTTCGGCGCGCTTCGCGCGCATGCGTCACCGCTCCCCCAGGCCAGCGGTCACACAACATACTCCATCCCCCCCCCCCTTTGAGAGAAATCCTGGGTGCGCCACTGCATTCAGTCTAATTAGCATGATGCGGAAAGGTTAAAAATACGTTGTTGCCGTTAAATACTTTTCAAAAATTTTTACCGAGCGCTTCGCCGAAGCCATTATCGGTGTAGATGGTGATTGTTAATACACTTACGACTACAAGGCATTCTGAAAACGCCCTTGCTAGTCCTTCACACCTTTGCTATACTACGATCAGCTCAACCCCCCCCCAAAGATAGCACCATTTTGCATCTAAGCAACCTTAAATTAACAAAAATATCTCAAAGGGGGGGGGGCTAACCCCATGGGCGGCTCTAAGAAATATTGTTGGGGGGCAAACTCAAGTCCGTATTCAGGGAGGTCCGGAAGACCCCCGGTAGTATTAATGGTCAGCTCCGGATAGTACAATAGGAGTATGGTTATTATTATCTTCTTACAGCGATGTCCCATGTAGTTTTCAAAAGCTCTCCAAAAACCATTTCAGGGAGTCAGTCATGAGCTGATTTCTTTAAAAATAAATACAATCAGATCAGCCGATCGCTACTCCATAAGGGTGGAGTAAGAGGCAGGTAAAATGGGCAAAGAGGCTTGATCCATTTGTATAAAATGAGCGGCCACCTTTAAATAGTTTGTTGTTTCTTTAATTGTGTCACAATATGTGTCAGCTTTGCCAAGAAGCCATAAAATGTTGGTTTTCTGGATTGTTTTCTTGAACTAACGAAAATTTCGAGCATGAAAACACTTGAAAACGATGAAATGATAGCACTATTTTGGATCTCAGTACCGTTCCGAAACGAATTTTTTAAAGGAGGAGGAATTCCCCTAACTCAGAACGACGTCTCACACTATAAACAAATAGCTAGGCCACTACTCAGAAGTCTCACTACACTGAGCTTAGATTGACTGTATGGTGTGTTAAATAACACCTCCCTGGTCATTAACCGCGTATTTGGTCTAGTGGTAGAGCATCCGCCTCTCACGCGGGAGGCCCTGGTTCGATTCCCAGGTCGAGTCATGCCAAAGACTTTAAAAATGGAACCTACTGCCGTTGTGCGTGATGCTCCGCATAAGCAATGGAGTAAGGGAAAACAAGCCAGTGAGCCACAACTGGAAAAAGGCCGTGGCCGGCTCGACTTGAACCAATTGGGTTGGAAACTGGGACGTTAAACCTCATCTAACCTAACCTAACATCCTTGGTCAAATGGCCTGTTATAAGCAAAAGCTTCTCCACCTCTGTGCTAAAGTATACCGTTTCAGTTGATTTAAAATAAACACACCATACAGTCAATTCAATAACACCTCCCTGATTTGACAGTCATAAGACAGCTCGTGGGCCAATGGCGCTGTCAATTTGGACAGGGGAAGGGAAGCCTCTCCTTCTATGGGAAATGGAACCTACTGCTATTGTGCTTGGTGCTCAGCATAAGCAATGGAGTAGGGAAAACAAGCCAGTGAGCCACAACCGGAAAAAGACCGGACTTAAACCAATTGGTAAGGAAATGAGCCGTAAAATCTCATCTAACTCTAACACTCTATATAGGAAACACAACGTTTAGGCTACATACCCGTTAACAACTTTTTTGTAGACAGATACTAATCTGGCCAGGTGACACCCGGGCAAAACTGCTTTTAGTCGTGAATGATAATCAACACGGCTAATGGGTTGTGTATCTAATGACCCCGAAAACTCTGAAGTGTCTGCAAAATTATGATCATTTAACTCAAGCGTTACCGTTACACTCTATAAATGACATTATGATGCCTAAGCTAATCAGATTACAAATATCGCAGAGTGATCATTGTTTTGATTACCTTGGCCCGCTCTCATGGCAGGTCCGTTTGTGATGTCTGAAGTATATATAGTAGCAAACAAGCAACCAAGAAAACGCGCGCAAAGCGCGCCGAAAAAATGTCGTCTTCAAAGCACTTTATTAATGTTTAACCAAGTTCGCATTGCATTGGAAAGTTATTCACTTCTTTCATTTTAGACCCACTCAAGGAAAAGGGAGGGCCTATTATCCATTTCGAATTACAGGTTTTATTTATTTATTAATTTTTGTTTTTGGAAAATTGAAGACCATGCATTGCAAACTTTGGGGGGGGGGGGGCAAGTGCCCCCGTGCCCCTATGGCGAACAGCTAATGGCTACGCCCCCTCCCCTTAGACCCCTCTCCCAGGATGACACCTTTATATAGTGACAAAGGAAGGATCCCCACTGCTGTATACAAACGCAGGGTGAATAAAAAAGATGCAATTTACGCGCCGCCACTGCGGTTAGTAAAACATCCAGCCAGTCGGAAAAATTAGAATTCACTAAATTATGGACATTTTCCAGCCATGTACGATCAGCTCCAAAAATATCCCAAAGATAGCACCGTTTTGCACCTAAGCAGCCTTAAATTAACAAAAATTTCTCAAAGGGGAGGGGGACGCCCCCTCCCCTTAGAGCCTTCCCCCAGGACGACACATTTATGTAGTGACAAAGGAAGGATCCCCACTGCTGTATACAAAACGCAGAGCGCATAACAAAGTGCAATTTAAACGCCTCCACTCAGTTTAAAAAAAAAACATCCAGCCGGTCGGAATTTGGGACCTTCACACCCCCAAATATATCACCCTAGCAACAGGCCTGGTCGGGCCCATGATCTTCGTCAATGATCCACGCTGCAAAGCGTTGTTTCAGCTATTTTGGGACATGATGAAAATAACATCTTGAAGTAATTCCGTGGACTCCGTGTATTTCACCTGGCAGATCATCTATGATGGTCATGTTAACTTTGAAATGATAATTCTTATAAGAATAGGACAACGTCATTCATCATAAGGGGGGGGGAAGGGCCTATAGGAAGACACCTCTTCAAAACCAAAGGGATTGGTTTGTGCTAAGTCATTTATGTCCCCCGTCCCCCCCCCCCACATTTGAATGCGGATTGACGCCCCTGGAGTCATGAGGCCATGGGCGTCACCAGACATTTTAAAAGGGTGGTCGTATTTTGTGTGAAGAAGGAAGTTATCGCCGTGTTCAAGTTAGCGGCAATGCCGCTCGCGCGTATAGCGCGAGCACTACGGCGTGAGGTCCAGGGGCCCGCTTAAGGGGCCCTGGTGGGGTCCAGGGGTGAAGCCCCGTGGGGGTTTAGGGGGCGAAGCCCTTGGAAGCTCTGAGGAGGTAGACATTTCAAAAGCCTATAATGCGGTGAAATGATCGTCAATTTTGCTAGTGTGATTTTGCCACAACCATGATTCCATAAAAACCTGAACCCATGGATGGGGATCAAGGAAAAAGCTTTTAAGTCTTAAAATGACAATGACACCAGCTTGAGAACGTTTTCCGTTTAAAGTTGGGGGCCTATCATGGGATCCATGGGCTCGGTCAAGGGAACCAACTGGTAGGATCCAGAGGCAAGGATTCCCTGGACAAAAACCCTTTGAAGCTAGTGGAATATTATGCCATGTACATTCAAGATTAAGGAGGTAAAAATAGCTAACCTCAAGTAACAAATTGTAGAAAAGTTTTAAGCAAATTGAACTCTGCAATGCAACGAAATTTAAGAAAACCGTTCAAATCTGCAATGAATACCATCTCTTAACCTTAAGTTATCAGGCTCTACAGAACAGAAAAGTAAGTTTGTGCACAATGTGATTTTACCAATTTATTTTGTTTTTTACTTTCAACCTTTCTCCTTCAAGACCTAGAAAATACTGTACATGTCATTTATTCCATTACAATAGGTAATGGAAAGGTGAAAATTGAAAACGTCGAGCAAAAATTGGAGGTAGAACAGAAGAAGTTGGTTGAGATTTAGAATAATGATTGACACATGACTCGGTTTTATACGTATGCAGAGTAATCTGTAATTGCAACGAAATTTACCATTCAACATATTAAAAGAAATTTGTACTTTGCAATGGCAAAAGAAACCTGTTACGATTTTTGGTACATCCTTTAAACGTTTCTTTGAAAAACTCGATGGGGGTCGTTTGCATGCCCGACCTCTTTGATGACGCCCATGCGGGACGGCAGTGGGGTATTTAAAAAATGAGATTATACCAAATTTGACGGGGCTAAAAAGATACCGAGCAGTTTCCTCTAGCTGAAGTTTCAAATAAGTATACAATAAAACGAGTAAACAAGTCGAGTAGGTCTAACATTTCCTCTTTAGGTTCACTACAAAGTTGTGAATCTGATTAATCTCATCTGCTAGCTGCCAGGTAATCACTTCACACTTTCTATTGTTTGGATATTTTCGCTCAGTCCTAAACATTTTCCGAGCATCAAATTTTGCCAAAGGATATTTTTGAAAAAAAAAGAAGCCATAGTATGTTATATACAATTCCCCAGGCTCTTAGGGCCTAACAAATTAAGATACTCGGGATAATGTCTATCGCCAGCATTTAATCAGCAAGAAATGCAGAACTACAGGGCGGTAGCCTGCGGGGAGACCAAGGGGCAGCCCCCTGAGATTTCTCAACCAGCCCAAACTGAAAAATGGCCTACCTGAACAAATACTGAAAATACTGAAAACTCCCGCCTGATTATGATTTTTGAAGTTCTCAGAACCTGTAAAATAGCATATACAGGTTCCCTATTTCCAAAACTTCCTCGGGGAGAGCCTGGACCCCCGCCGCAGACAGGTTTTTATGGGGGTAACTCGCACTAACGAATGAAGCTCCTTCCTCATGCATGATGCACACAACAGAGCGGTGAACCTATTAGTTGAGGAATTTTACTATTGTTTCTCACTCGGCGTCTGGCACAGCATGCCTATATAAAACAAAGCCGTGTGATAACCTTTAATTTTATGCTGAAATTAATGAGCCTGTTTAAGAACCTTTTAGTCCTGTGTCCTGTGAATAAATATTTCAAGTTTAATTTTTCTTCTTGAAGTCTCGGTTTCTAAAGAGTGGAGTCTCAAAAAGTATTTAGCTGCAACTTTGGAGGTCTGGAAGGCTTCATTTACGCCAATTCGGGAGGCATTTTTGACAAAAATAGAACTACACACCAACCGACGGTGTCCCTAAAAGTAAGAGGGGGGTGGGTTCGCACCGCTAAGTCTTGGGCTGTGGTATTGCAGCGTGTCATGTCACAGCCAAAGAAACAGTAAATAATGAGAATTTTCAATACATAAAATTAATTCAAAATTTTTCAAAAATAGCACCATTTTGTATCCAACAGGCCCGTAGTGAAGGGGGAGCCAGGGGGGCGAAGCCCCCTTGGAAAATTTTTCGCCCCCTAGAAGATCAAAAATTAGCATTGCCGTAATGCATTTTAGTATGTTTCGCCCCCTCTGGAAAATTTTTCGCCCCCCTAGAAGCTTTTTTTCGCCCCTCTTCAGCACCTTGCCTGGCTACGGGCCTGGTATCCAAGCAACTTTACAACGGCAAAAATTTCTCAAAGGGGAAGGGCATTGGGAAGCATCCTCTTCTTTATGCCCAACCAAAAGAAAACAAAAAGACACTAATAAGAGAGAGTTTTTAAGCATGCAAACATTTCAAAGTTTTCCCAAGATAGCACCATTTTGCATCTTATAGCATCTTACATGCACACCAACTTCTCAATGAGTAGGTGGGCTACCCGGCCCTTAGACAGCACCCCTCAAACGAAAACAAAATGATAAATACACACACTAAATAATTCGAATTTCTCATTACATAATCAGTTCAAAGCTTTGTCAAAAACATCACCAATTTGGACCAGCTATAAAGAGACCTTACATAAAATGCCATTTCTTCCCGTTAGACCCCTCTTCTTACACCCCTCCCTCAGGGATGCAGTTGGTGACAAAGCCAAAGGAAAGGATTCTTCCGGGTACTAACTATCATATAGGTACGCCACTGAACGCTATCATGAAGTTCCTCTCTTGGGATTTCGGCCAAGCTACGGTCCTGGATTCCCCAGAAGGGGGATCAGCAACCCAAAGCCCCAAAAGGGCGACGTAAAGGATGGCTACGGGGGGATGAGGAGGGGATTGGAAGAAAAACTTTATACAAGGTCATTCTACGACATAGTCATCTTTGGACAGTACGGCCTATAGATGTATCAATTCAAGTGCTGCTCTAGTGTATTTCTTGTCGAAGTGTGAAACGCGCAAAGCGTACTAAATTTTTAGGTACATATAGTTCTCACCGTCTATAAGTATTGAGAGACTTCGAGTTAGCTGGTCACTTAGTGACACAAGCACAAGAGGAAAACTAGTCTATATGCGATTAGGGATGACATCCCTGACCTTAAACTGTGTAGCCTATACCTTTAAGCTATTGGTTGGTTTTTAGCAGAGGCGTACACATGGGAGAGGCCATTGGGCCATACCCCCCGTCATAGATGCTTTTTTTGTTCCTAAAAGTCCTTAATTTTTTCACTCAAATTTTACTTCAAAAGACAGAATATGTGGCACCAGACTGCATGTAAGGACACCTAATTCTTCAAAAATCTTCAAAGGGGAGGGGTGTCCCCCTCCTCTAGAAACCCCTCCCCTTACATCCCTCCCCCAGGCCGGCGATCACAAAACATACTGCATGCCCCCTAGACAGAAATCCTGGGTACGCCACAGAGAACGAGACAAGTGTAAATGCTGCAGGATCAAGCTACACGTGAAATTCGATCTACTGATAATATCGGGGATCAGATCCGGATCTAGTGTAAATGCTCCCTTAGTCTTTTAGGAAGACATTTCAACAAAATGGAGATGTCCTTACACCAAGATGAAACTTGTTCTCCTTGTTGCTTGAAACGTAAACATTTAACAGGTGCCTTATCTCTGCAAATCTTCATTTGTTTTGGTTAAGTATTATCGTTTACTATCTGCATGAGTGAACTACGCTCTTCTCCTGAAGTGCTCTTTTGATTCTCTCTAAATGTAAAAGAATGAATTTCACTCTTCGACGATTGCCTACAATGATCACTCTTTCTTCGAGTGAAAATTTCACTCTCCTGGGAGTGGTAATTCACTCCAAATGAGTGAATTACCACGCCGGGCAGAGTGGAATTCCACTCGAAACATAGAGTGGTCACTGTAGGCAATCGTCGAAGAGTGAAATTCTCTCTTTTACATTTAGAGAGTTCCTTGCCAAAGGCAAAAAGAATCTCTGCAATCACAAACAAGTGGTATGTTAGTGTGTAATGTCTAAAGATCGCAATGATGAATACTTCTCACATTGGTCTATGCATTTATCGTAACGAGAGGAAGAATCCTATTGCTTTTGGTAGAAGTCAGAGGTCACGTGAGGTCAAAAGCTGAAATTCTTGTAAACACGATATCTCACGGTAGGAAACATGGATATTTTCATACCTGGCATGTGGATTCGTTATAGTCAGAAGATGAATCCTTTTGTTTTTGGTAGAGATCAAAGGTTATCTGAGGTCACCGAAGGTGAAAATACGAAAACCTTGAAAATAGCATGAAAACATGATATCTCAAAACATGATGGACACTTTTCATACTTGGGTAGTTGGTACATAAATTTATCATATTTCAAGAGAGAACTCTCTTGTTTTTTGGTGGAGGTCAAAGGTCATTTGAGGTCACAAGAGGTTAGAAACCTATAACGTTGTTAGAAGATATCTCAAGACAGGGATGAATACATTTTATACTTGTTAGATAGATTTGCCAAATAAAGAGAGAAAAGGTCAGAGGTCATCTGAGGTCACCATGCAGAGGTCAAAACCGAAAATCTTGTGAATACGATATTTCAAAACAGGGATGAAAACTTCGTAAACTGAAGAGAGAGTGGGCCGTACCTCTAGATTGTGTCGTTTCGTGACCACTGAAAAGGGAGGACCGAATTTCTGTACCATTCCAAAGATAAAATGATAGAAAACAACTATATCTCTTCACAAGCATAACTCTGGTACATTAATTAGTACTTCTAATTTTAATTCCCTAATTATTACATGTGTGAAGGATGCTGTGACAAGAAGATGACCAGAAATAACTGAATAAGTGACATGTATGTTGATGGTGTATATGCAAAGTACATAGTATCTTATTATGGCAGCCCGGGTTGGAATCCTAGTCAATTCACTTATTCTTTCAGGTTTTGTTTTTCAGCTTTTGTCTTCTGTTACTTATCATACTTGGGATATAGATTCGCCGTATTGAGAGGAAGATTCCTATTGTTTTGGTCGACGTCAGAGGTCACTTGAGGTCACCAGAGGTCGAAACCCGAAAACGTTGTAAACACTATATTTCAAGATAGGAAGGATGGATACCGCACTGACTTACACAGCTAGCGCGTCACTGCCCAAACACCCCTGCACCACCTCTAATGCCCTCAGCATACAGAATGAAAAAAATTAAAAACCTTCCATACAGATTCCTTTTTTGGCAAGGAATCATAGAACCGACGTTCTGGTTTTAACTGTTGAGATAACTTGCACTTGATGTGTCATCTTTACGGAAAAGAAATGATTTATAGTCCTCTTTTACTGCTAAACCTGTTTTTTATTGGTTTTAAATTGTGGAGGATTAAATGGTAAGGTTGAATGATTAGTTAAAACCTGGAAATTTAGTCAACCTCTACATACGGAGAGGAGTAATTAAAATTACAGCTTACATTATGTAGAAGAATTTGTGCCTCTTTGGGTATCCTCAAGAGACTTTGAAGGAGGCTGGAGTATCTTTTATGCCGTGAGATGTTTCAATTTGTGAAGTTAAATATTACTGTAAAATTTATAAAGTTGTGTTTCAAAAGTGAATACATCTGTTAAATATTTACCAGGGTGTCATGATGTTCGGGAAACTCATTTCCAGTTAACATGCTTGAAATAGTATCGAGGACGAAGACGTTGATTGAATTCAGAAAGAACTGGCTTCCAAGGAAAATGTCTTGCGACATGTGTTGTCGGCCTTAGTGGTAAACCAGAACTTACAAGCTGAATTAACTGCCATAAAAACCTGTTTTTAAACCCCACCAACTCAAAGGCCGAAATCCCAGGAAGGATAGGGGATATGCCCCCACACCTTTGGGTAATGCTCCCACTGACTTTCACTTTTTCACGCAGTAAATTTTCCCTCCCCCCCCACTTTTTCGCACAAATCTCTACTGCACCAATCTGTTATCTAACTTAGGTGTAACCAGGGGCGTAGATTTCTTTTCAACTTTGGGGGGGATGGGGTGAATTATCGCAAATGTGGAAAATGTGCACGCGAAGCGCGAGCCCATGACGGGTGGGGTCCAGGGACCCGCCTTAGGGCCCCTGGTGGGGTTCAGGGGCAAAGCCCAGGTGGGGGTCCAGGGGGTGAAGCTCCCGGAAGCTCCTGGGTTTAAATGTCTCAAAAGTGCCAGGGAGACTGCTTTAAAGGGTTAATTTCAGTGGTAATGTTCTTTGGTAGGCTATTGGTATATTCATACATTTAGGAAATGCTATTTTAAGCACAAAATTCGTTGATAAGCTGCACTGGATTGAAATTGTACAAGAGCAACAATGTCCGGTTAAGCTTAAAAAGGCAGGGATCAACATATAGGGTCATCCCAGACAACTGGACTTTGAGTTCGGAGACCATTACAAGACCTGCAAGTTGGCTTGAAATCAATGGCGTCGCCAGGTTTTTTTTTTTTTTTTGGTGATTTTTTTTTTTTTTTTTTTTTTGATTGGGGGCACCATAGATGATGTCGTAATAATACCTCAGTTCCACCAAGTCTGCGTAAATTACACGTTTATTTTTCATGCGTTCCTGCATTTGCATGCAGCAGTTTTGATCTTTCGTTTGTCACTACATAAAGGTGTCGTCCTGGGGAAGAGGTTCCCCCTCCCCTTTAAGAATTTTTTTTTATTAATTTAAGGTCTTTTAGATGCAAAATGGTGCTATCTTTGGGATGTTTTTGGAACTGATCATATATGGCCGGAAAATGTCCATAATTAAGAGAATGCTAAATTTTGGTTAGGTAAAAGAGAATATCTTGTCTATTAAGAGACAGATACGTTGTCAACAAACCTTTTGAAGGCCCCTCCCTTCTGTCTATTTTACTGCCTTCTATTTCGGGAAAGTTGTTACATAAAAATGTGTGCGTGGAGTCCACAGAAACATTCTTGAGTTATTACGAAATATGTCCTTTCCTTCATTGTGCATTACGAAAGGACATCTGAGGCTAGCAGATACCTGAACAGGACCTCCTGGAAGCTCTGCATTAATCATAATAATTGGGTCGGGGGGGGGGGGGCAATGACATAATGCGTATGCTACCTGACATCCAAATGATAATAGAGTACGCCCCCGAACACTTTACAACTATCGTATTTTTACTACTTTTGAACTAAAATCCGGACGAACAGCTGCCAGCAATGGAAAATGAGAGGGAGGGAGAGGATAGGTGCAGTGAGGTGATATTAGACCTCCCTGATAGGTGTAGTAAAAGGGGTGAAGGACTAATAAGAGCGTTACAGAGTGCTGTTTTCGTCATAAGTGTATTAACAATCACCATCTATACCGATAATGGCTCAGCGCGAACTGGCAAAGCTCTGGTAAAAATTTTTGGAAAAATGTTTAACGGCAGATACGTACTTTCGACCTTCTACATCATGCTACATATTAGATTGAAAGATCCCATATTGATGCGAGGTCCCCACAGATGTTTGGAGATGTATCTCTACTCTTCGGAAAGAGCCGTGATCAGAACGGTTTCGTGTATTATTACCTTAATAATGGTCATGACATGGAGTGTAAACAGTGACGAATAATATTTCCATTTCAACACCTGCATTCAGACTCTACATCGAGACACTTTCAATTGCCCAACAAACCTACATGCCACTTCCATAAGCCAGTCTTTTACCTATTAATTCGTTAACTTTCAACTTTTTGCTGCTGTGCTTCTCCGAAAGTTGCTATCGGAAGATATTGATAATATGAGTGACACTGACGTAAGGTTGGAAGCGCGCGGAGCGCGCGAAAATTTTGATAGATTGCCAAAGATTTGCTTAAATTCTGATAGTTTGAGAAACATTTGTGGTAGAAAGTGAAGTGAGATTGAAAAAAATTCTTACGAAAATGAAGAATAAAATACACTTTCCACCATACACGTATCTGTCGACTGAAACATTGGGGGGGGGGGGGGGATGATTACATGGGCCATCCCTCCTCGTCAAATGTTGGGGGATATATCCCCCATCCCTCCCGGGATTTACGCCCATGGCAGGGGCGTAGATTTCTTTTCAACTTTGGGGGGGATGGGGTGAATTATCGCAAATGTGGAAAATGTGCACGCGAAGCGCGAGCCCATGACGGGTTGGGTCCAGGGACCCGCCTTAGGGCCCCTGGTGGGGTTCAGGGGCAAAGCCCAGATTGGGGTCCAGGGGGTGAAGCCCCCGGAAGCTCCTGGGTTTAAATGTCTCAAAAGTGCCAGGAAGACTACTTTAAAGGGTTAATTTCAGTGGTAATGTTCTTTGGTAGGCTATTTGTATATTCATACATTTAGGAAATGCTATTTTAAGCACAAAATTCGTTGATAAGCTGCACTGGATTGAAATTGTACAAGAGCAACAATGTCCTGTAAAGCTTAAAAAGGCAGGGATCAACATATAGGGTCATCCCAGACAACTGGATTTTGAATTCGGGAATCATTACAAGACCTGCAAGTTGGCTTGAGATCAGTGGCGTCGCCAGGTTTTTTTGTGATTGGGGGCACCATAGATGATATCGTAATAATACCTCAGTTCCCCCAAGCAGGCGCGCATTCAAGGGGGGGGGGCTTTCTCGGGCTCAGCCCCCCCCCATTTTCGCCACATCAACAATAACATATACGCGAGAATATTCAAGGGGGCTTTCAGAAATGTCTGGATCCGCGCCTGCCAAGTCTGCGTAAATTACACCTTTATTTTTCATGCGTTCCTGCATTTGCATGCAGCAGTTTTGATCTTTCGTTTGTCACTACATAAAGGTGTCGTCCTGGGGAAGAGGTTCCCCCTCCCCTTTAAGAATTTTTTTAATTAATTTAAGGTCTTTTAGATGCAAAATGGTGCTATCTTTGGGATGTTTTTGGAACTGATCATATATTGCCAGAAAATATCCATAATTAAGTGAATGCTAAATTTTGGTTAGGTAAAAGAGGAGACTATGTTGCCTATTAAGAGACAGATACGTTGTCAACAAATCTCCTGAAGCCCCTTCCTTCTGTCTATTTTACTGCCTTCTATATCGGGAAAGGTTTTACACAAAAATATTTGCGTGGAGTCCACAGAAACATTCTTGAGTTATTACGAAACATGTCCTTTCCTTCATTGTGCATTATGAAAGGGCATCGAGGCTAGCAGATACCTGAATAGGACCTCCTGGAAGCTTTGCATTAATCATATTATTTTGAGCGGGGGGGGGGGGATGGCATAATGCGTATACTACTTGACATCCAAATGATAATGTAGAGTACGACGCCGAACACTTACAACTATCGTATTTTTACTACTTTTGAACTAATGAAATGGAAAATGAGAGGGATGGAGAGTATAGGTGCAGGGGGGGGGGGTGGTATTAGACCTCCCTGATAGGTGTAGCAAAAGGGGTGAAGGACTAATAAGAGCGTTACAGAGTGCTGTTTTCGTCATAAGTGTATTAACAATCACCATCTATACCGATAATGGCTCAGCGCGAACTGGCAAAGCTCTGGTAAAAATTTTTGAAAAATGTATAACGGCAGATACGTACTTTCAACCTTCTACATCATGCTACATATTAGATTGAAAGATCCCATATTGATGCGAGGTCCCCACAGATGTTTGGAGATGTATCTCTACTCTTCGGAAAGTGTTGTGATCAGAACAGTTTTGTGTATTATTACCTTAATAATGGTCATGACATGGAGTGTAAACAGTGACGAATAATATTTCTGTTACAAAACCTGCATTCAGACTCTACATCGAGACACTTTCAATTGCCCAACAAACCTACATGTCACTGTCATATGCCAGCCTTTTACCTATTAATTCGTAAACTTTCACCTTTTTGCTGCTGTGCTTTTCCGAAAGTTGCTATCGGAAGATATTGATAATATGAGTGACACTGACGTAAGGTTGGAAGCGCGCGGAGCGCGCGAAAATTTTGATAGATTGCCAACGATTTGCTTAATTTCTGATAGCTTGAGAAACATTTGTGATAGAAAGTGAAGCGAGATTGAAAAAATTTCTTACGAAAATGAAGAATAAAATATACGGTAATTTCCATCATACACGTATCTGTAGACTGAAACATTGATTGCATGGGCCATCTCCCCTAATGAAATGTTGGGGGGATATATCCCCCCCATCCCCCGGGATTTACGCCCATGTTCAGTCCTGGTAATACTTCACAATCTTAGTAAGTGGAAATGAAAGATATTAAGAGAAAATTACTTGTCCCTTGCAAGTGACTGCCTTGATGGGATCACCACTTTGCCGTTACTGGTCGGTTTGAATGTATATGACCCCTAGTGCTACGTCCACTGGTAAGACAGGTCCAAGCCAGGACAAAAAGGCCATTTTTGGTCTAGGTTTTCTAATGCAGTAGATTAAGCTACTTTAAGCTATACCGTCTTTAATATGAGCTTTTGGTCCACCCTGAAATTTGCCCATAATCCAATATCGTGGTCAGATCTAAAATGGCAGCCAAATTACCCAGATGCTAACTCCGGAGGTTACCTTGGCCTGATTTTTAATATCAACCCAAATTTGGGAACTTTAATGTAAGGAAATATTATCCAGGGGCCTGGAAACCATTAAAATACTAATTTTCACCATGTAAATCCAGTATGGCAGCCGGGTTATAACACTTAACGTCATATCTTCATATCTCCGACAGTGTTGCCCAAAGCCAAAACTCCAAAATGGCGCCCGGAAAACCAGTTTGGGAATTAAAATACTGACAAATACTTTTCATTGGTTTGGGTATCATAATGACAATTTTAATAGGCGTACATCATGAATCCGATATGACCGCAACGTAATCCCATTTTAACGTAAACGGACATATGTCTGGCAGTGTTTTTCTCTGCTAATAATTTTTGTGCAAGCATAAAGGGCTTTAGTGTCAGGAAATCCCAACGTTTACTTTGCACAGAATCCAATATGGACGCCAAAAATTCAAAATGGCCATCAAACTGCCTAACAAAGCTACCTCCTGAGTTTGTCCTAGCCTAACTTTTCAGGTTCCCCCATCCCCCATGAGGGAATTTAACTTTAAAGAAACATTATGCAGTGCTTAAATTATAATGACCGTTCAACATCATGTTAATCCAATGTGCCCCGGCGCCAGTGGAAACTCAATTGAGTAAACGGTCATATTTTTAGTGGTGTTTGGATCTGTGATATAATTTCAAGCTCTGTGCACAGGGGTGGGATTTGATGTCTGAAAGTATGGGGGGGGGGGCAATGCTGAGTGAACTGTCAAACGGCGCCGGTGGCACCGCGGAAGCGCTACCCCTAACGGCGTGGGGTCCAGGGGCCCTCCTTAGGGCCCCTGGCGGGTTCCAGGCTCAAAGCCCGGTGGGGGTCCAGGGGGCGAAGCCACCGGAAGCTCGGGGTATTTGCGAAATTGTAGGCATTCAAATGATGCATTTTTGCTTCAACTTCAAATGACATAAGGTGGGCAATAAACATACCACAGAAATCACAATTTGACTTTTTTCAATTATATTCTGACTCCATGAGACTGACAGTCAGATGGGATCGATAATGCTGAGGTCTTAAGGGATTATTTTGAGGGTTTCCCTGGGCTTTGGAACAATAATTTTAAAAATGGGAGATCAAGTACTCAGAATGGGTGCGCGCGAAGCACGCTGAAAAAATCACATTTTTCATATTTTTAGTCAGATATGAGTAATAGAAATGCTAAGAAAGAAAAGTATCCTCAATGCGAGGGCTCTTGCCCCACCCCCCTTCGCTGATCGTCTGTCCCTTATTACGGTATCGAAAATGACACTTTCCGTGCCTTACAACTTGCATCTAAACAATCTTTAAAGAGTCGGTAAATTTACACAGATCGATGGTGATAAAAATTTTGCTTTGAAAATTTCTGGGGGAGGAGAACTTCCCCTACGCAGCTTACGGCCATGAGGGCATTGGTGGTTTCAATGATTTTAGAAGAGTTCGAACGATTCTGCATCATGTAAATCTAACATGGCCCGAACGCAATGTCATATAACGACCCTTGTTAATTCATTTCCTTACTCAAATGCAACGTCTTGTTTTAAAACACATTTCCTTCCTGCAGTCGTGAAACGCGCACACACATTCTAATCTGCCATACTGCAGCATATATACAGCTAGGCCTACTGGTCAAAAGGAAACCCAGTTCTGGAAGTTCTACAATCAGCGAAGCGCCTTGTACTAGGTGAGAACAATTTTAGATATTAAATATTTTTTCAATCAAAGAAATAAGTCCAGAAGTTCTGATTTACAGTCCTTACTTTATCATTAGATATCACAAGTACCGGTCTTGGGTAAAATTCAGGAATTACAAATCACCCATAGTTGTGAAAATCTATTGTTAGAACTGTCACTGCTAAACAAAAATTTATACAAGCTTATGCCATGGCTACGAGAAAGAATTTAGCGTTTCCAGGAAAAGGGTAGCAATAGTACACCCCTTGGAACGGTCTGGCTGGTAAAAATTTAACAGTTTTCAACGTTGGGCCAATAATTTCGCCAACATTGTACCAATTTTCATACCCAACAGTGCAAAGAATGGTTGGCACAATGTTGCACCAACGAAACTATGCCTCCCTTTCCAGAACTTCTAACTAATTGCTCATTATGGGAACCCATAATGAAGTTCAGTGAAGTTAACTTCTACGTGTTATAAAAGCTACCAGCATTCTTTTTTTTCCAAAAGTCCCCTGACTCTCTGGCGAAGAGCCAGGGGCGAAAACCAAACAATACTACCAGCATTGCATTGCTAACGCTAGCCACTAGCTCTCAAAAGTAGCAGGATTTTAAATGAAAATTGATATACAAAACGAATAGTTTTGGTTTGGCTATTATGTATTCAGTGAGACTTGTTTGTTATGATTAACGATTAATAATACAATTTTCTTCATGATATTTCAAGTTCTCCTTCTTTATGTTGTATTGTATAACTGAGAAACATGATTTCCTGCAAGAATTCACCATTGCCAGCCACAATTTATTTCAATTAGGCCTGCATTAAGTGATAAACTCAAATCTCCTTTGAAAAATTAGGAATGCTCCATTCAGATGAAAGGTATATAAATCTGGTGTTCCAACAGAATTTCACAGCATTTTAAGCATTTTCTCAAATTTTCTTAGCAAAAATTCCCACAGTGTAAGTGAACGTTTTGCAAAATATTCACGTGAATGTAAAATTTATAAATAGCTGTTATTAAAAGAATTATGAGGTTGGCTTAATACCAAAATGACCAGCTTAGTATTTTTCTGGTGGTCTATTGTTGGGCCAGCGTTGGGCCGCTTACCATTTGCCATCCGAAACCAATGTCAGCGATTATCAACCCATAACCAGTATTGAACTTTGGTCAACCATAGGTAGAAGGCCGACTTTGAAGTTCCCTTCAGATTCGGCACATCAGTCGATGGATGACTTTCAAATTTAACTTTCTCAATCCACATACGCTGTTATTGTTTTTTATATAACAACTTATTAATTTCTCTACATCTGATTGGAAGATTGGTGGTCACATGCCATGCGTGATTCGGCACTATCATCAAGATTGTGGTGCTCGACCGTTGGTTAGTATACAAATAATGAATGTTTATGAGTGCGATAGTTTGAAAGATTGAACGTTCTATTCAACGAGGCGAAGCCGAGTTGAATAGAACGTTAAAGCTTTCAACGAATGAAATTATTCATACTATCGCACGAATGAAAAACATTCATTATTTTTTTTATATAACACCTTATAATTTTGCTAGTCGTTGGTTAAATTTATGTTTTGGCGGTCACTATGGATTCGTGTTTTTCCGTGTAGTAGCTCCATGGTTTTTCGTTTTCTAACTGCGCGTTTATGTAGGCCTGCCTGATATAGAGGGATTCTTTGTGACGTCTGAAGCGCGTTGGATTCTCAGGCACTGGAGGGCAAAACACACATACGCAGTAAGCGTATTTACAGCACACGCGCACGGCATTACCATAGATACTTCTGTGACACAATGGACGCTTGTCCTTCAAAACCAAAGAGAAGCACGATCACTTGACGTCGGTGAAACAACGTACGATCCCCAGTGCTTCAGTGATTTATTGAGACGCGGCATAGCTTGTACGTAGCGCGCTCAATGCATCGCTGACTCATTGCCGTGGGTTAGTATACAAATAATGAATGTTTATGAGTGCGATAGTATGAATAATTTCATGAGTTGAAAGATTGAACGTTCTATTCAACGAGGCGAAGCCGAGTTGAATAGAACGTTAAAGCTTTCAACGAATGAAATTATTCATACTATCGCACGAATGAAAAACATTCATTATTTGTTTTATATAACACCTTATAATTTTGCTAGTAGTTGGTTAAATTTGTGTTTTGGCGGTCACTATGGATTCGTGTTTGTCCGTGTAGTAGCTCGTTTTCTAACTGCGCGTTTATGTAGGCCTGCCTGATACAGAGGGATTCTTTGTGACGTCAAGCGCGTTGGATTCTCAGGCACTGAAGGGCAAAACACACATACGCAATAAGCGTATTTACAGCACACGCGCACGGCATTACCATAGATACTTCTGTGACACAACGGACGCTTGTCCTTCAGAACCAAAGGGACGCCCGATCACTTGACGTCAGTGAAACAATGTACGATCCCAGTGCTGCAGTGATTTATTGACAAGCGGTATGGCTTGTACGTAGCGCGCTCAATGCATCGCTGACTCATTGCCGTGGGTTAGTATATACTAACCAACGACCGTGGGTTAGTATATACTAACCAACGGTCGAGCACCGCACTCTTGATGATAGTGCCGAATCACGCATGGCATGTGACCACCAATCTTCCAATCAGATGTAGAGAAATTAATAAGGTGTCATATAATATATACTAACCAACGACCGTGGGTTAGTATATACTAACCAACGGTCGAGCACCTCTATCTTGATGATAGGCCGAATCACGCATGGCATGTGACCACCAATCTTCCAATCAGATGTAGAGAAATTAATAAGGTGTTATATAATATATGCTAACCCACGGCAATGAGTCAGCGATGCATTGAGCGCGCTACGTACAAGCTATGTCGCGTCTAAATAAATCACTACAGCACTGGAGATCGTGCATTGTTTCACCGATCGGGCGTGATCGGGCGTCTCTGGTTTTGAAGGGCAAGATCGCGCGTCTCTTTGGTTTTGAAGGACAAGCGTCCACTGTGTCACAGAAGTATCTGTGGTAATGCCGTGCGCGTGTGCTGTAAACATGCTTACTGCGTATGTGTGTTTTGCCCTCCAGTGCTTGGGAATCCAACGCGCTTCAGACGTCACAAAGAATCCCTCTATATCAGGTAGGCCTACATAAACGCGCAGTTAGAGAACGACAAACCATGGAGCTACTACACGGACAAACACGAATCCATAGTGACCGCCAAAAGCACAAATTTAACCAACGACTAGATCAAAATTATAAGGTGTTATATAAAACAAATAATGAATGTTTTTCATTCGTGCGATAGTATGAATAATTTCATGAGTTGAAAGATTGAACGTTCTATTCAACGAGGCTATCGCATTCATAAACTTTCATTATTTGTATAATATTTAACATGATAATATCACAGATAAGTGCCAGTTGATGAATCTTGAACCTCAATCTACTGTTTTGATAGGTCTATACATGAAGTCTCATACTGTTTTATTACGGTATCACTGTTAACGGCCTATAGATATTTCAATGGTCCAATGTTGGTTCAATATATGATGCCCAACAGTTGCAACTTAAAACTGGCTCAACGTTGGTTTATTACATAATGCCCGAGGGTTCGCTTAATATATAGCTGGCTCATTGTTGGTTGAACACATAATGCCCAACGGTTGGTTTCATGAAAGTGGTTCAGTGTTGGTTAAATGTAAAGCATCCAACAGTTGGCTTCTTGAAGTTGGTGTAGGCTAATGTTGGTTAAATGTGTAATGCCCTACAATTGGCCTATAAATGTTGGTCACATGTTGGCAATACATGTAATTTACAATTGTAGGCTGCAAATGGTTGGCAAAACGTTGGCCCTGCCTTTAGTTGCCTACACAATATAATACCAACTGTTGCCAACGGTTGCCCACATTGGCCCAACATAATGCCAATGCTTTGTGCTATCTGGGCAGCAAATTGCTCTGTAACTGGACCCCTGTCAGGGAATTTTCCATTGAACTTTTGTAAGCCAACCTTTCCTGTGACATTCAATAATTGTTAAGCAGTGGTGCATGAGGTGTATTAGTACTTGAACGAAAATTTCTTTATACTATGTACCAGAATTTTCTGCGCCCTTCTCGTGTGCACCAGGGGTGGTCTCAGTAGGCACCAGCCACCCCTTTTCTCATTTAATGCTAAAAAAATGTAGGAAGTAAATATTTCATAATTATAATTTAAAGGCACCCCAAACCCATAAATCACATACAAGGGCTTCTTTTTTTCAAACTTACCAGGCTAGGCCCCGGATCCGCCGCCGTAGATGCATTCGGTGTTTTAAACTGATGGCTTCCTCTAAGTGGCATACCTGGAAGTTAGTTGTCTGAACGAAAATTAGTATAAGGCTCAGCATGGGTGGAATTATCTTTCTGAAGCCCGATGCAAACCTTAACAAAATCCGCCGTCCCGACTCACAACAGACCCCCTCCCCGAATCATGAAATCGTTAATGAGAGATATTCTAACAAAATGGTCAAATCAAAATTTTATGTTTTTGTTCTGGTTACTGCACATCTAATGCCATTTGGAAATACGCTAATAAAATGCTTTATTCCAATGGTCACAATTCTGCAAACACCCTAGAGCCTCCAGGACTTATGCCCCAGTATCCAACCGGGAGTTGTCCCTGAATCTCACAAGGGGTTCTACAGCGAACCCTTAGACTCCAACGATTAGAGGGGAAGCGCTTTGCGTCACCAGAACGGCCAACTGCCCAACGCCGCTCAGTCCATGTTGGTGTGCCCCTCCGGGGGAACTTTTTTACCCATCAGTGCCCCCACTTCGAAAAGTCTAGCCACACCACTGTGTCCTGGTTGAAATGCACTTCAGTGTTGACGTTTGTGCGATTTTAAGAATATGGTTATTAAGATTGCTGCTAGAATCCTGACCTATTTTCAACAGTTTTCAAATTATCAGCATGAGAATAACTTAGGGACGAGAATTTATTGCACCCTGTACATATGCTGTTTGCAATGGAAATTCTCACTCCAAGGGAGTTGTTGAATAATTTATCTCACTTTAAAGATTACTCGGTTTTGTAGTCTTACTTAGCGAATCTAACAATATTGTCCATTAAAATTTTGTGTAACGCTACTCAAATTCAATTGAGACCCCATTTGTAAAACTATTGCGCACATATACAACTGGAGTTCACTTGATTAACTAACTTTGAAAGTACAAAGCAGTAACGTCCCACAAATCTTGCTAACGACATTCTCGGATTACTCTGAGATTATATCTTTATATTAGCTCTATTTTACAAGCATTAAAACTCTTTAATTATTAATTTTCTTAGTTTTCTCTCTAGTTTATATCTTAAATTTCAGTTTCTGTTCTAGAAGTTGTTTATACAGAAGACACTTGCTTATGAATAAAAGTGTACTTGACATACTTGCTTGTTAAAATTAAAACTTATTTTAGGAGATGCCTATAAAATATTTTCTTTCCAGCAGTGTAACTTTACTTTCCAGCAGTGTTACTTTACTTTTAGTTTCAGGTACTTCTCTGTCATAAAGTTTAACAACAATACTGTCTGCTTAGTTTACTAAATTGTTGTTCACGGTTCCTTGACCTCTTGCTTAAAGCTTGACTTTGCGGACAAAGTTGACTGTACTTCGTGGATTGTTTTGGGATATTCAGTCGAGATCAGAAAAATAATAAGGGTTTCAATAAAGGCGGGGGGATGAAACGTTAGGGTAATGGTCCACAAACGCCTTAAGTTCTCCATCAGAATCAGACCTTATGAGACAAAAAATGACTTTTATCAAGGTTGATCACACCTTAAAAGGTATCTCATTAGCTGATCCAGTTTTCACCCACTTAAACTCTTGCCAACGCTCACGCAGCCCGCGATTTCAGAACGGACCTGTAAATCGTGAATTTGATTTCATTCAGTAGTGGTTTGACGCATCATGTAGTTTACTAAGTGCTGGTTAAAAATTTAGATGTATAGTGAAACCTTTTGATTCGGCTGCAGCTCCAACTGTACACTAGGTTTTGGTGCAACCTATGATACCCAGGTAAGATTACTTGCTGTTAGGTAATACCATGTAATACCATCTACAGTTAAAGGAAACATTGTAGATGTGACTGAATGAACTACATGTAAAGTTTGTAAACCTGCAGGCTGTACGTGCTGGCTTACAGGTGCTTTAACCTACCTCACCCATATTTAAACTGCACACAAGCCAGATTTACAGTAATAACAAAATCAATCTGCTGTCAGCACTGAAAAGGGACCAAAAGTTATAAACTTCCCCAAAATAGTTATCACAGTGATTGCCGATTTTGTGATCATTGGTTAAAGATCTGTGGACGAAAATACCACACCTACCTATCTGATGAAAAAGCATGAAAATTTTAAAAATAGTCACAATTCCCATCAAAATCTATCCAATATTAACCATTTTACAAGACAATTACTGTTTTTTGTACTTACTTCATGAATAAAAATGAGGCTACGGATATAAAATTTGTGACGTGGAAAGAGGGACTCATAACATTTGTGTTACGTTATCCTTTGTTTGTTTAAGAGTCATTGCAAGTAGATTGTTAATGTTGGCATGCCCCCAGGGGTTTATTCTGGAAATAACTACTATTGAATACTGTGAGAATGTCCACATTAAACTGCAAAGTTAAGTGGTACGTGATTAACAGATAATTTATAAAGAATTAACAAAAGAAATACAAACCCTGTGCAACACTCCACACCACAATTTCTGGATAGCAAATGAGAAATCTCAGAAATGGCCAAACTTTGAAGAGGTATATCTTGAGAACGGTAAAAGATATTCAAAGAATTCCAACAGATGTTTCATTAGATCTTAATCTATCATTGCTGAGGAAAACAGATGTTTTGGTTTAATGTCCTCAGATCTTTAAACTCATCTTCATAGCTTATTTTGTTATTTTGTTGCAAAGACAGAAAATGCCGAAACGTAATATATGACGAAATAAAAGACCTAAAACGATAGCACAGAAGTGTTCTTAAAAGTTATTTATTATGGAACGTTTTCGGAGAAAAGACGTTTGATATTAGTTCCCAATGCATGTTGATGTGTTTTAGATACCAGCTGCCTAGTTACTGTTTGCCACAAACTTATGCGTAATTTCATCAATTATCTGAGGAAGAAGATGTGGTATATTTATGAAAACGTACCAACTTTTAAAAACATTTTTGCATTTTTTTTTTGATCTAACGTCAGTTTCTATAATTGCACAACTCTTCCTTATAAACAATGTTGAAACCTGTTATTGTTTATATTAAAATGAACTCTGGGCAATAATTTGTGATGTCATAGAGAACTTTTCACATTACATGTTTGAATGTTATTTTTCAATTGGGGGAGGGGGTTGTAATAGGACCATGAAAATACTTAGGTCATCTTCCTGAATATGTACATGCACTTGATGAGTGGATATTACTCGACACGTTCTAACAACAGGTATGACACAGTGCTGGATTAACCCCATGGCAGAACCGGCATATGCCGGGGGGCCCGCGCTTTTGGGGCCCCGCGGGAATTGAGACCCACATTATTTTGATTCACTGGTTGTCTGGCTTACGTTTTCGTGTGTGTGCACTTTTGCCATGCCTTAACACTATCTGGCATATAATGTATAATAACTGTCATGTATCACTGTATAATGTGTAAAAGCAACTATAAGTTATTAGCGGTTAAAAGCTAAAATGTAATCTGTTGAGTGTTATTATTTTTGTGTAAGCGGGTGGGCGAGGGGGAAGGAGGTTAAACTTGTAAAAGGGGCCTCGCTATAGAAAGTGCCAGGGGCCCCACACAACGCTAATCCGGCCCTGGTATGACAATGATCACATTCTTTAAAAATGTAAAGAGTAACATAGGCATGTCCTCTGGGTGCTACAAGAGTAACCCCACAAATTATCACAGACTTACCCTTCAAAGTTTCAAAATTATACCTCAGCACAGAAATGTGCTGTGAAGCAATGGACTTTTAACACATCAATTTTGACTTTACATTGTAAACTTGAGATACCTTTGTAGTTTTACAAGCTATTTTTCATACCACAGGTCTCTATCCACACTAAGCTTTGCTTAATAAATACTTCAGCATGTGATCTGGGAACCAATTGTATACCTCTTTACAACTAGTTACTGAAGACACAGACATGTTGTAAGTCTCTTACAGATACTATTTCACGTACACTCCCCATTCATGTTCGTTTTTCTTTATTTTTAAAACTTTCATGGCAGTCGAAGCCGGGCTAAGAGTCATAGCCCTCAATAAGTTTCAGTTTGAAAATTGACTCCAAAATATTATGATTATCTATGCTTAGGAACGCCCACAAATTACCCCAGCAAATGCAAAAAAGCTATGTGCGTAAGTGTCCCATCCCCCAGTTCTAGGAGCCTTCCGACAGCCCTAAACTTTACACATCTGGAACAAAGCATGTGATAAAGTTTGCAGCTTCTTGGCTGATCCATTAATGAATCGATATTGTCATTATTTTAAAATATCAAATGTCCGAATACAAATACAGTACACAGCGTAAGACGGGAGATCCAGGAATTTACAAGAGGAGGGGCTAATTTCGTGAGGGCAAAGTTCAAATGTAAGACCGTCTACGAGCCTGAAATGTACCCAGCCTTGATGGTGGCCGAGGGGTTGTTCTGAGGAAAAATTTAAATGAAAAATTTGAATTAAACACTGTAAAATGGTATTTCCTGGCATCTAGAATTCAAAATTACTGTACACGAACTTTGTGGTGCAACTTTGGAACAGTCTCAAAAAAGAAAGTGATGGGGGAAAAGTGGTGGAAGCCAAAAATTCTCCCCTCTGAATCAGCTCCTGTCGTAAGATTTTTTTATTTTTTATAAAAGACAAGTACTAGCTGTACATTTTTTGTCACTGCGTGTTCTTACTTTCATGTCCTTGAGTTGAATACATGCAGGCATTACTAGCATCTAAGTAATCATTAATTTCTTTAACTTCTTTTTCGGTTTCATTCTCTAGCTAAAAATTGGGTTAAACTAAAGAAAAATTACCATTATAATGAAATGATGAATGTTTACATAGTTACAATTATTGTTCTTGTGTGGTAAAGTACTTTCATGTCCTATGTAAAGTGTCAGTAATGACAGGAAGGTTGGAACACTCGAGCCTTGTTCAGGAAGAGGAAGTGAGCATTATCTAGAAGAGTCTGTTATGTTCTTTTGAAGAATTTGAGAATCGAAAATTCTGCGAAAATCTGACTATTAACATGATAGTCTCTGGTCCGTTCACATTGCATGGAACAGTACAAAATCGGGTATGGAACAGAACAAAATCGGACATGCTGTGTTGGGAACAATATAGGAAGTTTCGTGTATGGATCATACACAAAACATATACTTGAATATCACACCAATCAGCAAAGAATTTACCCAATTCTCCACCAAAGTACAAGTTAGAAGGCATTTTATATTTACTACTGAAAGGCTCTTGTAGAGCACCACGTCAAATATCTTTTGGTTTTTCTTCACAACGCAAGTTAAAATAACGTTGACACTCGAAATCTGTTGATACCGAACTTTGAACTACTTTTTCTTTGTGTTACATACGTTTTACAGACAATTGACTAGTAGAGGATTGGCAAATTCTTCAAAACCATCTGTATAGTTCTTTCGATCTCATCAAATGATGTATTTCTTGATTGTAAAGATTATTTTAGGGAGTAACCGTTTCTTTTTGATGAAAAAAGGACATATCTGAACTGGATAAAATAGTTAATGTTACACTGGTTCGTTCAATTTTTTCTTAAATATTGACAACGATTTTAAAAGCTTGCTTTGTTCGTGATCATTCCTACAAATTTCTGTTTCATCTCTTGAGGAAGAGAAGACTCAAAAAGAAGGATGACCTTTCGTAGAAATCTACATCTCTCACTACTAAAAGTGCAACCATTTCTGAGCAGACCTTCAAAAGTCTCAGCTTGTGGTTTTGTGTACATCTGTACATATTTACCAAGGTGAAAAATTGAGATACAAATATACATGGTAATCATGATATGTTCCTTAACAACATCGATTTAAGTTGCAAGGTTTCCAGTTTGTAAATTACCAGTCTGTGAAGCTTTTAGCTATCATGTTTATTTGATGTTCATGTTGATATTTTGTAAGTATCTCAAAATAGCCATATTTGGAAGATTTATGACCACAAGAGCAAGGCAGATTTCAGTGGGAATATGTACGTCAAGACGTAAACAAAGGGTTGGATTCTTGTGATTTACGACCTCAAATTGGTCTACAGAAGACAGAAATTTGCTACCAGCTCCCAAGACATGATATCAACAGTTCATGTTTATAAGTAAAATCCGGGTGTTACACTGACGCTATTGGTCTTGCTGTCTAGTTAAAATTAATATCGGTATGTTTGCCATACATGAATAGTGTACATCTTTAGTGGGAGAAGCATCATCGAAGAAAGAGAAACCTCATGAAAAAACTTACTGCGCAGTATCATTTTGTACACATTTGGATGGGACGAGGTGTTCGTTTCTCGTAATAGGCGTTAAAGTTTCAGATGGAATGTAAACTAAAGCGTCTTGCATTAACTTATATTTATATCTTGCTACTGGAAGAGAAAATTTATTAATATTGCTTCGGAAGGTATTTTCAATATTGGAAACAAACAAGCATTAGGTCCAAGCAAAGTCGATTTACTAGTAAGAAAGGGTGAAAAACTTACATGTGACAGACAGCCACACCTGCAAAGAAAAAAACCAACGGAAGCTTATTGTTTGTGATAAGATCTATAGACAATTGGAGCACAATGTCTAACTCTTCCATCCCATGTACGACTGCAAAAATGTATGAGCCCGTAGATAGAACAGTAGCGATTTTATTGACTTTTCTGAATGGGATCATGCTTGTGGTAGGAACTGGTGGAAACATCTTGGTGTTGACAGCCATTTATATCTTTAAACGACTGCATACAACTTCCAATGCCCTGATCGCAAATCTATCTGTCGCAGATTTTGGAGCGCTGACGGTGGGAATGGTGGCCGTTATCTTGGGGTTGTTCTATGGAGAGGTTGTGTCTGAAAAAGTACAGGTTTGCAAGATGATACTGCACGTTACATTTCTGTTCCTTTTCACATCCATGGCTACTCTGCAGTGCATTGCTGTGGACCGATACATGATAATAACCAAACCTAGACATGTATACAATAAATATTTCAGCCGTATCGGAACAGGGGTTTTGCTAACAGGGACATGGGTGATTTCTTTATTTCTCACCGTGGGCTCGCTGTCTATGTGTGGAGAGGTTACCTATGTGGCTGAAATCAACAGTTGCTACATTGACAATAAGGACATCAGATCTTGGTGGTGTTTGACAGCAGTGCTGCTGTTGGCTTGTTGTCCGTGTATGATCAGTATCCCCCTCTTCTTTGTGCTGACATTTTGCAAGATTCGCAGGACTCGGCGGAAGGTGGAAGCCTCAGCTGCGAACATGAACTCTAAAAACCAGGTGTTGTCTAAAGAGGAGGTGGCCGTGACCCGTATGATGTTAATAGTTTACGTAACGTTTCTCGTTTGCTGGCTTCCTGTGCTTGTGGTGCACTTAGTTCACTACGATAAATACCCCAGTTACATTTTACATTACATCACATGTATAATGGCACTCTTTAATTCTGCACTCAATCCCATTGTCTACGCAGGGATGAATCGCTTGTTGAGACGCTCTTTTGTGAAAGTTTTGACGTGCAGACTACGTAAAAATCAAACTGATACGTCATTTTCTTTGAATCAAACGGCAACTTAACTGATTGCTGAACCAGTTGGAATCTGTCGAAAGATCTGGAGGTGTTCCTTTTTATATTGGCTGTTTGATTGTTTGTTTTTTGCAATGAAATATGTATAGTTTTTGTATGCACATGCTTTGCCGCCACTTACACCAACTCGCAGCTCTTAACTTGTTTAATGTAAAGTGCTTTAAACTGTAAGAAACTGACAATACTATGAGAAAACAATATGGGACCGTAAGATCAACCTGCATTAGTGTATTATGCGATGTAATCAAATGTATACTTTCAAGGGAAAATTCAGTTACCCCAATTTATCTATTAGTGTACCCGGGTATCCTATTTCATGAAAGGCTCTTGGGAGTCATATATGACAATATCTTTCTCACTGAACTGTGAAATTCACCCAGAGTAGTAACTCATAGGTTTACCTTGAATATGCAATATTTACGTTCTGAAATATCAAGAAAGATAGGCTACATGGAAGGGAAATGGATATTTGTGAGATTTTGCTGATGTTTCAAACTAAATCTGGGGCGACTGCTTATAATATGCCAAAAGATCTGGTGACGTGAAAATAAAATAGTTGGAATTCGATGTAAAAGCATTAAAAATCCAGAAAATAGCCGCAATTACCATTAAAATCCACCAAATATTGACCATTTTACAAGGTAATTTCTTTTTCACACTTGTATCATGAATAAACATGAGCTAAATATGCAAATATGTGACATCGAAAGAGGGACATACCATACGTGGCTAACCTTAACCTTTGTTTTTTCAACCTTCATTTTTAGGACACTGGTAGCATTGTTACCCGTAAGGGATTTATTATGAAATTTGAAATTGTTTCTCTGGGAAATACTGATATCACTCACCAAACTGTAAACTATCTGATCGTTAATTAAGAGAAGATAATCTATATACGGTTAACAAAAGAGTTCTTAACCTTGCGCAACACTCCACATCATTACTTTTGCATAGGCAAAGAGTTACTTCGGAAACCATGAAACTTTGAAGACTTATATCTTGAGAACGGTACACGATATTGAAATAATTCCAACATATCTTTCATCGGGGGATTTTATTCTTTAACAGACAAGTGAAACGAATCTTTTTGGTGGCATGTCACCAGAACTTTAAGATGTAATACGAATTTATAGCCTATTAAAGGACTAAAAATTGTTTCATCTGTCAATAACTTATCGAAGGATCTGGAAATTATTGAAGAAGATAAGTAGACGAAGTTATCTACATATTTTACAACAAAAAAGAGTAGGATTAATGAGGAAAATCTACACACATGTAGCTACAGACAATTTGCATGTCATTGTAAGAAAAAGTATTTTGTGATGAAATGGTGCTGGACTGTCCGTTACTCGGTGAGCCTCTATGAAGGTGATGGTAGTTTATGATCAAAGTTTATATCACACAATTGTATTTCTTACACCTTTCCCCCAACTTCAAGTTTACCTATTTAGCTTTTCTTGCGTCCTCCTTGGTGTGCCCTCACGGCATTACACAGTATAATTATGATGTTATCTGGTTGTATCTAAAAGAAATTGCAAATATGAGGGTGGGTTCATGTTGAGGAAGAAAATCCATTCAGTCGCATGGACTGTTTCATAATACGGTAAGCATTCCTTGATCTTATTTTGTAATGCCAACTCTGCTTGCTTCAAGTTCACGATATTGAAAGTTTTTTATGTTTGAGTGTACTATTGAAGGTATCCAAAGATTTAATCCCATAAAACAAATACTATCATTCCTTTTGTGTACCAAATATTCGGCAGTTGTACAGACTTCGTTAGAAAAACTGGACTGTTTTTCGTCAAGTACAGATAACTAATCACTGATCTTCATGCCATTCCATTACATTTGGTGATACTTTTAGGGGTGTAGCATTGTGTGATACTAAATTATGTGCAACCAGGCATCACCCTTGTGCAGCTCTAACGGTGAGCGTGTGCAGTATCTTAGTTTTTACTTCGCAGTAGAAGTGCATGCATCGGAGAAAGTGGAATAACACGGTACTAGAGGAAGGAAGGATTGGGAAGTGTTAATGCTGTTTCCTTAGCAGTAGAATAATTATTTTTAAACTTTATATTGCATACTCATCATTTTACTTTGTAATATTATTTACGGATTAAACTATCAACCGTCTTTGCCTGGTTGTAGCTGAAGTAGACTACTTACTGTGCAAGACCGGTGAGATAGCAAAATGAAAGACAATGCCCCTCCTTATAACCATGAGCAGAATCAATATGCAGATTAGTTGGCATCCGAGTTGATCCTTCCTTTGTCACCACGAGCAGGGGTACCGTCCTGGTTTAGCGGTCTGAGAGGAGGTTATGTTGACCTCCCCTCTGTAAAGTTTTTGGGAAAGTTTTGAACTGATCATATGTTGAGAATTTATCATGATGTCATGGATGTTTCTTACGTTGGGGTTGGGTCCACATTGACTTTGAGAATTGATTGTTCATATAACCGGCTTGGATGCAGAATAGTACTATCATTGGCAAAGCTTTGAATTGATTATGTTTAGAAATTCTTATTATTTTATGATTCTTTGGAGGAAGTGGTCTTAGTATAGCATCCTCCTGGCAAGACCTCCCCACACCTTTACTAGTATGGAACTAGGCAGCATACTCGTTGATGAGCTTTTAATGAAGGGCACAGAACCAAATGCAAATCCCTTAGCCAGACAAGGAGCGATATTTTTCAATGGCGAGATATAACAGGAAGGGATGTGTAAGGTAATAGTACACCTTCACCCGCTATCAGTTGGCTACACGGCTGAGTAATCGACAGATGTATCTCATACCGAGACACATTTAATAAAACAGCTACGTCTGATTCTTTTTGTCTGAACCTTTCGTCTTAGTCAATTGTTCCATGTTTGAATAAAACACTACATCGGAACGCATTGCAGAGTTCACTTGCGAGACTTTTATTATGATATAACGTAATACACTAAAATTTTTATAAATGCACTGAAAAAACTTAAGAAAATTGCTTATTGTCTAGCCTAAATCCTAGAAATGAAAGTCTGAATGATTCATTCGTGGTGACACTTTTACAACAGTTGTTACTTTTCAGAAGCTCTTATAAAAATCATAAAATGTTTGAGCCATATGTTCAATCATATACAAATATACGGTAAATTCTCATTACAAGAAATTGACTCCCTCTGTGGTTTCAAAAGTGGCACTTAAAATTTGTCCTTGGCGACATATTTAAAAGAGTTGTTGTTTTCTTGTAACACGAAACTGTCAAAAGAACAATTTATCCGGCGCAAATGATCAAACCTCTTGAAACTTGGTCCTCTCGTTAATCGTTTCTCACCAAAACTGACACTTCTCAAGAGGGTAGAAGTCTGCAATGGTTCACAGTTGAGCAAAGATACTACTTTCTAGAAATTCATAAAGTCACTCTGGGCGAATAGAACATGGATGTGAAATATATGTACAATAAACAATTGAAATCAGCAAATTCGATACACGCAGGCTAGCAATGCATGCTGGAAATTTTGCTGTGCCTACACAGACCAGCACCACAAATTACGTCGCACACTCCTTGAAGCTTCTAGTGGACTGATTTCTTTTCTCGAGACAACAAAATGAAACATTTTAGTCCAAAATTAGGAAATATATATTTATCATACAAACATACAAAAGTCGTCCTGAGGGAGGGGTCTAAAGGGACTGAGTGGAATTTTTTTTACTTTTTAAGGTCTCAAGATGAAATTTAGTGCAACAAATTGGGCAGTATTTAGGAAAATTGCCGGAAATGTTTGGCCTTTTTACGGAGGAAACATATAATCTAAAAGGGTCCCTGGTGGGGTCCAGGGGTAATGCCCCCGTAGGATCCAGGCGGAGAAAACCCCACAAGCTGTGAGGTATTTAAAAAATTCTGAGCATTAGAGTAAGTTATTTAAGTATAAAAAACATTAGGAGTGCATTAAACAGACAAAGAAAATGATTATTCGACCATTTTCCTATGTTATTGGGATCGAGGGATAACTAGGGCTCTGAGGGGGAGTCTCCGGAAGCCCTGGAACATTTACAAAATTCTGAGCATTTAGAACGAAAAAATTAACGAATTCCAAAATAGACCACAAAAAAGATAATTTTACCACAGGCTTACCTCTTTTTGGCTTAAGTCGTTCACACTGCAAGACAATTTGATGAATTAGGGGGCTTGGATACAGTGGTATATGTAACGCTACTTGTCAGAAGGCAAACGTTTTTGTTTTCCGATGGATATACTGGGGAATATATTTGAACACGTGGCACTCAGAGAGGGCACACGGAATTTATCTTTATAATCCATATGGCTACAGAAGTTAATCATAGGGGAGGGTTCAATTTGAAGTGACCCAGCGGTTCAGAAGGCTCTGCGGTAAAGCGGTGAGCTCTCCCGAAGGTGTGAATCATTTTCTTTGAATTCGCTAAAAACCGACGTCCAAACTGGAACTTGACTATTACTGTTTTAAGCTTATTTGTACCAGTGGATCGTGAATTTAATAGTGCAAGAGGATTTTGGGTGGGAGAAGTGGATGCTGGTATTGGAGGGGACTCAACCTATGTAAACGGTACTGGCATTGGCGAAACTATCTACGATAGGTGGGCACGAAATGCACCAAAATGTAGCATTTAAAGAAAGTGCAGAATGTTTTACTTCATCCTGCATTATCCAAGTTACATTAAAATGCCCTCCTTTCTTCCCGTTCTTCCATTCATTTTACCCTTTCGGCAGTCGGTAAGTGAAGCTATCTATCATAGTCGAAACTCATAGGCTTTTACCCGTTAGATACAAAGCCGCTTCTGGTTCTAGAGGATAGGTGATGGCCGGAGTTGCCCCCCATGATGAGGCATCGAAAAAAAGATTCTCCCTCAAGGTGACACATAATATTAAGACAACAATGCTAGATGGCTGTTGGCAAACCGATCCGAAAAATAACATTTCTTTTTATAATTTACAGTAATTGTTGACTGTATTTCCCACTATTCAAAAGTTATCAATTCGATAACCAAACTATATAATGCTACAGAGTGTTTTATTTTGTAATATTTTTGAAAGTCTGAGTGGATGTTTGTGTAGGAAATCCCCCTTTGTCAATAAATGGGGTTAATATCCCCACCCCGGATTTCCACCTATGCACCTAAGCATTAAAATTTAGAATGAATATAATATATTTTATTGTCTACAATTTAAAAATAAGAAACGATTAATTAGGCAAACAACCTTCAACTGAGAGAACATTCGTCAGTACGTAAAACCGGAAGAAAATACAGAATCGTTACTGCATCGGATTTTGCCGATTCCTCAGTAATTTTGAAAACTTCTTTTACTTTTTTATGAACAAAATTGCTGTTTTAATAAAGTTGGACATTATGGGAACTGAGTTTTCTTCATCACTTTTTTAAGTTTTTTTATGTTCACATCATTTGCTTTGTATGCCAATTTTTGGATAAATAATACGTTACAGGCTTTAAAGTCTCACCCCAGACAGTAAAAATTCTCCCTACTAAGTTAACTTCTAGCCCTCCTACAATTTAAACAAAAAGATCTGTCTATTACACAATATCTCGCCCCCTGAAAAAAATTTTTGCCCCTCGGAATGTCGATCAAAGTGCAGTCACCAATTGTGTTTAGAACTACAGGGCTATTCTGAGATGTATCTGGGTGATGCCAGTCAGGGGCGTATATACATGAATTCGCAGGGGGTGTGAACTATTTTGGGACCTACTACAACTTTCCCTACTTTTCCACGGGAACAGACGAAAATCAGGGCAGGTAAAAGATCAATTAACATTTTAACTAACTGGATTTGAGACCGACTTTTTGGAGCTCAGAGACGGACTTTTCATTTTCACAGGGGTGTCACTACCCCCAAACCCCCGTATTTACGCCCCTGATGCCAGTAGTCAAACTACTGCAAGATTTATTTAAAGGTTATGTACTTTCGTGGTCGGAAAGCCACCTTCTCAACCTGACAATTACCCCCAGGGGTTACCTATTACTTCCCAGGACGACTACCTCCTACCAATATGAACATGAATTCCCACCCCGACTCCCACTTAAGACAATTCGTACCCCTGCCAGGGCCGTGGCTGGGGGGAGGGGGAGAGGTTAATCCATAACACTATTTGAGTGTTGCACCATGTGGTGTGCCTTTAGATAGTTGGCACCCGGGTGGACCCTTCCTTTGTCATCTCGGGCAGGGTGCTAAGGGGATTGTGTTGACATTTATGTAAGGTGGCCTAGGTACAATATGTTGCTCTCCCAAGCGAAGGTTTGAACTGATAAAAGTGAAATGCGTGACACCTTTTTCATACTTTACATTGACCGATAAATGATCCCGTAATATACCAATTGGACGTACATGGAAGGGTTGTGGGACCTACCATGTCATCATTGTTGATACACTGCATGTGTCCCATTTAAATTTTTCAACATGATGTAATATGCGCATGTGGCAGGAAACCAGTATGTCCCTGTCGATAGCCTGTATTCGACTTTGTCTTATCATGGAGCTTTCGTTGTACAGTAGCTCCATGGTTATATCATAGGTTGTGCACGAAATATACTTTTACACGCTTCCTCATACTGGCAGGCGCGGTTTTAGATCGAGACTTTTGGGGGGGCTTAGGGGGACTTGAAACGGAAAAATCATAAAATTTTCTCTCAAATATGTAAATCGGCCACGCGCACGCTGAAACCAATGATAATAAAACCAGTACCATAACCAGGGACGGCGCAAGGTTATTTTAAAAGGGGACATGGGTTGAGTGATCGCCGTCCTGGGGGAGGGGTCGTCCCCTTCCTCTGAGAAATTTTTGCTAATTTAAGGTTGCTAAGATGCAAAATGGTGCGTTCTTTGGGTAATTTTTTGACTATACGACTGGAAAATGTTCATAATTTTGTGAATTCTAATTTTTGGTTGGGGGAAAGAGGGCTTTCTTAGGGGAGACGTCTAAAGGGAAGGGTGTTCCCCTACCTTTGAGAAATTTTTGCTAATTTAAGAGTGCTAAGATGCAAAATGGTGCGGTCTTTGGGTAATATTTTGACTGATATATATGGCTGGAAGATGTTCATTATTTTGTGAATTCTAATTTTTGGTTGGGGTAAAGAGGGCGGTCCTAGGGGAGAGGTCTAAAGGGAGGAGTGTTCCCCTCTCCTTTGAGAAATTTTGGTTACTTCAAGGTTGCTAAGATGCAAAATGGTGCGTTCTTTGGGTAATTTTTTGACTATACGACTGGAAATAATCATAATTTTGTGAATTCTAATTTTTGGTTGGGGGAAAGAGGGCTTTCTTAGGGGAGACGTCTAAGGGGAAGGGTGTTCCCCTCCCTTTGAGAAATTTTTGCTAATTTAAGAGTGCTAAGATGCAAAATGGTGCGGTCTTTGGGTTATTTTTTGACTGATATATATGGCTGGAAGATGTTCATAATTTTGTGAATTCTAATTTTTGGTTGGGGTAAAGAGGGCGGTCCTAGGGGAGAGGTCTAAAGGGAGGAGTGTTCCCCTCTCCTGTGAGAAATTTTGGTTACTTCAAGGTTGCTAAGATGCAAAATGGTGCGGTCTTCGGGACAGTTTTGACTGATATATGGCTGGAAAATGTTCATAACTTCGTGAATTCTAATTTTTGGTTGGGTAAAAGAGGGCTGCTCTAGGGGATAGGTCTAAGGGAAGGGGTCTTTTGAGAAATTTTGGTTACTTGAAGGTCACTTAGATGCAAAAATGGTGTTGTCTTTGGGATATTTTTGGACCCGATTATATGGCTTCAAAACATTCTTAATATTTTTGGTTAGGTGAAAGAGGAGCCCTTTTTGTCTAAGGGTATGTATCAACAAACCTCCTGAAGTCCTCTTTTGAACACATTACTGGCTTCTAGCCGGGGAAAGTTTTACGCAAAAATACGTGCGTGGAGTCCACAGAAATATTCTCGAACTATTAAGAAAATTTGCCTTGCTTCATTTGTGCATTATAAAATCGTATCTAAAGGCTGGTAGAAACCGGAATATGGCCTCTTGGAAGCTCTGGATTAACTATATGGATCAGATATAGGCCTACCCCGCCCTCCTCTTTTCTTCTCCTTTCCGTCTTCTTTTCCTACTCTTTTTCTCTTTTCCTGCAAATTACAGGGGGTAGGCTTCCCTTCCCCCCGAGTGGTACCGCCCCTGACCATGACATAGATGTAACGTATATACAGGCATATATTTTTTTATTTGGAAGAATGTAGCAAACGTTACTGAGAGATACGAGCAACTGGACCTGTTCACATTAATGGGAATAACGATTCAGCCTGTAGATTTGACTTAAAAGGACTGCTAGTATAGCTTGACGAGATCAGCGACGAAATGACTCGTTTTGAACTTCCAACAGATGATTAATCCGTTAACTTGATTTACATGTACGTACATACTATCATAGATGTTACTTATGTTACTTATCTGACCCAACTTCCATTGTATGAAATCGTGAACCTAATATGTGATTTCGAGACACAGATGACAGTTTCCCTTGACAAACTAAATCCACTGGACCAAGATGTGCACAAGTGTATTGGGCAATTTTGTTTTACTCAGAACACGCAGAATAGCATAACACAACCTCTGAAAAATTTTTTTTTTTTGGGGGGGGGGGGCTTGAGCGAATTTTTTTTTTTTTTTGGGGGGGGGGGCTTGAGCCCCCAAAGCCCCCCGTAAAACCGCGCCTGCATACTGGGTTTAATTAAACTAGGCTTGTACAACTTTTTGACTGCTGTGCTACTTTGCGCTTCTGTAATTTGCATCCAGTGGAAAGGGTCTAAACCACTCTAAGGTGTGGGACAACCTTTCCTCGTAGTCACGACTGCTGAACAAGGAGGCTCATTCGTGAGGGAAGATAGAGCCCCCAACATTGCCTGTAATGGGGGTCGGAACCTACCCCTGGAAACTGAAAAACAGAAAACCCTTATATGCGACTTTTCAGGTTCTGAGAGTCATTCATAACCAGGACAATGGAAGTTTCGGCATTTTCACTCGAAATAATTGCAAAGAATAGCAAAATTGTTGTGTCTTTATTTCTACGCGTGCCCAAACAAGGAAAGCCCATCAACATAGATCCGCTCTTGAACGGTGGAACGCGTGTCGCATTTTGTTCAGTTTGCTGTACTATGTGAAAATCACCCCACATTAGGTGAAATTTATCGCTACTAGTGCAGCTCCCTGGTGAAGCTACTTTAAGTTATTGACAACGGCATATAGACAATTTTTGTGCTGGACAAACACCAAAATTTTCCCACAGATTACCATTTTCAAAAAACAATTTTGTAATTCTGTTGTAACAGGCAGCATCGTTTTTGATTCCTTGCCGAAGGCCGAAGGAATCTATGCGATGGTGATGTCGTGTGTGTGTGTGTGTGTATGGGTGTGTGTATGGGTGTGTGTATGTGTGTGTGTGTATGTGACGCTTTGCTTGTAAACACGATATCTCAAGAAGGGTAACTCCGAGTAATCTCATACTTAGCACGTAGATTGCCCATATTGAGTAGATGATCCCTATTGTTTTTGGTGGAGGTCAAAGGTCATTTGGGGTCACAAGAGGTCAAAAGGTCAAAACCTTGTAAACACGATATCTCAAGAAGGGTAACTCCGAGGGATCTCATAATTGGAAGGTAGGTTGCCCATAATGAGTAAATGATCCCTAATCTTTTTGGTGGAGGTGAAAGGTCATTTGGGGTCACAAGGGGTCAAATAGTAAATATGCTTGAAATTGCTTGTAAACACGATATCTCCAGAAGGATAAATGTGAGGGATCTCATACTTACTATGTGGATTACCCATATTGAGTAGATAATCCCTATTGTTTTTGGTGGAGGTCAAAGGTCATTTGGGGTCACCAGAGGTAAAAAGGTCAAAACCTTATAAACACTATATCTCAATGAGGGTAACAGTGAGGTATTTCATACTAAGCATGAGGATTGCCCGTAATGAGTAGATGATCCTTATAGTTTGTGGTGGAGGTCAAAGGTCATTTGGGGTCACCAGAGGTCCAAAGGTCAAAACCTTGTAAACACGATATTTCAAGAAGGTTAACTGTGAGGGATCTCATACTTATCATGTGGATTGCCCATATTGAGTAGATGATCCTTATAGTTTGTGGTGGAGGTCAAAGGTCATTTGGGGTCACCAGAGGTAAAAAGGGCAAAACCTTATAAACGCTATATCTCAAGAAGGGTAACAGTGAGGGACCTCATACTTAGCATGAGGATTGCCCATAATGAGTAGATGATCCTTATAGTTTGTGGTGGAGGTCAAAGGTCATTTGGGGTCACCAGAGGTCCAAAGGTCAAAACCTTGTAAACACGATATTTCAAGAAGGGTAACTGTGAGGGATCACATACTTAGCGTGTGGATTGCCCATATTGAGTAGATAATCCCTTTCATTTTTGGTGAAGGTCAAAGGTCATTTGGGGTCACCAGAGATAAAAAGGTCAAAACCCTATAAACACTATATCTCAAGAAGGGTAACAGTGAGGGATCTCAAACTTAGCATGAGGATTGCCCATAATAAGTAGATGATCCCTATTGTTTTTGGTGGAGGTCAAAGGTCATTTGGGGTCATCAGAGGTCCAAAGGTCAAAACCTTGTAAACACGATATTTCAAGAAGGTTAACTGTGAGGGATCTCATACTTAGCATGTGGATTGCCCATATTGAATAGATGATTCTTATAGTTTGTGGTGGAGGTCAAAGGTCATTTGGGGTCACCAGAGGTCCAAAGGTCAAAACCTTGTAAACATGATATTTCAAGAAGGGTAACTGTGAGGGATCTCATACTTACTACGTGGATTACCCATATTGAGTAGATGATCCCTATTGTTTTTGGTGGAGGTCAAAGGTCATTTGGGGTCACCAGAGGTAAAAAGGTCAAAACCTTATAAACACTATGTCTCAATGAGGGTAACAGTGAGGGACCTCATACTTAGCATGAGGATTGCCCATAATGAGTAGATGATCCTTATAGTTTGTGGTGGAGATCAAAGGTCATTTGGGGTCACCAGAGGTCCAAAGGTCAAAACCTTGTAAACACGATATTTCAAGAAGGTTAACTGTGAGGGATCTCATACTTAGCATGTGGATTGCCCATATTGAGTAGATGATCCTTATAGTTTGTGGTGGAGGTCAAAGGTCATTTGGGGTCACCAGAGGTAAAAAGGGCAAAACCTTATAAACGCTATATCTCAAGAAGGGTAACAGTGAGGGATCTCATACTTAGCATGAGGATTGCCCATAATGAGTAGATGATCCTTATAGTTTGTGGTGGAGGTCAAAGGTCATTTGGGGTCACCAGAGGTCCAAAGGTCAAAACCTTGTAAAAACGATATTTCAAGAAGGGTAACTGTGAGGGATCACATACTTAGCATGTGGATTGCCCATATTGAGTAGATAATCCCTTTCATTTTTGGTGAAGGTCAAAGGTCATTTGGGGTCACCAGAGATAAAAAGGTCAAAACCCTATAAACACTATATCTCAAGAAGGGTAATAGTGAGGGATCTCAAACTTAGCATGAGGATTGCCCATAATAAGTAGATGATCCCTATTGTTTTTGGTGGAGGTCAAAGGTCAGTTGGGGTCATCAGAGGTCCAAAGGTCAAAACCTTGTAAACACGATATTTCAAGAAGGGTAACTGTGAGGGATCTCATACTTAGCATGTGGATTGCCCATATTGAGTAGATGATTCTTATAGTTTGTGGTGGAGGTCAAAGGTCATTTGGGGTAACCAGAGGTCCAAAGGTCAAAACCTTGTAAACACGATATTTCAAGAAGGGTAACTGTGAGGGATCTCATACTTAGCATGTGGATTGCCCATATTGAGTAGATGATCGCTATTGTTTTTGGTGAAGGTCAAAGGTCATTTGGGGTCACCAGAGGTAAAAAGGTCAAAACCTTATAAACACTATATCTCATTGAGGGTAACAGTGAGGGATCTCAAACTTAGCATGAGGATTTCCCATAATAAGTAGATGATCCCTATTGTTTTTGGTGGAGGTCAAGGGTCATTTGGGGTCACCAGAGGTCAAAAGGTCAAAACCTTGTAAACACGATATTTCAAGAAGGGTATTTGTGAGGGATCTCATACTTAGCATGTAGATTGCCCATATTGAGTAGATGATCCTTATAGTTTGTGGTGTAGGTCAAAGGTCATTTGGGGTAACCAGAGGTCCAAAGGTCAAAATCTTGTAAACACGATATTTCAAGAAGGGTAACTGTGAGGGATCTCATACTTAGCATGTGGATTGCCCATATTGAGTAGATGATCCCTATCATTTTTGGTGGAGGTCAAAGGTCATTTGGGGTCACCAGAGGTAAAACGGTCAAAACCTTATAAACACTATATCTCAATGAGGGTAACAGTGAGGGATCTCAAACTTAGTATGAGGATTGCCCATAATGAATAGATGATCCTTACAGTTTTTGGTGGAGGTCAAAGGTCATTTGGAGTCACCAGAGGTCAAAAGGTCAAAACCTTGTCAACACTATTTCTCAAGAAGGGTAACTGTAAGGGATCTTATACTTATCATGCGGATTGCCCATATTGAGTAGATGATCTCTATTGTTTTTGGTGGAGGTCAAAGGTCATTTGGGGTCACCAGAGGTCAAAAGGTCAAAAAACTTGTAAACATGGTATCTCAAGAAGGGTAACTGTGAGGGATCTCATACTTACCTTGTGTATTGACCATATTGAGAAGATGATCAGTATTATTTTTCGTGCAGGTCAAAGGTCATTTGAGGTCACAAAGGTCAAAACCTATTAAACATCATATTTTAAAGGAGGGTAACTATGAGGGATCTCATTCTTAGCCAGTGGACTTTTTTATATTTAGCATGTAGGTCATTTTGACCTTATTAACATGATATCTCAAGTAGGATAACTATGAGGGATCACATGCTTGTCATGTGGGTGATTCATGTTTGTTACAATATATCCATATGGCAAGGAATCACTAAGCCTTTTGGCTTTCTGGTTACGTTGTAAGCGTTTAGAGAGTATGGCTTAAATTTTGAGTGCTGTCTTGGGGAGGGCTATAAGGACAGGGGTCTCCCCCTCTTTTGGAAAATTTCAAGAAAACTTTAGCTTGCATGCAAACTGGTTCCATATGTTTGGATATTTTAAGGTACTAAGCATAGGAGTAGGAAACGGGGGGGGGGGCGAGGGGCTTTAGCCTCTCAGTAAAAATGTGAAGGGCTGAAGTCAGTGCTTCCGCCCATCAGATCCAAGGGCAAAAACCCCTTATTTGTCTCTTCTGTAAGAAATGTCATAAATTTGCAGTAATTTCCCTTAAAGTTTGTCTAAAATGTTACACCAAATTGCATCTGAGGACCCCCAGATACCTTAATACCGTCTCCCTCCCCTTAGACCCTTCCCCAGGACGGCGATCCAAAACAAGGTTCAGCCCCCCCCCCCCTTCTCGAAAAGCTTCCCAACCCTATGGTTCTAAGGACCTTTCAGAACTAGTTTGTCATTACTGTTTGAGGGTCAAGTACATACTAAAACCAAGGAAATGCTGTTATCATGGGTAGTTCATACACAGGCTTGACAATGGACGTCCATAGAAAGTGTCATTGACAAACGACTTTTAGCGGAAGCGCTGCCGATGAAGCCTTTGAACCCGTGCGCCGAAGGCGTGAAACAAGAAGCTAGTTGTCTATGGGTCCATCTTTTTCTTAAATTTAATGGCTTTTGCTTATATTCTGGACCATTTCCCGCCTCCTCCATGTGTTTCATGAAACACTAATGAAATATTTTGGCTAATGATAATTGCAAATTAGGAGCTGAACGAAAACATTCATTAGTTCACTGCAATTTGCAAAGGGCTTCTAGTTCCCCTTGTCACTTGCCAGCCTGTGGCCCAGGGTCCACCTCAATGCTGGGTTCCAAGGGAACGGGCTTGGTGAGGTCCAGTGGCAAAGCCATGCTGGAACCTCTGGGGTATTTAAAAACTTGTGGTGATCAAAATGAAGCTTTCAGTTGTTTATAAATGGCACTGGCTATATGAGCAGGCCACACAGATAATCGATCAAATTTTAAATTTGATTAACTGGGACTATCCCTCCGTCTTGTTGATACATAGGGTGATAGTAGGAGTGAATGGATTACGGGGAGGGTTTCAATGATTTTTGAAACAATAATTCCACGCACGGAAAGTAATAATGAGACAATTTCTATAGGTTGTCTCACATAATCGCTAAAAAGAGACATCTCTAACTAATACTGAGTCCGCGCGAAGAGCGCATTAAATTTCTATAAAGTATCTAGCTATAGGTTTCTACTAAATTTTGAATGCAAGGACCACTGGGTATTACATGGCCATCGAAAAACCCTCGAAGAATTTGAAGGTGACATAAACTTCCGACAGAGACTTTGGAGGCCGTGGGGGGGGGGGGGGGTGGTACAACCCTAAACGAAGTTGCACATGCCTGGCATGAGTGTTTATGGCCGTGTAGATATCAACTCCAACTTGTGGTAAAATAACAAGTCAGGGCTGCATATAAGGCGGGTGAGAGAGGAGTAAGCCTCGGTCAGAATTTGACAAGGGCAGTATTTTGCACACCGCCCCTGGCAAACCCTCGTAGCTTGGAAAAGAGATGCATTTTTAGCAAGGTATAATCAAGTTATTAATTGTTTTTGTTAAATTTGTTTGGTTTTAACAATCTTTTCATCCGTCCTCGGAATAGCAATTTTTGAGCTCTTAGCTTGTGTACACTATCAACCAATTGTATGACGGGTGCTGTAGAGAGTGGTCGTCGAGTGGCAGAGTGGTCTATTCCAGCTACCGTGCACCAATGTGATTCACATATGCTTGAGTTCAAATCCCGCTCGATGTTTGTGGGGTTTTCTCCGGTGCCCCCGCTTTCCTCCTACTCCGGCATTTGGTTTTTCATTCGATATCAGTTGCAGCGGCGCTGCTAGGATTTGGTGATGGGGGGAACCACAAATGACGCCGTAATGCAATATCAGGCCCACAAGTCTGCGTAAATTGTGCCGTTTTATGCGTTCCTGAGATTATACCAGGGGAAAGAACCTTTCTTTGCTCACTACATGAGGATGCCGCCTGGAGGAGGGGTCTAAGGGGAGGACTTTTGTTAATTTAAGGTGTCTTTATTGCAAAATGGCGCTATCTTTGGAAATTTTTTGAACTGATCGTATGTTTGAAAAATGCCCATAATATAGTGAATTCTAATTTTTGCTTCAGTGAAACTGGAGAGTATGTTGTCTAAGAGAAGGTATGTTGTCGACAAACTTCCCCAAGCTCTCTTTTGGCTACTTTACCGCCTTCTAGCCAGGGCAATTTTCAAGCAAAAATACCTGTGTGGAGTCCATAAATTCATTCTTGGACTTATACGAAATTTTTCCTTCGCTTCATTTTACATTACAAAAGGGTGTCCAAGGCTGGCGAGACCGGTATAGGGCCTCCTGGAAGCCCTGGATTTATTATACAGAAAAGGGGTACAAACACGATGCTTAGTACCTGACATTCAAATGACACTATAAAATACGACGCCAAGCAGTTTACAACGGTCGTATTTTTACTAATTTTGAACCAGAATCCAGACGAACCAGACAGCTTCCACCAACGGCTGAATGGGGAACAAGCGGAAGGGAGAGTATAGGTACAGGATATATCACCTCCCTGAGAAGTATATGCATATTGCAAAAGGGGTGGGGGACGAACAAGCGCAATTCAGAATGCTTTTTCGCCGTAAGTGTATTGCCATTCACCATCTATAATAGGTGCGGGCGGCGGTAAAAATGTTTTGAAATGTAAAACGGCAAGTACGTACTTCCAATTTTTCACATCATGCGGCAAACTGGATTAGCCAAAGATCTCATTTTGATGCGAGGCTTCTACATACAGATGTTGAAGGCAGGGTACTTTTCCAAACAAATGTTGAGCTCAGAATAATTTCCTTTTTCGTTAACTTGATAACGGTCATGAGATGAAGTGCAGACAGTGACGAGTGAGGGCGAAGAGCTCCGAAATTTCTATGACTGCATTCAGGCTCTAAATCGAGACCTGTCAATTCCCCAACAAACCTATCTTCCAATCAGAAAGCGATTCTTCTACTTTGGAATTCGTAAAAAGCTTTCAATGTTTGCTGCTTTGCTTCTCCGGGAGTAGTGCAATTGATAATAAGCACAACATTGAGGTAAGGCTTGAAGCGCGCTGAGCGACGCGCAAAAATTTTGATAGTTTGAGAAGTATTTTCGAAAATTAGTTTGAGATTGGCGTCGCCAAGGGGGGCCAGGGCACTTAACCCCGAAACATTGGCTGTTCCCCTCCATGGCCCCCAAATGAGATTTTGGGTATGAAAACATATGCAAAAACACACCATTCACGCAGATTTCGATATGAAACAAGAAGACCCCTGTCACTTAATCACTCAAACATACGACTAAAATTGCACAGAATGTTCTCAAAACTGTAATTTTGAGGCACGCTTCGCGCGCATCTATTTTTTGAACTGTTTGAAGGACTGCGGCCTTACTGGGAGATGTAATCTATTGTTTCAACCTTTATTTTCAAAAGCTATGAGACTACTGCCGCCTTGCGTCCTTTTCTATCAATACAATTCCCACATCGATTATCTTTTAGTCAGATGTTATGTTCGAAAACTGTAAAAAAATGTGATTTTCATTGTCTTTTTCAACGCGTATCCAATAAATACGGGGATAATTAAATAGCTTTACTCTCATAGGCTAACGTCTGTTTATTTTAGATACCGGTGCCTTCAAATTTGCATGGCGAAACTTTTCTCTCCTGTATCCTCGGGAGCCTGCAGCCAAGCAACACACCAGGGATCATAAAGTGATGATACCTCCAAAAGGAGTAAAAGGACTGATAATTAATATTTTCATACATGCTCAAAACCAGAATTTTCTGGCCGCTTCGCACGTGCACCAGGAATGGTCTCAGCAGGAGCTAGCCACCCTTTTTCATTTATTGCTCAAGAAAATGCAGATATATATATATATATATATATATATATATATATATCGGTCATAATTATCATTTTTGAGCCACCCAAAGCCCACTGAACTGCATTCAAACGGGCTTCTTTTTCACATTTTTCCCTCTAGCCCCGGGGCTGCAGCCGTCAAGATGTACCTTGGTGGCTCCAATTTGAAGACTTCTATCTTTGTGCACGCTAGAGAACTTTTATAGGGAAGGTACTCCATTACACCATGGAAGTATGTCAGGGTAATACTTCCATGATTACACGCTAGAGTTACCTTGCACGCCTCACTAAAGCGCCCTCGGAGCGGCGGAAACAAGTTTAGTAAACTTTAGGTCTAAGAGCCAGCATCTCATTTTTTTCCACGAGGTTATGGGCAAATTTGATTTTCAAAATTTTTCAGATTGGTTTCAACATCATGGATAGAGTTAAATTTTAGGTTAGAGTTGCGTAAATGGGTGTCATTTGGCCTGTTTTTTCATAATCCGGTGTCAGAATTACAACAAAAGGGTCAAAAAGGTGTCATTTTGGAACTAGGGGTGTGGCCTATTTCCAAAAACTGATTGGTCCATTCAGGGAGTTGCTAACACTCCCTGGTCCATTGGCATGATTTGCCCATAACCTCGTGGGAAAAAAATTTGCGCGAGCCGGCAGGATATAGCGCATGCAATTCAAAGATCAGGATATATGGTATCTTGCTCTACGAAACATTATTTTGCTTGTTGCGTGTGCTGTGAATCACGTTCCTCTTGCAGTAAATTGCCATATTTTTAGGAATGATTCCGTGTAGAAGTGTTTTTACATCCAGAATGCACGAAAAGGCGGTGGGTGCGCTGCTCCAGCAAACGACGTAATTGAGAAGGTTCGCAGTCAGCGTTTAAGAGTGGCAGTAAAAGTAGGCCAAGTGTTTCGCCCGGATGTTGACAAGTGTCCACCTGTACAGAGCAGGATGTGCTATCGTCTCCTAGCCCAGATCTAGGCCTAGGCTAGGCCTACCTTGTTACTGTTATTATAGGCCTAGGCCTAAGCATAACTATCGAAGTACTACCCCGGCGAGGTAAGTAGTTAGCATAAGCCTAAGTTCAAGACTTCAAGTTAGCGTATGTATAAAATGCTGAGAACCCTGTGCGGCCAGCCAGCTTAGTTATGCCTAGGCCAGGAGGCCTATCCGTTTTGTCTCATTCCAGCTAACCTTGCCTAGGCCTAGGCCCATGTGTTTTTCTAGTAGGCCCTAGAGGCCTATTCTGAATCGAATCCTAGAGTATGAACCCCCATGCAACATGAGCTGTCTAGGGCCTAGTATCTGATATAGCCTAGGCCTAAGCCAATGAACAGTGTTGTGCAGTGATGTGTTTTGGTTATTTTTCTATGAGGCCAATGGTAGTAAAGTTGTACCGTTAGCAGTCATTGTAAGTTTGTAACTGTAGACTGGGTCTAGACCATTGAACTAACCTAGGGCCTATATGAATAGGCTAGAATAGCTATGAATAGCCAACAAGAATCAATGTTCTGCTATGTTTTAAAGCTCGGGGGGGGGGGGGGAGGGGGCACAGGGTTCGATTTGCCCGGGTACACATAGAATATCCCACGTGCATGTAACTGTGGAGGCTTACATTCATTCATTCATTCATTCTTTATTCCAGTATAAATTTTTGAAAAATTTATAAATAGGATAAAAAATTACAACATTCAAAGGAACAAAAGGTTAAGACACGTAAAAAATTTAAAAGATGCTTGCTATTAATAGCAAAATGCATTTTTCCGTCAGAAATAAAAAACAATCTGCAGTCATTACAGAAAATTAGATGTTCACTTTAACTCTTTTTGAAAAAAGTGAAATACGTAAGTATACAAATGGCACACACGTACAGTAAACATACGACATCAAAGTTGAGCTTCCATGTGGGATCCATGTTTGAGGTTCATGGAAACTATGTTCCCCTGGACGTCACTAATGCATTTTACATATTCATCATGTTCAAGAGCATGTTTAAAGTCTCTGTGTTGGTCATAGGTACTTGCGATTAATCGCTAAACCATCCCAAAATTTTGTGATTAAACGTTTAGTAATTTTGCTAAACGTTCACAGTCCTACATTATAGTTTCTCTTTCAACTTAGACAAGCAGTCATTCCACAGAAATGTGAGCGCAAAACTAGCATCTCCTTTCTTACTGCAACATCAATATCAGTGATTACCATTCCACATTTGTACTTTTTCGGACCAGCATTGCTTCTATGATCCTTTTACACACAGTAAGTCAACGGGATATTCTCACACTTGCAACAAAAACACACCACACACACAGAAGGCCCACTGACATTGTACGCAGCAAGACATCATAAATCAGACTTGCTTACTCACTTTCAAATTTTGGTGTTAGTGATTAGGAAGGAGGGAATATTAATCCAGTACCCTGGAATGTGTGAAACATGCTGAAATCTTTCCCCTATTGATGGTCTGTCCCCTTCTCTCTTTGCTTGAATGACAACATCAACAAACACGAGATAAGAAGTTGACCACACAGTTTGCTCTCAACCTTGCATGTTACAGGAAAACCACAGACCCACATCTCTGTGTGGATCAACTCCCTCATTATAAACATTGTGGTCTCTTGAAGCATGCTTGAGTGACTTGAGCAGGAAGTCGGTTGATGGGGTGTCGGGTGAAATTCCTTATGGAAAGAAATGCGCCATGAATAGGAACGAACTGGTATGGGTCTTGCGGAACATGTCATGTAAGAAAAGGAGTAAAAATGTGTGCATGTGGTTTTCACTCGCGGGGCGTTAATTAGTGCTTACATGTTTCCTTGCGCTGGATATACACTTGCAAATCGCCAGCACGCTGTAGTTGCGAAACCTGCACATCACGTTTGTACTGCTAAAGCAGTGTGGAGGTGTGTATGGTATCACATCACATGTGTCCGATTTCTGATTGCTGTTGGATTAAAGTTTATGCATCAACTTTATTTGACCTTAACAACATGATTGAAATACTATCAAACCATGCCTCCCAACTTCTTTTGGTATTTCTGATTTTAAGATTGTTAGGTGCATGTAGAAATTTTGCTGTGCATGTAGTTTTGTTTACCTACATGCAGAAGTGCATGTAGCCACATGTTAAGTTGGCTTACTTAAGTCAGTTCACTATAGTAACAACTGCATGCTGGTGATCTTCTAAACCTCACTTTTCTATTGTCTAAGTGTGGTAGGCTATATCTTATTAATATTACCAACCCCCATGGCTTTAATTTTCTAAACTGGTCTCCCCTGGTAATTAGATGATCGTTCTGTTCATAGAGCATAAGGAACAGTTCGCACAAGCGTCACATCACTAGAGGTGCCATTAGTCAGGTGCTAGCTGAACCTGTGCAGCACTCTTCACCTATCCCCAGAGTTATTATCGTTTACTTTCCCTCTTTAGCAAACAATTGCTTCCAAGACACTATTGACCACATGAACTTCCGTATCAACAATAGAGGATATGTCCATTAGCCAGGATTGAGAAAAACTCCAAGGACAACTAATCCTCTTAGCAAATAAACTGTGTAGCTCAACTTCCTGGCAGGCGTGAACCTCATCTTAGCAAGTGACTTGTATTGTTGAAAGTCACTCATGCATGACACACTAAAAAGCTGTGCTTGGCCTGAATGGGAGAGTCTCCCCAACAGTTGTAAGGAGGAAGCCACTAAACACACAAATCAATAAGGTGGCCTAATCCTATTTTCCCCAGTTGCCCCTGCCAGATACAGTTAGAGAGAGTAATGTGAAATACCTATCATGAACAACTTCACAACTACTTTCAACAAGCCTTGACTATAGAGTCTACTGTTTGAAATTAGACATGCACCACTTTACAACTGACTCATGGTCTAATAAACTAAGTCAGAAAACCTCCCAGACAGGTTCACTACTGGATTTCATAGGATTTTCCCCTCTGTCAGTGATTCCACCCAAGTCCTGACTTTTTGGCTAAAAACTTGTGGTATCAAATTCATACCGGACTTTCGCTTTCAGTCTTCCAATGTCCATACTCCCGGTGTAGGTTTCAGGCCTGAAGCATTGTCAACTCTCTCAGTAATTATGCACGGTGCTGCACACACAGTGCCATGTACTTTCTGTGGAAGTAAGCTGCGAAGCCTGCAGGGACTTTCACATTCAGTTTTCTGTTAGTTTTGGTCTCCAACAAGTATCAAAAATTATTGATAGGCTGACTTAAAAGAAATTTTAATGTGGGATAGTATTTTTCAAGGAATATGCATGTAAAAGACTTGTATGGTTTATGCCATGTGTGCAACACGTATTGTGTAGACTATCCTTACTAATTACAGTGGACTTTGCCATTATATGAACTTTATCGGTAGATTTAATTAATGCTGCTAGGCATCAAGCTCAGTCTATGGGGCTGCAAATGAGCCTAGCTGTATTTTTCCACACATATTTCCAGAATGAACTCCATAGGGTATAACTTTCACTTTTTGCTTTAAAGAGGCCCCTATGAAATCTCACATTTTGTAATTTACCTTGCATACTGTAGCACACACTGCAGACAGTATGGAGGCATTTGACCAAGCAGCATATGTGACAGCTAACAGCTCATTTAGCATGGAAAACACAAAAAATAATTAAAGCACTGATTCAGACGGACATTTCATAGGCATCTCTTTAACCAAAAAAGAAATCTTAATTCATTGTGAATTTCTTTCATGAACTACTTCCAATCAAACATTTGTAATGTGGAAAGAGAATTGTTGATAGAACCTTGGAAAATAGAAGACAAATTTATTCTTGAAATGACTTTAAAACAATATGTGGTAAGAAAAACGATGATATAAACTTAGGGCAGTATATTGACTTCAACGGAACTTTTTCATGACATTGTTACGGTAAACAGAGGGGTGGTGAATGGCACTCCCCATTGGGTTAATTATTTATTGTAGGCAATTCTTTGCAGTGCAGGTTTGAGGTGTTGCTTCAATGATTTACACAGTAAGTAGTGAGGCACAGATTAAAACTTGTTAGCAGGCTAGTAGCTATGGCCTTACCTTCGTGGCAAGACTGTGCAGCAGATATCCTGGCCAAGTCACAACAGAGCAGACTGCACCCCATGATATATTCCTTGCATGATCAGGTACTCAAAGCTATGATTCATGAACAGGGTCTGCAACAGATCTAAAGCAGGCTTGGCTGCTATAGCTACAGTATGTCTGGGCTGAATAGAGTTTTCTGAATTGTATGAATGCTGAGCAAGGAAGTATTTTTTAACAATCAAGGCACCACACCAGATAATTTGATGGGGATGGAGTTTGTCCTCAGGAGTACTGTATAGCTGGTATGGTGTCAGTTATTCGGGTTTAAGATTATGATGACAGAATTTTTTTTATAATGCCCCAGATCTTGTAATGTTTAAGTTTTCAAAAGATGACAAAAGTAGCAGCATGGGATCAGTTGAAAGAGTGTGATCCAAGGTGTCCCAAAATCTATTTGAATTGGCAGAAGAAGCAACTTGTGAGTACTTTTCTCATCAGGCCAAGAGAGCACACCCCTGGCTTACACTGTAGTCCTGCCAGTACCAAGAAGAAGTAGTAGAAGATATTGCTGCAGGGTAGCCAAGCTTTGTATACATGAAGTCCATTGTGGCACAGGCACCTTCATACTATGTAATGTCCTGTGCTTATGCATGTACTGTACAGGACAACAATGCAGCTTAGCAGACGTATAGAAGTTAAGAACAGCTGATCAAAATTGCAGGTTTCCATAACAGCCGAATTGACTTGGGTAAGCTAACCTACATCATGCATGCACATGAACCCAATATCAGCTTCATTTGCAAGGCATATACCACATTGACTTTAGTCCTCCAGTTAATATGTAGCTCAGTGGTCTAGGCTTACACATACAGGGCATACAGTGTATAAAGCAGTCACCCCAAATGTACTTTGACACATACAAACTAAATGTTACAAATTTCATTTTACCTTCATTGCAGTTTCAATATTGATTTAAAAGTTACTGATCTGCATATAGATATATATATATATATATATATATATATATATATATATATATATATATATATATATATATATATATATATATATATATATATATATATATATATATATATATATATAATATATATATATTATATATATATATATAATATATATATATATATATATATATATATATATACATATAAAACGCTAGATCGACCTGTTAGGCGAAATGGGTATACCGCCAATACAACCAAGCGAAGAAAAAAAAAAGAAAATACATAAGATTATATTTCCCCTTTTGGTTCTGAGATATAAATGCACGTTATTTCAATGGCCCGTAAGTCCTTAGTGTTAATGGATACATGCACGTAAGTTGGTGTGGAACTAAGTAATTGCATTAACATTATGTGGTAAATCGGACTTGCGTATAGAGTTACGCATTCCTATATAAAACAGTGTGTAAAACGTTAAGGCGAAACGATTTTTTCGCCTAAATCCCAAATTAGCAAAATATATATATATATATATAAAATGCTAATTCCTACTGTACAGGGAAATCGGTTTATCGCGGTTTCGTTATGGTGAAAAAAGAAACAATAAAATACATAAAAAATATTTCCCCTTTTGGAAACCAGATATACAACAACGCTTTTTCAATGGCCCACCATCCGTACGTGTTAACAGATACAGGTACACAACTTGGTCAGTATTGAAGTAATTGCATATAGATCATGTGGTGAAATGGACGTTACCATCCGTTTACATATTCCTATATAAAATGTGTGTGATTTCGCAAAGTCGACCTAATTTTTTCCCCTTTTAGACGATTTCCCTTTTTAGGGGTTTTTTTTCATACAATATTTCCCCTTAATCCCAAGTTAGCAAAATATATATATATATATATTTTGCTAATATGGGATTTAGGCGAAAAACCGTATGGAAAAACACGACTGTTGGGAGAACTCGACCCTTAGGCGAAAAAATCATTTCGCCTTAACGTTTTACACACTGTTTTATATAGGAATGCGTAACTCTATACGCAAGTCCGATTTACCACATAATGTTAATGCAATTACTTAGTTCCACACCAACTTACGTGCATGTATCCGTTAACACTAAGGACTTATGGGCCATTGAAATAACGTGCATATATATCTCAGAACCAAAAGGGGAAATATAATCTTATGTATTTTATTGTTTTTTCTTCGCCGGTTGTATTGGCGGTATACATACCGATTTCGCCTAACAGGTCGATCTAGCGTGTTATATATATATATATATATATATATATATATATATATATATATATATATATATATATATATATATATATATATAGATAAACAAGCAGAACACAAAGCATAGTTGACACAGCAGGAATACATTAAAAAGAAATTTAATGTATTCCTGCTGTGTCAACTATGCTTTGTGTTCTGCTTGTTTATCTGTTATTTATCGGAATACACGTGGACCATATTTCTATTATATATATATATATATATATATATATATATATATATATATTGCATACTGTTGTCTTTAAGCACGTACAGTAGGCTTAACAGTGAGTATATCATACTGTTTGAAGTGCTCAAAATTTGGCAGTTTTACAGTTTTGTCAGTTGCACAGTTTAAGTTGACTTTAACATACAGATCTGGGAAAAACATTTTTAAATAGACGAGTTGGGAAATGTTTCTACGCAATGCATTATGGTAATGGGTCAAAGGTGAAGTGTACCACGCTTACAGTGTCCCAGCGCGGGTGTTGCATGCTGAGCACGCAGAGCCAAACACGTTGCTGTTGTCATGGTACACTTGACCTTGTGACTCGACCGGAAGTACCGAATTTCCCAACTGGTCTATTGCAATAAATGCAAACCCTGTTAAATTCAAGCTTACACTTGATCAAATCAGAACATCCATCGTTTAGACTTAAGAGGTTTTACTTATTCATTTTCATAAAAATTCCATTCTGTAAGGTAGGTTGGACAACATTCTATCCATCCATAAAGTACTTTGTAACTGTCATTACAAAATACATAACTCTACAAAATGGCTTGACTGTGTGAAGGCTGTGTACATTGAATCATACAGCAGCTTAACTGAAAAGTTCACTTTGGGTAATGATACATGACTGTAGTAATGAAACCAATACGTATATAGCTCTAACCTGACTGTTCGTATGTGTACAGTGCATTGAGTTTGTATAGTATCCTCCCCATACCAAAACAGACGGTACCCATCCAACATCTGGGTCAATTAATACACACCAGGCAAATTGGTCTGGCCGCTGGGTCAATAGGCCCCAAGTTGGTGTAGCCTCAGCTAAATCTGCAATGAAAGAAACTTGAGCATCAAAGGTTTGACTGAACTTAGTAAATAAGTTCGTCTTGGCCGACAGGAAGGAACCCAGGCAAAGGGAACTGTTAACTTGAAAGCCATAGTTGCCTGTATTCATAGTTTCTCGTGATCATGCATGATGGCCAATGCAGACCATTAAAGGTTGGTCCTGAGATTCATTGAGGGTGTAATAATTTAAATTGACACTTGATAGTAAACTAACTACCAAAAGTGCATTCAATGAGGCTGATGTTACAAACTCAGGCAGATATTTTATCTCCCATTTTTGGCCAAAAACAGGGGTCTTTGAATCTCGGGTGGTATTCCTTATGGGCTGAGAAGATTGTAATGTGCCGATTTAGGCCTAGGCTTAGCCTTGGTTCAGGCCAGAAGCCCTCAAGTTTGTGAACTATCAAAGTGAAATGTGTTTGTTTGTCATGTTTTTCAGAATTTAGCAGACTCAAAGGTAGTTTGATAATAATCATGATATTAACTGATTTGACCTTACAATTTCTTTAAACTTTCAAGAGTAGTTGAAGGAGGAATTACAGCTTTATACAAATTTATACTGAGTCTCGAAGTAGCAGCCGCAAGGCTATTATTTTCAGTGTTTCCCTAAACACAGAGAGATTAATAAGACATCATTGAATTCAACTAAGGTCATCTCCTCACATCAGATGGAACTCATATATACTATGCTGTTTACAGTTTAATGTTGTTAATATTCATTTGCTTTTGTAGAACACAGTATCAGTTTATAAAAACACAATATTAGTTATAGAATAAGAAGAAGGTCCTGAACAAAATGATGAGCAATGCAGAAACAATGTGCAAACAGTAAAATGATGCTGCCAAGCATTAGTTGACCTTACTCTTCCCATAGAAATATACTGCACCAAGTTGAGGAAGATATTATACGTATCATAGTTTCTTTTTGTTTTCTGTTCAGAATCTCGATGGATTTGTTGTCAATTAAAGTAGAGCCTGAAGATAATTTCAGCTGGGATGAGAAAACTAATGAACAAATCAACATCTCAGGAAGTAATGGAACCATTTTGGGAAATGCAGGTACAGTATGTTAAAATATGCATGGTAATTTAATACTATATTATAGTTTCTATTGAGTAAATGTGAAGACCAGGAAATAAAAATACATGTTACTATACTGTGCTGTATGGAACATGGATTACTGCACCAAAAGCCTACTAAGCTTAAACACTGCTTATCTGTAACTCTGCTAGTCCATTAATCCTGTACTACCCAAACACCGGCAGTTTAAGATCAAGCTGCAAAGTGATGTTTGTTGACAAAGTATGGGTGGCTTTTTTTCTAACAAAACTTCTATTTGTTGCATGGCCCTTCGGCCTCCATTTGTGGATGGTGGAACTTGTCTCTTTGTTACCTTCAGTCTTATGGACCTTATGTTGACAAGGTGTGATATCCCATCGTCTAGTGTATCTTCTGTTTAGTGGGCATTGTCCATAGTCGGGACCTTCGTTCTAGTGGAACTTCTGTCTAGTGGACTTTCCCTGCTACTGTTTTTGCACTTAACTGTTCTTAAATGTTATCTGTCCTCATCCAAACATTAGGCATGCTGCTAATTTCACCATTACTGTTTTGCTGCATCGTCTGAAAACTCAAAATCCCATCCTATGCCTGTGTGGTCAGTTTTTGTGACTTAGCTTATTAGACCATGAGTAAGTTGTTCAGTGGTACATGTCTAATCTCAAAGAGTAGAATCTGTAGTCATAGCTTGCAAGTAGTTATGCAACTGTTTGATATCCCATCTTCTAGTGTATCTTCTGTTTAGTGGGTGTTGTCCATAGTGGACCTTTGTTCTAGTGGACCTTCTGTCTAGTGGACTTTCCCTCCTACTGTTTAGCTTATTAGACCATGAGTAAGTTGTTCAGTGGTGCATGTCAAATCTCAAAAAATAGAATCTGTAGTCATGGCTTGCAAGTAGTTACTTTTTGATATGGATCGAAGCTGTAGTCAATGTAGGTGTCTTGGAAGCTTGTTCGTTCAAAAGATTAAAGTAAAGATAACAACCCTTGTGATACTGGAGAGTGCTGCAGATCGAAGTGCAGCATATGGCTAATGGTAACTCTAGCAGCATGGGTAGTACTTGTAGTGAACTTTGTCAGTATGCTTTAAAAATACTGAAATTTGATTTGTCTTATAGGCAACTCAGTCATGGCAAACACAGAGTCAGTATCTTCTTGTTGGGTAGAAGAAGGTCAGAATGGATTCAAGAAAGAAGAAGCAAGTGAATCATCGTATGAGGAAACAGGTAAGGGTTGAGAAAATGATTAAGTTGTTTCTGTACTTTATGTTTATGATTAAATTCTCTGCATGTTATCAAAACTTTATTTTCCATTCAGATGGTGTTAGAAGTTTATTAGAAACAGGCCTGCTTAGAAATCAGAACACTCTGACCAGACCTTCACAAAGGGGAGGTTGGGTGTAAAAAGTTCTCCTTATCTGGTCATTTCTTTGTTGTTAGAAGCCACTATCACTTCTGGAATAACACTTAACCCCTGACCAATGCGGAACTTTGCCAGCAGTTGATTAATACAACAGAAACAAGCTAGTGATATGTCCACTCATTGCACAGTTAAATCTCTAGTGCAGGGTATGCACAGGAAGTCTTTATTTACTTTTAAAGAAAGGCTGAAATGTCACCATGAGTCAATCAACCATGTACACATTTGATTTGATAAACAGATACACAGCTTGGGGTTCCAAAAATAGGGCCTGAATCTCTAAGCAGATGAGTTCCTAATGTTTTAGGAATGTGTTACTGTCATGCCTTGATTTCATTACAAACATTTAATGAAGGACATAGACCACCATGTATCTGAGACACTGTTGGTAAATTATTATTGATTCCTGGATTTCAGGTCCTTAGAAGAAAATACAATAGATTTCTCATGTCCTCAGAAGTTTAACAATAGGGACTCTATTGCTAAAGTTAGGGTTAAGGAAGCAAACACAATAGAGAAAACAATGAGGTCCACAAACAGTATGTAAAGCACAACTGTGAGGGTGTATGTGTGTGTGTTTGTGACACTTCACTCGTTAAGATGATATCTCAAGAAGGGAAAATCTGACAGTTCTCAAACTTGGTACATAAATGCCCCATATTGAAAGGGAGAACCCTATTGTTTTTGTTGGGGTCAAAGGTTATCTGGGGTCAGCTGGAGTCAAACTCTGAAAACCTCGTTAACAAGATATCTCAAGTTAGGAAGCTTGGATGAATTTCAAACGTAGTATGAAGGTGCATTATGGCGAGGGGAAAACCCCTATTGTTTTTGGTGGAGGTCAGAGGTCATCTGGGGTCACCAGGGGTCAAACTCTAAAAACCTTGTTAACTCAATATCTCGAGGTAGGAAGCTTGGGTAAATTTCATACGTAGTATGTAGATGCCTTACAGTGAGAGAAAGAACCCTATTGTTTTTGGTGGAGGTCAAATGTCATCTGGGGTCACCAGGGTTAAACTCTGAAAAACCTTGTTAAACACAATATCTCAAAGAAGGAAGCTTGGATGAATTTCAAACTTAGTATGAAGGTGCATTATGGTGAGGGGATGTACCCTTTTGTTTTTGGTGGAGGTCAAAGGTCATATGGGGTCACCGGGGGTCAAACTCTGAAAACCTTGTTAACACAATATCTCGAGGTAGGAAGCTTGGGTAAATTTCATACTTAACCTTACAGTGAGAGGAAGAACCGTTTTGTTTTTGGTGGAGGTCAAAAGTCATTTGGGGTCAGCAGGGGTCAAATTCTGAAAACCTTGTTAACTCAATATCTTGATGTGGGAAGCTTGGATTAATTTCATACGTAATATGTAGATGTCTTATGGTAAGAGGAAGAACCCTATTGTTTTTGGTGGAGATCAGAGGTCAGCTGGTGTCACCAAGGGTCAAACCTGAAAACCTTGTTAACATGATATTTTGAGGTAGGAAGCTTGGATAAATTTCATACTTACTATGTAGATGCATTATGGTGAGAGGAAGAACCCTATTGTTTTTGGTGCAGATTTAAAGGCTATCTGTGGTCACTTTGGGTCAAACTCTGAAAACCTTGTTAACTTAATATCTTGATGTAGGAAGCTTGGATTACTGTCATACTTAGTATCAGGGTTCTCATGTCGTCGGGAATTCGGGAAAAGGTCGGGAAAATAAAAAGGGGGTATCCCAGGCCTGGAAAGTCCTTGAATTTACCTACCAGGTCTGGAAATTTTCTTTATCATGTTATTCACTATTTTTCTTGGGTTAAATTATTGCAGTGGTCAAGGAAGTAAGTGAATGAAGGCTGAACCGGTTCTATAAAATTAGAGATTATGCCGTAAATTCCTGACGTTAGTTTCACTTTGCATATATCATGATCATGTGCTAGCTCTGCTGCACGTTCCAAGCCATATATTAACCAAAGCTGTCACCGCCTGTCACTCAGTGTTATTTTGAAACACGAGACTAGGCTAGGCTTGATATATCTCCATAGTAGGATAGGATAGCAGCCAAAGCAAGTACAGTAACGCTGAAGAAAAAAGTATCGTACGGGAAATTATCCAGGAAAGTTTTTCGAAACCATTAAACAGGGCTTAGTTAAAGTATTTTACACATGCGTTGAAACTATTTTATGAAGTGAATGCCATCTGGATAATTTTGGCTGGCATTCACTTTTAAGTTTGAGTTGGCTCCCCTGAGACTGAAACATCTAACACAGTATTGTGTACTAGTATAGTATCTTGAATTGAAATGTTAAAGGACTTGGAGGGATGGTAGGCACAGATTTTGGACAACATTCCCAGGGTTAAAGAAACTTAGAAATTACTTATCATCATCGATTTTAAAAGATATTACAACTATGATAACCTCACATCTTTCTATCATGTGAAGTTAGTTGAATGCTTTGAACATTTGTCTCATACCATCAAAGCTAGTGTGAGCTATTGTGATCACAGACCTGTATATACTGATCTCTATCGGTCTGTCCGGCATTTGCAAAAGTGGCTGTTATTCCCACATCTTTCAAGGGATCTCAATGAAACTTGCACATAATGTCCTTTGGGTGGTGGGCCATTTAAGGTGTTCAGAAAATGTTGGTGGAAGGTCCCATGTGGGCCCTGTGGCCCATTTTATGAAATTCAGGCTTCTCTTGCAGATACATTTCTCTTGTACAATGTTGATAGTTTGTCATAATGATACTCCCTAAGAGGTACCGTACCGGCAGGGTGTTCAGAAATTTGGGGCCTAAGGCGAAAGATGGGACGTAAGGTCCATTTTTTGAAATATTGCAGTTATTAACTTTTCCACCTTTTAATGTTAAAGAGAGTTGATGGGATAATGGGATGATGTTATAGTGGTGTTAAAGTGATCTGTGTGGTATTCTAGAATTTTTGTCCAGATCCCATGTGGGCCCTATGACCCAATTTTATGAATAGCTGTAAAGAAAGGGCTTTTTCAACAACAGATTCTCTTGTACAGTATTGATGGTTTGTCATAACGATACTCGGTTAGTTGTATCTTCAGGTTGTACAGACATTTTGGTAAATAAATTTAGGCCTAGCATATGCCCAGACCTATGCATCATTGTGGGTGTGTGTATTTGTCACCAATAGTATGGAAAGTCTAGGGTTCACAGGGTTCTGCCCAGCATGATTTGAGTGCCGGCAGGACTATCTAAGCGGAGCGCCACCATCGGTTGGCGCGGAGCGTACAAGAAAAATTTTGGAATTTACAGACCCCCAGATGGCCGGAAATGGCACTTCCCGAGTGTTTTAAGCTGTCTGTACACGGCCTTGAAAAAGGGATCTCATGTTGTTAAAGATTTCTCAAATTTCTCAAATTATCAAAAAAAAAAAACTTTTTTTTTATTTGAAGCAATTTCATGCCGTACATAGCGCTGAGGCCAAGTTTGGGCAATATCTCCAAAATTACTTTTATCATAATAATTTTCTTGTGAGTTTATACAATTATAAGAATTCAAAAGCATGATGTACTGTATGCTTGCAAAAAAATATGAAATTATTTGCCTTGTATTGTTTTTGCTGTCCAGATTTATATTTTCTTCTTTTATGGCATTCGGTTAAACGGTTTTAACACTGAACTAATGTATACTGTGGTTGCCTTTGGGTCAACTAATTGGAATCATGCATGGCATAGTACTGATATGAGGGTCCTTTTTGTGGGGGAAGGGGTGGGGTAGGGGCGGGGTAGGGCCACGACTCTTTTCATACTCCTCTCATGGCTTTGGACACATCTTTAATTAAGAGTGGGGTAGGTTGCAGCAACTCTATTGCATTTGAATGGACTTGGAGACATGAGTTTGTTCCACGTAACAGTTATATATATGGTAATAAAATTAAAATTTCATGAAAGTCATTTTCACAAGAAAAAAAGCCATCCTGTCTGTATATCACCCCTTCTGTGTTAAACAACCTTTTCTGGAACACATTACATATTTTTAAGCACTTTGGAACGAAATTTTATAAAAGTTCTTGGCAATGTACAGTAGCTCAACTTGTAAGGGGACTCCTACAAATTACACGTGTAGGGCTAGGTTCTCAGTATACACGTACTACACGTTAGGCAACGGCCAATGTGCTAAGACACTATGAAGAAAGACACCCGGTAGAGAAAACCTGTTTCACTAGAGCTTGCGATTATCATGCGAATTGTTGTTTTGGGGTCTTTTGCACATGTCAGGAAAATGTTTTTGGCATTTTTAATGATTTGGGCTATTTTTTATTCTTCTGACGATCAAATATGCTACCTGTGCTTTACACAGTACAAAGTGTATGGACAGGACTGTAGCTTGCTTTAGGAGTGTTCAGGACTGAAATCCTTTCCTTTTTGGATTAAAATAGAATTTGTTTCCATAATTAACCATGTGCCAAAACTGTCTCTAAAATAATATCAATTTAAGTTATTTTTGAAGTCAATTCAAATTTATACGGTCAACACTTTTATCGAGGTCTGATGGTTTCACTTACTGTCCATGCTTCAGTTTGGAGCCTTGGACTGTAGCCAATCACAATCATTCTTTTACGATTGCATCTATGTATTGGCAAAACAAAACGTAATTCGTTGATTACGGCCTGTAATTATACACTTTCTTACCGATATTTCTTGTCACTTTTTCAAGAGTCTCCCTCAAATAAATTCTTGTTACGAGAATTTTTCCCACCACTTAGATTTCGGAGGATATTTTTGGCCAATTTAGAACTTGGGTGCAAATTCAAGTTGTTTCAAGGCAATTGCAAAAGCATGGGAAATGTCTCAGGAGTTCTGTATGGTTTCATTGTCAACATGAAAACGTTCTCCATGTGTAAGGGAAAGATCTAGTCCGTGCCTTCCAAGTAATTTTCAAGGGAGAAAAAGTAAGAGCGGTAATTTCAAGGCGAGGTAGTCGCAAAAAAGCAGCAAGGCAGCCGTCTCGTAAATTAAGTAGGCTACCAGGGGAAACACTGATATTAATTCGTATGGTGTAAATTGTGCTTTGTGCATTTATGATTTACGCAATTACAATACCTGAAAAGTAGCCCAGTGAGGTAGCTGTGCATGACAGTTTGTTACACTCGTATGTACATGTGCTAGCTGAGGTATGGCCGTGGTACAGTATAAGCACCATTGATTTACGCAAAATATTGAACATATGTACGTACGGATATTTAGTATGTGTATGCTTTGGGTACTGCTGTAAGAAACTATTACTTGTGATAGCCTACACTCTTATGTATGCCAAGCACTTGCTTTGATGGTCTGTTTTACCATTCCTTTTGTTAGCGAATGTGGCTATGATTCTGAGTGTAAACTAAGAAGAAACACAATAGGCAAGGGGAATGGCAGCATCATTTTACTCCTTATAGTTCTCATTCGCTAAGTGGAGGGCCTACCAAGGGTTTGCAATATTCATGGCAGTAGCGTGACGGGCTTTTAAATCATTAAGTTTCAATCCCGAACATTGGAATAAGGATTCCCAGACACCCGGCGAATAGGATTTTGTAAGCCCTGCTTAGGTTCGTGGTCGTACGTACTTCAATAAAAAAACATACTTTTGGCATGCTGGTTGCCTGTACATCGCTTCATTTAATAATTGAAATACAGCACGACGATCAAGCATCGAGTCATTGCTCTGGAATGCAAAATTATAGTATTTTTCACGAGGTGTGTTTTGGATATTATGGACGATTATGAACTGGATTTCATTCAGTCTTAAATTATGACCAACAAACAGTTTCTTTTCAGTCGATCCTTCGACCACGTGGCTATTTTATTTGGTTTCTTATACCTAAGGAATAAGTGCCGGTCGGAAAAGTTAGTGTGGCAGATTGTGGCGGTCGGCAATGCTGCGTCCTGGTCGGGCCCGACCGGCGCCGACCGGCAGCGGCAGATCACTGGGTTCAAATCCTGGCCGGGTCATACCAAAGACTTTAAAAATGGAACCTACTGCCTTTGTGCTTGGTGCTCAGCGTAAGCGATGGAGTAGGGAAAACAAGCCAGTGAACCACAACTGGAAAAAAGGCCGTGGTCGTCTCGACCTGAACCAATTGGTTGGAAACGGACTTTAAACCTCATCTAACTAACTAACCTATAGTACTGTATGGACCACAGGTGATAATTTGGGTCTGGAAAAACTATGGAAAGGTCTGGAAAAGGTCTTGAAAAGGTCTGGAATTTCATTCACCAAAAAGTGTGGGAACCCTGTAGTATGTAAATGCATTATGGTAAGAGGAAGAACCCTATTGTTTTTGGTGGAGGTCTGAGGTCATCTGGGGTCACCAGGGGTCAAACCCTGAAAACCTCATGAACACAATATTTTGAGGTGAGAAGCTTGGACAAATTTCATACTTACTATGTAGATGCATTATGGTGAGAGAAGAACCCTATTGTTTTTGTTGTAGGTCAAAGGCCATCTGCGGTCATAGGGGTTCAGACTCTGAAAACCTTGTTCACACGTTATCTCGATGTAGGATGCTTGGATTGATTTCATACGTACTTATGTAGATCTGTTATGGTAAGGGGAAGAACCATATTTCTTTGGTGGTGGTCAGTCATCATCTGGGGTCACCAGGGGTCAAACCCTGAAAACCTCATTAACACAATATCTGGAGGTAGGAAGTTTGGATAAATTTTGTTTATAGTATGCAGATGCACTTTGGTGAGACTTAGAACCCTATTGCTTTTGGTGGGGGTAAAGGTCATCTGGGGTCACCAGGGGTCAGACTCTTTAAATGTTGTTTGTTATATTTGGTGGGTTTCAAAGGTCTTGTGAGGTCAGCAGAGGTTGAATTGTTAAAACATAAAATGATAAAGTCAAGAATATAAATTTGAGGGATAAACCTCAGTGCAACAAAGCATCCCCATTCGGCAAGGAATCACAAAGCCTTTGGGCTTTCTGGTTTGGTTTAGCCAACATTTTCTGTGTAAATGACACCTACCTTCTTCTGTTTTGGAGTATTCTATAGTACCAGTACAATATGTTTGCAGGGAAAAGTCTAGAACTTAACGGGCAAATCTTCTCGTCCCAGACAGTTCCAATTCTCAAAACTAAATCACTCCTAGCCCCCTTGTATCACTTTATCTTCATCTCGTAACTTTATCTCCTTGTGTAGAGATAAACCTTGTGAGGGAGCATACAAGGCCATAAATGTGTAATCAGAACACTCTTTGTGCATGCTGTGTATTATGTGAGCTACTCTGCATCTTTTGAATTTGATGTCAATTAAAAAGCAATCACCAATTGAGAATGTTGCTTTCCCCCAAGTAAAAAAGAAATTTGGGATGATAAGTGTCTGTCTTTAGCTAGGCTTCAAAAGATTCCTGTTTCTTTGTATACATAAATACCCCCTGTAACTAGCAACTGAATGTTGCTTTATGCTGAATTGAAGATGACGCTGAAAATAGTGATTGCACTATGCACTCTCTTCTCCTTTGTTCTAAATTGTAGTTACAGTTCTTTGGTTACACTTCAATGTGAAAGTTATCTGTATTAGGTGTTAAGATTGTGTGTTAGTTGAGGTAACAGATGCAATGCCAAATATTCAGCTGTATGTTGTGCCAAATGTTTGATATGGATATGTGGAAATTAATATACATTGTAGATGTGTAGTGAGTATATGTACTCCAACTCATGGTTTTGCACAATGGCCTGTACTAATACTCATGAGAATGGATTCTTCGGACTCTCACATCAGATTTTGGCATTAGGGCTTATGCAAAATTTAGTACCCGTAGTCATGAAAAAGACATACTTGCACTCGTACTCACAACCAGAGTCACTGCGCTTGTACTCATGGCAATGTACTTACACTACAAGCCTGATACATGTATTGTAATTTGTGTGTGTGTGTCATGTGACAAGAAGTTTACCGAGTTCAAGTAACAAGAAGCCTATTCATTCAGAAGTGGTGAAAAGTGTATGTACTATATGTCAGGTACATAGCTTGTAAGCATGTTAAGAAAGGTAAAGTTCAGGGGTTTCATATTTAGCATGTGGATGGTCTAAAGTTCTCTAAAACCTCGTAAACAGGAAACAGTATCTCTATAGTTACAAAGCATGGAGTTTTTCATACCATACATGTGTATGTGCCTTAATTCTAATCAGTATAATCAACTGGTGAAAAGTGTTATGTCTCCTTATAGTGACTTGTCAATTAACATGACATCTTAAGAAAGGTTAAAGTTTAGAGCAGTGGTTCTGGCCAACTTTTTTCAACTCACTGCCCTCTTTCACCAAATGGGGTTGGGCAAACCCCCCCTCCCCATCTGTAGCATACTGTTCCCGGGCATGACACGACAATAATAAAACTACATGTGAAATAAAGGGTAAGCAACCCATAGCCTACATTGTGTTTACGCATGGGTCCAACACAGGGAAGCAAAACAACAATGTGGGATTCAAAAAGATGGCTCCTTTTTGTGATGGTGAATCGCAAAAGTTTGAGTCAGGGAAAGAGAAACTTTTTTGGAATTTTACAGATGCCAGGAGCCCACCAAAGTGTGGACTGTTTCCCCAAGGGCTCCTTATGGGGCTCAGGGGAATTGTCTTAATGGGGAACCTGGGGCAAACCCCCCAGAGGCTCTGGGGTATTACCAAAATTGTTGACACAAGAATGAGGCACTGTAAGTCAGTTTTGATTGTGGTCCAATTACCTGATATTTAATAACCTTAAATGGTCACTGGAGATTACAGAAGAGATTACAGAAATCACCCATAGAGCTACTAACAAAGGTTCCCTTTGATGCTGCAAGGAGCTTTTCGTGTGGTTAGGGAGAAGGATGGTAGGGGTCACATGGGACTTTAAATGACTTATGCCACTCAAGCTGTCTTACGGGCAAAAATAATGTGAAAGTCGAAATTGGCAAACAGAAAAATTGCATTTTTGAAAATATTTTAATGTTTCACTTGTTTTTTACTTCATAGTACATTGAAAAAGTTATCTATTATGTGACAGTTATCTGCAATTTTCACTTCTGTCAGTATGTCATGTTGAAAACTACATTCAAGGTAAAAGTGGCAGGACAAGTTTTAGCCATGGCCCTTTCACTCACTGCTTTCACCAGGATGCCACTAATGGGAATATGAGGGTCCGTGCCACAAAAAATTTTGAAATTAAACACTGTTAGATGTGATTTCATGAAATCTAGCAATATTAAAGATAATTGACAAACCTTTTAGTGTGCCTGAGAAGTGAATGTTTGACCTACTTGACTTGTCAGCGTCATTTCTCACCTTTTTAAGGGAACTAAACTGATTTGAGAGCCCATCTAAGGGAAACCTTTAAGAATCTTGTAAGGCCTGGTTTAAACTTAGTAGGCCCTATTTCATTTTTTTAAAACGCCCCCCTACTGCCTCCTTAGCACTCATTGCCCCCTTTAGTTGCAAAATGCCCCTAGGGGGCGATAATGCCTTTGTTGCGAACTACTCATGACGCTAGAATTCAATAGAAGGCTTATAGCCATCAAGTGACATTAGAAGTCTATATACAGCATTTCACCCGAGAAAATGGACTTTTCCCAGGGAACTTTGGCAAAAGGAGCCTTTTGAATTCTAGTTGCATGTGGTTTAGGGATTTCATATTTAGCATGCATGTGGATGGTCTAAACTCTTCTAAAACCTCTTAAACAGGATATCTCAAGTTACAAAGGATGGATTTTTTCATACATCTGATGGCATGTGTATGCCTTCCGATCAGTAGAATCCTGTTGTGTTTAGTAGAAGTCAAAGATTGCCTGAGGTCACCAGACATGAAACTTTGAACATGTAAAACTGCTTGTAAACAATCTCAAGAAGGATAGCATGAGGGTAGCATGTGGATGCACCATGCTGAGCCCAATTACTTATGGTTTTTATTGGGGTGAAAGGCCATTTTAGGTCATTAAAAGTTAATTTTTGTTCAAAAACCTCATGAACACAATAGCACAAGAAGATTCAAATGTGTCTACAGAGCATGTAAGTGCTCACATTGAGTTCAATTTGCATGTGTTGTTTTTGGTTGTCAAAGGCATTTCAGGTCACCAAAGGTCAAATTAGTAAAACCCTTTAAACATGATGTCTCAAGATGAACAACCTTACACAAGATGAACAACCTTACACTACTCTTATACTCAGCATGGTAGAATGTTGCAAATGTTAAAGTAAAAAAACCTGCTGTTTTGGGGGAAGGTGCAAGGTTTTTTTGAGGTGACAAAAGTTTTTTTACAACACATAAAAAATATCAAACTAAAAATTTGTATAAAAACAAAAAACATGCTATATACCACAAGGCACCCCTTAGCACTTTGTTGCTGAGTGAAAGAAATACCCATACATATTGTGCATAAGAAATTCGTAGTTTGTTGGAGGATAAGTCATCTGAGTCACCAGAATTCAAACTTTGTGAATCTTCAAACATTGAGGGAATCTGATATTTACCTAATGGGCACTGCTTAGAAATAATTCAACAAAAGTTCTACAGTTTCTGAAGAAATTGGATGTATTTTATATGGAAACATGATTTTTTCGTGAAAAGAACTGCTTTTGTCAAGCACTAATAGTATTCTGTCTACAGCTTTTCACTCCTGACTTTTGAGGTAATCTCAAGAGTCTTTCTAAGTTGACCCCATTCAGTAGGAAGTGATGTAGTTTCAGTCTTGTACACTGCAGTGACAGTGTCATTTCATGCAGAAAGGCTGTTGTAGGGTAATGTCAAATCTGCCTATTTTGTAATTGCCAAACTACATGAGAATGGCTATAAAGTTGTTACAGTAGTGACCCTTATTATCTCACTCCCTTTTTGATAGGCCTCTATCTGCTTTTTTATCTGAGAGTGATGTGTTGTATTATGGATGATGGAAATTAATGGTGTGTGTTGCCATTTTCAAATTGCACATACTTTTTGGGTGAAATTCTCACAGATTTGGCTATAAGGCTGTAAGATAATTCTTTGAGGGCATGGCTAACACACCTGTGGTATAAATTTCACGAAAGTTTCCCCCATGAAATCATTTTCACAAGGTGTTCTGGTAGAGCTTAATTTATAAACTAGGCCTAAAATAGGACAGATTGACTACATAAGAGTGCACCCTATACGTAACAAATAGCAGCATTGGTGCAGAGATTCCATGACCTTTTAATGTGTGCCATTACATTAAACAGCAAGAGGCCAGGTAAGAATTTCTTTCTGCCTCTGTCTTTCTCTGGAAAAGGAAGTTTCGTGACACAACAATACATTTGTCCAATGTTGTTTTTACTTTATTTCCACTATTAGGAATGGAGGATATTTCTCTACAAGTGAATATTCAATTGGAGGAAGACGAGTGCTTTGAAGAGAAACCAGTAAACAATATTTTTGTTGATATGAGAGAGAAAAATTCAGACCTGGGAGAAGAAGGTATGTATTTTAATGGACATGTGGCATGGACTAGGAACCAAAATAATAATTTTGTTTTTTTGGTATAAGTACGCAAACAAAAACAGTCAGAAGCTTATGATCAGGTAAAAAGAGACAATACTACTGCAGTGAAGGCAGCATGTCTTTCAAGTTTCATTGAATTTTGCCAGTTACATTGTACGGGCAGTAAATATGCTGTACTTTGTATGTACGTAGTTGAAGAAGAATAGCGTTTGCTCAAGTTGAAGTTTTGAGTAATACTATCACCGTAGTTGTAAGTTAAGATTTCAAACCTGAAATAGTGAATGCACGTACTCCAGACTTATGTTCAAGACAAGTCTGGTAGGTACAGCATCTTTCAAACAAAAGATCATATAGCTCATCTTTAGGGCAAATTTACCAACTTGCATGCCACTTTCAGTGAGATTACCATTACAGTGAGATTACCATTATCTATTGGTAATTAGGCAGCCATTGAATCTAATAAACAGTGTTAGTATCTCTTTGATTCTTAGATGTAGGCAGAAAGAATCTATACAGCAGTGATGTCATGTGTGTTTATGGGTGTGTGTGTGTGTGTGCTTGTTTGTACTTGCACTTTTTGCATACATAATTGCATGTGTTATGGCAAGAGATCTAGCCCATTGAAGAATGGTCCTCAAATTCACTGGAGGAATAATCATTTGACACTTGATGGTAAACGAACTACCAAAAGTGCTACCAGTAGTAGGATTTACCCTTGAGTGCACATAATTGACCCAGCCACCATGTCATTGTAGACATCTGCTCTAATACTGACCATTTGTACCAGCTGTATGCTATATTATGTACTGTCATATACTCAGTCTCTATTTACTGTTTGAATGAAGGTGATTGGTGTTTATTTAAGAACCAATTTGTGCAGTAGAACATTCAATGGGGCTAATGTTTCAAACTCTGGTAAATATTTAATCTCATGTTTTTGGCCAAAAAGAGAGGACTCTGGTGGTATTCCTTATGGGCAGAGAAGATCGTAATGTGAGTGAAGGTGGCACTGTGACTTGTAAAACATATATATATATCTCAAGATGGGTAACTATAGGGGATGTCATACTTGACACATGAATGCAGGGTTGAATATTTCCCAACCTGATAGGAAATATTGGGGATACCAGGAATTTCTGGAAGATAAATGGGGAATAGTAGGAAATATTCCCAAACACAGAATCTACATGTGAAGAATAATTGTAGCAAAGTGAGCATTTGTTAGTCTCATTTGTCTGAAATACTCTCTGTTATTATATGTAGTACATGCTATCTTACTTATAACTTACTGATAGGGCTCATTGAATTATGTATTACTCTGAAAGTTGTTATTGAATGAAATTATCTAATGCTGAAACACACTGTTACTGTGAATTATATACAATCTTAAAAGAAGGATCTAAGCTCAAATCATGTTTTGATATATGTTAGAGGGGTACTTATTCCAAGCATTCTGGTGAAATTTGCATCAAAATCTGATGTGTGGTTCTCAAGATATTAGCAGGTAAAGTTGTCAAATTTTCAACACAAAGTGAACTTGTAGCAAGCACATACGACATCACAACCTCACATAAATGAACACTCTTTTGTTTTTCTGTAACCTTTACAGCATATTTTGTTCATCATAATCCCATGTTATTGGAATGTGAATGCATGAGAAGTATGGGAATTTTACAGACTTCCAATTCCCCATGGGGAGGTCCTACCCCTATTAAAGGAGATGACAATAATGATCATTTCAGGAACATAATCAGAAAGTATATAACATTCTGAACCCAATGCAAAAAACCCCATCTTCATAGCTTATTTGGTTCTTGAGATACCACAATTCTCATCCCTTACATGGGCACTGCCATAACAAACTTGTAGCAAGTCTAGTATGATGTCACAGGCTCACTTGATTTTCAAAAGTTATGTATTTCCAACGTCCAGCTACCATTTAAAGGAATATCACCCGAGACCCCTGTATTTTGAAATCTGATACCAACAAGAACATGCTAAAACTGTGTGGGAGAGAAACAATGAAACAAAATACAAAGGAAAACAATAACATCTCAATTACAAAGTGAGCCTGAAAGGTCAAATCAACTTGCACCAGTTTGTTTGGAAAATGGCAACTCCAATGTATGATAAGAATAGCGATATCTCCAAGAACCGAATAAGCTATGAAGATGGGGTTTTTTGCATTGTGTTGAGTTTGTCTACAATCAATTATGGCTGGGTGCAATAATTGTTGTCATCCCCTTTAACTTCCAGGTAAGTCCTACTACTGGCAGCACTTTTCTGGTTATTTTGAGGAAGTGATATAACCCCATCGTACCTGAAGCACACTGTGGGTGGGTCACAAATGTAGTAACTTCATTTGCTGATATCTCGAGTACTACATGTTGGATTTGAATGGAATTTTCACCAAATTGCATAGATTTAGTTCCTCTTCCACATACTACGAAAATTAATTTTTGGCTTAAACCCTTCCTTTAATGCTGACTGTTAACTGCACCTTCTGAGCCCACCAAAGTCACCAACCTGTGACTATCCTCTTACACCATACTTTTATAACACATTTTGATCTCATTTTGTACTTAATCGCTATGCTCAGTGAGATCAATGGAAACTTGAGATCATTGCTCACTAAGATCAATGGCATTTATGTCTTTTCACATCGTGCTACACTACTAGCCTTTTGTGGTGGGCCATACTGTACTTGGGATGGAGGTCAGAGTTTAAAATAGTTTTAAAGTACCAGGATGAAGGGCATTTTTACAGTTCACTACTGTAACAATGATGGACAAACAGCAAAAATACTCTACCATATCCACAAGCAGGTTAGAAACAACATTACCTGTTATCACAAGTCGTATTTGTGTACACTGCAAAACCCACACTAGCCTCTTTGGTGTTCATACAGAATTGATGATAGTGCAGTCTTTATGTTCAACATAGGGGCCTATACATTTGTGTCATTAGAAAGACCGACTTAAAAAGTGTATTAGCCTCCAGTGTACCATGTCTCTGTCAATATGCGAACTTTTCAAGAACTTAGGTCATTTGAGTTCAAGGGGTCACACAGCAAAAACCTTTTAAATATGGTAACACAAGAGAGAAAAGCTGTATAAATCTTTTACAACTTTTGAGGGTGTTATACATTGGTTGTGTGCTCTATGTTTGGGTGAAGGTCCACCAGGTCATTTGAGGTCACCAGAGGTTAAACTGTAGAAACTTCATTAGTATGATATCCCAAGCAGGAAAACTATAAGTTTTATGAATGTGGTAATAAGCGAGTTCAATAATTCATCTGCACGTGCGCCTGGTCACAGCCTCCAAATTGTCAGGATAAACATTACACAGCCATTCTTACAACATGTTTTCCAAAATAGATTCACTTTAGAAAATTTTTAAATCATCCAACTTCAAGTTAAGATCCATCACAAATATAAGGATTCTTGCATATGTTTTTGTGTCCTGGACTGCATATAAACTGCTGTTTTGGTGAAAGAATTTTGCATTGGAATCTTCATTTAGTACCGGTATAGTGTATTTCTACTCATTGGTGCTGAGCCTGTGGTTTTCATCCCATGTGTATTACACAGTTTCATGTGGCATTAGCATTGTCAAACAGGGTTATTGGCATGTGGGCCTCCAATATCGACCACATGATCTGTATTATAATTGGGGGAGGTAAAATGTCATATAAGGGCACTGCAGTTGAAACTGTGAAAGCCTTAATTATAAACATAATATCTCAAGAAAGAAATCTGTATGTATAGCACCATAGTTGGCATGTTGGTGCCTCGTGCAGAGTGAATAATCATTATTGCTTTCTCTTACTGGTGAAGGTCAGTTAACATAAGTAAATGGTGTTAACCTTCAAAAGTGCTTGTAAATGCAGTATCATGGGGAATTATAGGCCCTAGGAAATATGGGGCACATGTGATTCAAGCTAGGTGACATTAATTTTGCTCTTAGCTCCCACTCTGGCCATTGTGACAGTTCGTTACTTGATTTTCTCCAATTGCATGACCACATGTACAGGATTGACTGTCCAGCCAGCTCATAGTTTACCATGTCCATATTTCATATTGATAAGATGATCCCTATTGTTTTTGCTTGAGGTAAGAAGTCTTCAAAGGTGACTAGAGCTCAAATGGAGAAAGCCGTGAAAATCTTATACCTCAGGTTCAGAAGAAAAACCAGTGAAGCACAGGGTTCCTATTCAAATGTATGTGATAAGTGATATGGTTTTACTATGTTCAAACATATCACAGTCATGTACTTGGCATGTTCATCCCCTATACTGTACTAAGTAGCAGAACTCAGTTGCTTTCCATGGTGGTCAAATGTCATTTGAGGCCAGTAAGTATCAATCTGTGAAAACCTTGGGAGCAATGCATTATATTTCGAGCAGGTAAAAATACAATGCTAAAACTGAATAGCAGGAAACTGATTTATGACCATTGTAACATGACATTTATATGCTCGATAAAATATGCATGTGCATGGTGGGACATTCTTGTAATGACTCTAAACTCATTCTATGGTCCCCAGGGGCTTGTAGAACTTCATTATGTGCTACAGCACAGCACACACCTAAATGTAAAGAGTTGTTCCATCAAATCATGAAAAGATTATTTTAGCATGACCATGTGCAGATTTTTAGCTGGAAAGAGCACAAATACCAGGACCACACACCCACCTCCTGTTAGCTGATCAGACAGTGGAAGTCTCCCCCTCTCCTTTCTTTAATCCCCAAATATTCAAAGTCACTCCCAGGCCATATTTCTCAACATCAAGACTTTTAATATGCTCTTTCGTATCCATTTATCATCAGTATCCAGTAATTAGCAGTGATATTTTACAGGTCAACACAAAATATTTGTAAGGCTCTGAAATTTACTGTATTTTGTTGGATGGATGAACATGATCTTAATTGTGTGTGCCCTCTCAAGAATAATGAACTTTCTAAACATTTCTACATATTCACACAATAACTTAACAATAAAACACTGTCAGGTGGAAATCACAGTACTTAAAATAAAAAGAAAGAATATCTTCTGTTTTGCAAGTTATCCCCAAGCCTAATGCCTTTTTGGTTTACATTAGTTATGTCCTTTTCCTCCAGACACTGGTGTTTCTTTAAAATGCTGTCCCATGATGTGTGTATCGTATCGTATCGTATCGTATTGCATCGCATCGCAGAACACATCTTTTCTATGTCCAGGTTGAAATTAAAAAATTTTCTAGTGTGAAACTCACCACAACATGAGGGTATACAGAGTGTGATTTTTCAGTTGGATTAAAGATACAGCTAGTTGACAGAAACTTAAACGACAGGAATTTTAGGGTTAATTAAGAAAACATAAACCTAGGCTGCAAGAATCATATTTAGCTTCATACACAATCTGAGGAAGTTTAGTATTAAACTTTTTATATGAAACATTACAAAGAAACAGAAGTTGGAAGAGCAAAAGTACAGTAAATTGCTATTTTTCTGTAGGCATTGATCAGATAAAAAGAGTTGAATGTAAATAAATTTTCTTTTATTTTTTAAGGTTGTAGCTTGCCTCCACTTCATCTTGATGGTCATCACAAGAAACTCTTGGCCAATCATCCATTGTCTCTGGCTGAAACTTCTTCAAATGACAACCCAAGTTCATGCACATCTTCCTTGGAATTCATTGCAAATGGAGATGATTTTGTCCAGTTGAACAGGTTGCCTCAGCAAGTGAAGTTTGGTTTACTTGATAAGCAAGGAAAGAGAGGCGGCAGTCTGTCAAATGAAACATTACAGACTGGTCATGTTATTGCATGTGCCCTTGAAGGAAACCATAACCATTGTTCTGAGAATTCTGTTCAGAAATTAGAAGTAGGAGAAAGGAACTTTAACCTTGGAAAACTGTGTAAATGTGAGGCCTGTAGGAAATCTTTTAGCTCAAAGTTTAACCACAGTAAGAACGAGGTTTCATGCATAGGTATGAAATCCTTCAAGTGTCAGCTTTGTGAGAAATCATTTAAAAAAAAAAGGGACTGTAAAATACATGAAATGACACATTCAAGTGAGAGACTGTTTAAGTGTCAGTTTTGTGAGAAGTCATTTAAAACCAAAGTTTACTGCAAACGACACGAACGGACACATGCAGAGATACCTATAACGTGTAAGTTTTGTGGTAAGTCATTTCATACAAAAAAGGACTGTAAAATACATGAAATGTCTCATACAGGTAAGAGACCTCCCAAGTGTAAGTTTTGTAAAAAGACATTTCAAAATAGAGATCACTGTAAAACACATGAAATGATACATACAGGTGAAAGGCCCTTTAAGTGCCAGTATTGTGAGAAGTCATTTCATACAAAAAGAGATTGTAAAAGACATGAAATGACACATACAGGTGAGAGACCTTTCAAGTGTCAGTTTTGTGAGAAGTCATTTCTTACAACAGTTAACTGTAAAAGACATGAAATGACTCATACTGGTGAGAGACCTTTCAAGTGTCAGTATTGTGAAAAGTCATTTATAACAAAAGGGAAGTGTAAAACACATGAAATGATGCATACAGGTGAAAGACCCTTTAAGTGTCAGTTTTGTGAGAAGTCATTTCTTACAACAGTTAACTGTAAAAGACATGAAATGACTCATACTGGTGAGAGACCCTTCAAGTGTCAGTTTTGTGAAAAGTCCTTTCGTACAAAAAAGAACTGTAAAACACATGAAATGGTACATACAGGTGAGAGGCCATTCAAGTGTCAGTTTTGTGAGAAGTCCTTCCTTACAAAAAGGAACTGTAAAAGACATGAAATGATGCACACAGATGAAAGACCCTTCAAGTGTCAGTTTTGTGAAAAGTCATTTCATACTAAACAGGAAAGAAAAGTGCATGAAATGATCCATACAGGGGAGAGACCCTTCAAGTGTCAGTTTTGTGAGAAGTCATTTCAAACAAAAGGTTACTGTCAAAGACATGAAATGATCCATACAGGTGAGAGACCCTTTAATTGTGAGTTTTGTGGGAAATCATTCCTTACTAAAGAGGACTGTAAAAGGCATGAAATGACTCATACAGGTGAGAGGCCCTTCAAGTGTCAGTTTTGTGAGAGGTCATTTTGTACTAAATGGGACAGTAAAAGACATGAAATGATACATACAGGGGAGAGACCCTTCAAGTGTCAGTTTTGTGAGAAGTCATTCCAAACTAAAGGTTATTGCAAAAGACATGAGGTAAAACATACAAACAAAACACCCGTTGAGTGGCAGCTTTGAGAGAAGTCATTTAAAACTCAAGGTTACTGCAAAAAGATTGACACTTTCAGGTAATAAGCCTTTCAAGAGTCAGGTTTGTGAGATTTTATAGAAAAAGGGCACACTTGAAATTTGGTATGGGAATTGACACAATTATAGAAGCAGTTCTCTGATAAGCAGGCATCAGAGTTATCGTATATATCCTATAATTTCATATATATTTGAGAAAATCCTATATATCCTATGTTTGTATGATTTCGGGCCTGTTTTCCTACATTCTCCTATGTATGTCTGTTCTTGCTAAAAAAAATTTCTGTGTTGTTCTGGGGTGAATTTTCAGACGGAGTCTTTTTCCAGGAGTGTCTTAAGGTTAGAGTGGCTTAGACAGTAGTATAAATAAGCCAAATATCTTAACTTAGATCGAAGCACAAAATGGCAATTATTGTATTGTGTATGAAACTGCATTTGGCACTTGTAATAAGCTCAATATTTCATCAACTGTAAGTGTGCCTCTCTCATACCTTTGATTTTAAACACTCCATGATTTCTTCTCTTTAAGTTTATTCATGCAGTGTTATTGTCAAGGGGATGGATGAGGGCCCCGTGCCTGGCATCCCCTGAGGTCATGCAATCCTTCAGATTTTAAAACCCGTACCTTTGCTTTGCATGCACAGATCGCTGGTCTCTGATATAAATATTGCAGTAGGCTACAATGGTTCTAAATACCCATTATTTTCCCTGCCATCTGCCTTCCTTTTTCAAAATGCCAATAATTCAATTGTTTGTACAATTGCAATTCTTCCCTGAAGATTAAGAACTTAGTGAGTACAGTAGTGTTTTGGAAAAATTATGCGTCCCACTTCTAATAAAGTTTACAATATGCAGGTCTTAGGAGTTTTTTCCCTAAAACCCACTAGAGGCTGTATGGTAGGCCCTGGATGCCACATCAATATATTCAACAGACCAAGTGGAAAATCTAGCTGACCCATGTATGGGTGTGGTGCTGTAGTGCCCATTATTGGTGGCACATGGGGGCACTTGCCAAGTTGCCCTATCCCTAATTTTGTCGTATGCCTACCATGTAATTTCCTCAAGTGAGATTTCGGTGTTAAAGATGTTAAAGCAAAGACATATTTATATAGTGTAGGCATTTTGACGTATGGACTATATAGACCTGTCAAGTTGTACAGATTCAAAATGAGCAGTGACATTTTTAGGGGGGAGGCCATTGGGCCATGCCCTCTCTCTCCTGGCTGATGCTGATGTTTTTCGTTTCGATGAAAAGAGAAACCTATGCGGTCATGATGGCGTGTGTATGTATGTGTGTGTGTGCGTGTGTGTGTATGTGTGTATGTGTATGTGTGTATGTGTGTTTGTGTGTTTGTGACACTTTGCTCGTTAACACGATATCTCAAGAAGGGAAACTCTGACAGTTTTCAAACTTGGTACATAGATGCCCCATATTGAGAGGAAGAACCCTATTGTTTTTGGTGGGGGTCAAAGGTCACCTGGGGTCACCAGGGGTCAAAACCTGAAAACCTTGTTAACACAATATCTTGAGGTAGGAAGCTTGGATGAATTTCATACTTTGTATGTAGATGCGTTATGGTAAGAGGAAGTACACTATCATTTTTGGTGGAGGTCAAAGGTCATCTGGGGTCACCGGGGGTCAAACCCTAAAAAGTTCGTTAACACGATATCTCAAGAAGGGAACCTCTGACAGTTCTCAAACTTAGTACATAGATGCCCCATATTGAGAGGAAGAACCCTATTGTTTTTGGTGGAGGTCAAAGGTCACCTGGGGTCACCAGGGGTCAAAACCTGAAAACATTGTTAACACAATATCTTGAGGTAGGAAGCTTGGATGAATTTCATACTTAGTATGTAGATGCGTTATGGTAAGAGGAAGAACCCTATCATTTTTGGTGGAGGTCAAAGATCATCTAGTGTCACCCGGGTCAAACTCTAAAAACTTTGTTAACACGATATCTCAAGAAGGGAACCTTTGACAGTTTCTCAAACTTAGTACATAGATGCCCCATATTGAGAGAAGAACCCTATTGTTTTTGGTGGAGGTCAAAGGTCACCTGGGGTCACCAGGGGTCAAAACCTGAAAACATTGTTAACACAATATCTTGAGGTAGGAAGCTTGGATGAATTTCATACGTAGTATGTAGATGCGTTATGGTAAGAGGAAGAACCCTATCATTTTTGGTGGAGGTCAAAGGTCATCTGGGGTCTCCGGGGGTCAAACCCTGAAAACTTTGTTAACACAATATCTCAAGAAGGAAAGCTCTTACAGTTCTCAAACTTGGTACATAGATGCCCCATATTAAGAGGAAGAACCCTTTCACTTTTGGTGGAGGTCAAAGGTCACCTGGGGTCACCGGGGGTCAAACTCTGAAAACCATGTTATCATGATATCTCAAGAAAGAAAGCTCTGACAGTTCTCAAATGTAGTACATGGATGCCCCATATTGAGAGGAAGCACCCTATTGTTTTTGGTGGAGGTCAAAGGTCACCTGGGGTCACCTGGGGTCACCTGGGGTCAAACCCTGAAAACATTGTTAACACAATATCTTGAGGTAGGAAGCTTGGATGAGTTTCATACTTTGTATGTAGATGCGTCACGGTAAGAGGAAGAACCCTATCATTTTTGGTGGAGGTCAAAGGTCATCTGGGGTCACCGGGGGTCAAAGCCTGAAAACTTTGTTAACACGATATCTCAAGAAAGGAAGCTCTGACAGTTCTCAAACTTGGTACATGGATGCTCCATACTGAGAGGAAGAACCCTATTGTTTTTGGTGGAGGTCAAAGGTCACCTGGGGTCACCGGGGGTCAAACCCTGAAAACATTGTTAACACAATATCTTGAGGTAGGAAGCTTGGGTGAATTTCATACTTTGTATGTAGATGCGTTATGGTAAGAGGAAGAACCCTTTCACTTTTGGTGGAGGTCAAAGGTCATCTGGGGTCACCGGGGGTCATACTCTGAAATCTTTGTTAACACGATATCTCAAGAAGGGAAGCTCTGACAGTTCTCAAACTTGGTACATGGATCCCCCATATTGAGAGGAAGAACCCTAATGTTTTGGTGGAGGTCAAAGGTCACCTGGGGTCACCGGGGGTCAAACCCTGAAAACATTGTTAACACAATATCTTGAGGTAGGAAGCTTGGATGAATTTCATACTTATTATGTAGATGCGTTATGGTGAGAGGAAGAACCCTATCATTTTTGTTGGAGGTCAAAGGTCATCTGGGGTCACCGGGGGTCAAACTCTGAAAACCTTGTTAACACGATATCTTGAGGTAGGAAGCTTGGATGAATTTCATACTTATTATGTAGATGCGTTATGGTGAGAGGAAGAACCCTATCATTTTTGTTGGAGGTCAAAGGTCATCTGGGGTCACCGGGGGTCAAACTCTGAAAACCTTGTTAACACGATATTTTGAGGTAGGAAGCTTGGATAAATTTCATACCTTGTATTTTGATGCCTTATAGTAAGAGGAAGAACTCTATCATTTTTGGTGGGGGTCAAAAGTCATCTGGGGTCACCAGGGGGGTCAAACCCTGAGACAGAGCTCCCAACCAGCACGGACTTTCCATATTCAGTACGGAAAATCATTGTAAATATGGGAATACGGATTTTTCCTTGATAATCCAAATTTTGAATGACTAAATAGGTCCTTTCACGAACTTTATTATTCTTTAGCCAACATATCAAAAGACTGAGAATAGACTACAGTATTTCACTTTTCTGTACAGTACTGTAGTGTATTTATTTGAGCCCAGTAATCTATGCTGTTATGTTATTGGTTAAATTTTTGTCAACAAGTTGATGTTAAACCAATCAGTAGATAGTTTGCAGCAGATCCATGACATTCCATAAGCTACCATATCATTGGTTGATCAGTTGTTAACAGATCCACTTTCAACCAATCAAAAACTGTGTTAAAAGCTAGTTTCTGAGTGCAGTGACAGACTCCTGCCAAGGTCTGTTGAGCTGGCTGAGTAGCCCAACGTTAATGTTAGATTTGACTGTAACTGAATTGAAAAAATAGCACCAAGAAATGGAACAATCAAACTTACAGCAGGAATATCACAGTATGTTGTAATATGGCTCCTCTTCAGAGTAGCATGGTAGCAGAGTAGCATGAGTAACTTTAGGGGAAAATTTACCAGGCAGATCAAGTTTTAACGTAGGCCTAGGCCTAGGCCTAACAGTTAGGGCCTAGGCCTACAGTAAGTGTTGTTACAGAACCAACAACAAACATTAGCCTACACACACAATAACGTTAGACTCAGTACATAAATCTAATGCAGAGAAGTTCCAGGTTTATGGGCTAGGCCTAGGCCTAGACAAAGTGCTAGTCCTGTGACTAAGTCCTAGCCTAACTGCCACAGTACAGGCTAGCCTAATTGTAGTACAGTATGTATATTAGAGGTAGGTTACTGTAATAGCTATGGCCTAGGCTAGGGCTAATCAAAGCAGTTATTGCCTGTCAGATGTTGGTACCCATCATCTAAGTTTGTAGTATTTACAGAGAGATTTCTGTGACCAGCTGTGCATAGGCATAGGCTAGGTTTATACTTATAGCTAGGCCTAGGCTAGACCTAGGCTAATGTTACTTAGGGCCTTGCCAAGTATTTAGCATAGCCTCTAAGCTATACAGTAACGTTAGGCCTTGGGAATACTTGGGATATTTTGCTTTTTGTCCTTTGGTGACCCTGATGACTATCTTGGGAATTCTTGGGAAATTTTGCTTTTTGACCTCTCGTAACCCCAGATGACGATCTTGGGAATTCTTGGGAAATTTTGACCAGTGACTGAAAGATATGGGACATCATGGCATTATTTGGAATAGAACATATATCATCGAAACCTCAATGCATTTTTGCATTCTGGTTATCAAGACTGATCCACAAACTTTGATGAACTTTAAAGATGATAAGATTAATTAGATCTTCAGTCAGGCAGTGACCTCTCCTGGGTTTATTCTCAAGTCTGGAATACGTGTTAAAGGTAGCATTTTTTATGTCTCTCAGTGCCTCTGTTGTTGTGTAGGATCCTACACTGTCTCCTTCGTCAGGACATCTTTTAAAGGTTCGTAAAAAGTAGTAAGGTAGTAAGGAGTGTTTTTACGGAACCTACACATTTCTAAAGTTCTTCGCAGCATTTCGACCTCATGTACCTACGTAATATAGGTTTCTAAGCAAGTCATAATTTTTATTGATGTACTTTAATTGATTGTACTAACCTCGGCTCCCATGCTTAAGTGTACACTACCTAACGTTACTTGATGCTTGCAACTGAGAAAAGTTGAACGACCGAAACATTTTGTGATCTTTCTCAAGAGTATACATTTTATTTGTAGTAGCAAAAATTATGTTTCGTCTTTCTTCTCCTGTTTTACATTTTACACACGTACTATCTATCTACTCTAGTAATTAGGCTAATCGTACCTTCCAAATACAATGAGTGCCGAATCGGATACTCAAAAGTAGAGCATAAGCGAGAGCGCGAAGCACCACATTGAAGGCGTGGGTCCAGGGGCCTGCTGTAGGGCCCCTGGTGGGATACAGGGATAACCACCCCAGGAGGTTCAGGGAGCAACTCCCGGAAGCCCTAAGGTATTTAAAGAATAAAAACCATTAAAATGAAGCATTTGACTATCTTAAAACTTACTGGATACGCACTAAACAGATCGCAAAAATCACAGTCTTATTTGGCTTCAGGGTGGTTACAATGATAATGTAAGACCACAAAGGTATAAAACGCAAGATGTTCTACAGGAAATAATCACAAAACAATGTTTTAAATGGGTGAGCGCGAAGCGCACCGAAGAAAAACATTATTTAAGACATTTCATAGTTTTCATTGTTTTTTATTTTTCATTTCCCAGTATAAATATAAATATTTATAAACAGGACAAGTGAGTTTTTATAATAAAATGCCAGTGTACAAAGCAAAAATATATACAAAACGTCCATATTGTTTTCCTTTATTTTTTAAGTGCAATATTATCCATTACATAAAAGATTCTCCTACTTTCCCCAGCCACCTATTCCTTCTTTAATGTTTCGCTTTTGTCGATGGTGTGGGATAAGTTCCCATTTCGAGTTTTTTAATTACTGTGAAGAATGAAGTTCCGAAAATACAGGTTAAAGAATAATTTTGTCAGATCTTTCAGAGTTTGAGGGTTTAGGTGTATAGGTCCAAAAGCAGTGAAAAAATGTTATGTGTAATTATTACAGAGCTATGGCCATGAGCGTCCACAGTAAAAATACTAGGGAAGCAATTTTCAATGGAGGCTGCATTTCTCTAAGGTGTGCCCGGCGAAGCCTTTAACTGCGAGCGCCAGTGGGGATGGGGACCGAGAATTTTTCTTAAATTTTGATGGCTTTTTTTTTGGGGGGGGGGGCATTTTCAAAGGGATGTGGGGGTACTTCACCCCAGAAAGTTTCATACTGCTGTCTGCCGGGAAACTCTTGCGGTCCGTCGGGTAAAAGTTGCCACTTACTTTTGCAAATAATTTACTTTGTAGGGAAAAAGGCTTTTACTTGGGGCTACAATGTCGGGAATTTTTATGATAACGTTTCACTTGCTAAAGTGAATTAGTGTCGGGTGGGAATATTGCTTTAGATACAATTAACCACTCCCCCAGAGGCCTAACCCCAGATTTAACTGTATTGGGGAAACTATTCTGTTTGTTGGGAAAGTTATCATAAGTTGAGGGTTCTGTTACACTATTCGGGAAGCCATTGTCTTTGGACGAAATACAAGCTGTCGGGAAAAATAGAAGTACCCCTAGGGGGCACACCCGGCGCACGCCCCCCTTTTTTCGATGACCAATGATTTTTTCACCGGCAATATGAAAAAAATGAGCAAATAGATATGGAAAATATGCTTCCCAGATGCGAAAAAGCAAAAAAAAAGTCTTCAAACTTTTGAAGACCTTTTTTTTGCTCGTCGGCCTTCCCGACGATGTGTGCGCCCCCCCCCCTTCTCAAAATCCTGGATCCGCCCCTGAGTACCGTATTGTATAATTGTCTGCCATCAAATAGACACCATGTCCGACACTGTGATATAAAAGCTTTTTGGAATATAATGCAACTCAGCCCATGGAAGCACTACCCATGCCAGGACCGGCCGTATCCAGAAATTCTGATACAGGGGGGAACCGCAGATTAGTGCCACCCTATGATAACAGTTTGCGGGAACCACACTGGGGATGATACCTCATGCCTACCACAGATAGCTTGAAGGGTGCACATGGGCACCAGTCGCACGAAAATTTCGCTCTTCTGGTTGGAATTTCCCCTCCTCATGCAATACAGAGACGTGGAAAGTCGCCACAAGTGACGGGAACAAGGCTGTGATCACGGTGATGCTTCTTCAGCTCCGTTAGCGCAGGTAAAGAGTTGAGTAATTTGCGAACAGAGGGGGGACCAGGGACTGCCATTTGGCAGACTTGGTGTCGGCCAGTATGATTTTGGTAGGGTTCATGGTGAAATGCTCCGAATGTCCGAGGTATTAACAAAATGAGAACACTAGCATGGAGCTTTCAACAGGAATTTGAAAGACAGAACCCACCAAGCTCTTCACAGTTCACAACTCAGATGGTCATTACCGTATTTTTACTTTGAACGAAATTTTGCATGAAGAGGAAAAGTAAATTTTGAGTAACTTTTTGTCGGGTACTTGTAAATTTAGCTTCAAACCATAAGTCATCATGTTACGAATGTTACTCAAGGTAGCCTATTAGATTCCCACATGAAACCCCCTGATGTCCGGCATCTAACCATGAGACTTCACCACTCTTTGGCTAGAATATAGCTCACTGAAATTTTGGGGCTAATAATGTTAATTGGTGGTACAACTGCGATTGTGAGAACTGAACGCGAAGCTGCTATAACTATGTCAGAGTTTAGGGCTCATTCAATTGATTACGCGCATCGTGGTAGGTGGGGGGGGGGGGGGGGAGGATTATGCATGGTATTAGGGGTTTCATGGAGGGATGTAGCCAGGGCATAGTGATAAGGGGTTGCAGCTAAAATTCCACGTAGGTTTTGAAGTCAGAAAATTCCGCCTGCTTTAGTTTATAAAGTTTATAACCGTAAATCATACCTTCAGTTTGTGCATACATAGTCAGACACCTCACCTCTGTCTCGTCTACTTCTGTATCAAAACTGATGTGTTGTCGGTACAGTCGTTTTGTTGGTAAATGTATGCCCCGAAAGCCCCCTCTTCATAAGCGTACGGAGTACGTGTCACCCTCGGTGGTGGAAAAAGGGATTCGCATAAATGAGGGTCATTGGTCAGGAAAACCCCTTTTCTCCGGCGGATTTGGCGAAAAGAGGTCCCTGTGTGCCATTTCCAGTGCCCTGTGGGCCGTGCTGTTATAATCAGGACAATAAAAATCACAGCCTTTTTTATCAGCAATAGATGCAAAACGGCCTTCGAAGAACAAGAGGAAGGGAATCAGGTACGTTAAGCCTTGTTTCGAGCCTGATCCTGATTGTACAACTGATTTTAATTTCTTCTAAGCTAAATGAAAAAGACGCGGAACGCGCAAAAATCTTGGTAGCCTTCTTTGGAATAATTTTATGATGGAAAAGTTCAAAGATTTATCATTCGAAATGACACCGACCCTACCCCCAGAAGAAACTTTCCCGTCTATGCAGTTTAAACTGGACATGCTATGTGTTTCGGGTACAGCCTACTCTATGCTAATTTTTTGATTTGCCCATTCGTTCATTTCTGCTCATACGAAAGTAAGAAAGGATACAAAAGCAGTACCGTTTCACCGTTTCAGGCAAACTGAATGGGAGCTTAGGCAGTTAGGAGGCTTACATCAGCTATGCCCCAACCATCTCCATCTGGCGATGTTATTTTTGGGAAAAATACTTTAGCACAAAAAAAAAAAAAACACATACACACATACAATCGCGAACAAAGCATGAGATTTCTTATGATTTCAGCAGTCGAAATTTCTGTTTAACTGTCTTTAAAGTTTCTGTTGCAATTATACACCAGCTAGCCCGTAGTTAAAAATTTGGAGTGCAGCAGCTGTAAAAAAAGGTAATTATTGGCTATTTATGAGAAAGCTGAGGCAACGCAGCTTTGGAACCGTCTCAAAAAAGACAAAGGTGAGGAAAAAAGGGGGTCTAGCCGGAAAATCATTAGTTTGCATGGAGTACGCCTGACAATAGTAAGGATATTTAGCCTGCGCATATGGGTATATCTGTGCATCATGTAGGACTCAGGAAGAATAACACATATACAAACGCATCTACGGGGACTTCCTTTGGAAATTTTAGGAAAAAATGAGCCCTTTCATTGACCAATTTCCCAGGTTTCTCTAGCAAATGTGCGGAATTTGCCCCAGCCTCTGTGAAAAAGAGTTTTTTTACCTCACCAAGCAACATTCATGTGAGGGTGAATATGTGTGATTCAGCAGATAAAACAAAGTTGTATGAATTCCTCGTAGACACTTGATATGACCAAGTTCAAGCTTGGTAGGTATAGGTGATAGGCCATGTAAATTGGGAGGACAGAGGTCAAAAGTAAGAGGAAAGTTATTTAACTATAACTGCATAACGTCAATAGACAAATGTAAAAGGAACCTGAAAGTTTCCACTAATGTTCTTTTTGCTAGTCCGTAGCCGGGGAGGAGGGGACGGGGGCGACGCCGATGGAAAATTTGCCCCCTAGAAGATCAATTGCCTTAAATCAATTCAAAGTATATCTCGCCCCTTCCAAAAATTTTTGCGCCCCTTGGAAGCTATTTCGCCCCGTTCAGTAGGCTGCCTTTGTCAGCACAAAACCAAATGTCATGAAGCACGTGGTAGGGTCGAGAATGAAGAGTGCAGTTTTCTATTTGATGTCAAAGATTGAATTGATCTGTTCATGATGTGTGAAAACCCACGACATAGGCGTGTGAGGCGAGGGTCGGTGGAACGAAGCCTTTGTGCAAAAGGTTGTTGATTTCAGGGCAAAATGGCCTTTTCTAGGCAAGTTCGATGTTAAAGGTGATCAGTCGTCTTGAAATATTCTTTGTGACGTCAGCCTTTTCTTGACATGTTTCTGCAGTCGTCACTGTTCAAGGATACACCGTACAAGTAGCTATGATGACATCGGTATAGCTAGTAGGTACACAGCTACAAGCCGTCTCTTCTTGCTTACCGATTAGCTATACCATGCTTGTACGGTGTATCCTTGAACAGTGACGACTGCAGAAACATGTCAAGAAAAGGCTGACGTCACAAAGAATATTTCAAGACGACTGATCACCTTTAAGATTGCTTACTAATTGTAAGGGGTAATTTCAAGGCTTGCACCATTTTTTCCCTAGTAAAATGTCTTCCCATTCGCCTATGTGAAAACCTACTGCAATTTTTTGCAGTTGTAATAATATAAAATTTTAAGGCGCAAAAACGAATAGACCAATAAAATGAAAGTCTTAAATACTAGCAACCTTTACCGTAATGTAGCGGTTTCCACGTGTCTCACGCGCACTAGTCCCCGCGGCCTGGGCGGTAAACACGGACAACATATTTTTTCCCCTATTTTTTCTTTTGGCGGGGGCAGAAGGTTGACTATTGACAGAGAGTTCATGGCGGTTTCCTCTCTTTTCAAGTTTTTGAAGACTTACCTTTTTCTACTGAGTTAAATCTCGCACAGAGAGTGCTTTATTTTGTTCATTTCACAGCTGAAAAGTAGTATCAAAGAAAATTAAGCCTCGTTAACAGTCAGGTGTTACCGTAGTGTAGCGGTTATCACGTGTGCCTCACACGCACAAGGTCCCCGGTTCGAGCCCGGGCGGTAACAAAGTAAAATTTTCCTCCGGTTCGTGTGAGCCTAATATAACCGCCTTCCTGCTCACTGAGACTTTCTCGAAAATTTTGCCATATGAGAATTATGTCTTTCCCTTCAAAATTACTTGTAAATAATTGTATAATATCAATACTGTATAATAGTGTTTATATGACCTTGGATGAAAATTAAGTTTTTCCTTCAAACAAAAAGGGAAAAAGAAAATTGCCACATGGGAAGCACCTTCACTCTTTTCATATCAGAAGTTGTCATTGCACGATAATGTCTGACACCCTACCGTAATTCACATGTAATATCTATGATTTTAAAATAATGAATAGATGATGCGTTTATCTTTATCTGCTAAAATTGAGTTTGATGAGGTAGTTTTAAAAACTGTGGATTTACAAGGATTCACTCATTAATAGCGGAATAAGTTAAAAACTGTAAATAACTGTAAATATCTGTAAATAATCAATACATCTGTTACGGAAAGATGGAACATTGATTTTAATATAATGATGTAAATACGGGAAGTAATAGGGATTGTGACAATAAACGAAGAGAAAGGAAAAGAGAAAGAAATTTTTACTGGTTCCCATAACACTTTTGATCTTATCTCCCTATAACACAATGTTGACAGGGAGATAAGTCTGCATGACAATGTACTTCACTAGATATCAGGAGACTAAGGAAACGCGTCAGTGAATGAGAGTATTTGCAGGCCCGTACGGTGGAGGGGGGGGGGGGTCGGACAAAAATCTCGGAAATGTCCAAGGTCCTCTTTGGATGGCACAGCAGGAGGAATGAGACGCCTGAAATTTCCATGTCCCATGTAGTTTTAAAAGCCTCAAAAACCGTCCCAGGCAGTCACTCATGTGCTGTATACACTATTTACTCCAATCTTTCGTAAATATATACTATCATCAACAACATGGCAATATCCACTACTCCAAGATTACTCAACCTTTTGTAACTCGAGGCTCACTTAAGATTTTTGAAAGTACCCGAGGACCACTTTTCACCTTGCATGAATAGAGAAATGGAGGTTCACTTGTATTTATAATTTAACTATACCAGTCGAGACAAATTTCGACACTGTGTAAGGCATAGCCAGCGATCCGAATTTGAAAGTCTGAAAGTGGGGGAGGGGGATAGTCAGTGGCACTATCTATGGCTAGGGATGTACCGGATCTGGAATTTTAAGATCCGGCTGGACCGGATTTTACCGGACAGTACAAACTATCCGGCCGGATTAAATCCGGCCGGACCGGATTTTTTCAATAGGAATCTTATAACTGAAATCAGGGTCCAAATAAAATAGAAGTACCAATGGTACATAATGGCAGAGGTGTCAGCAGGCTTAGAAATCACCCATTAGGCATTAAGAGTAAATTTTAATGATCAATACACAACTCCAAGTCTACAAATACTGGAAAGGGATCATCTTTTTCAATGAAGGATTAGGTCTACAGTATTCCCTTTCCCATCCCATCCAGGTAACATGAGTGATAAAAGTCTGTTGATTTTGACCTCCATGGATTTAAGAGACTTCAATCAAGTCACTTATGTGTAGCTTTTGTTTTTGTTTTGTTTTCATTTTCTTTTAACTTGGCATTAATTCAAATCATTTCTTAATTAGTTAAATGCAATTCAGTATTAAATTCAAATGTGTGACTGAGATAATAATGCACTTGTCAGTTGTAACCACAGTCCCCCACACCCAGGCATAGCGGGGACTTAGGCCGGGATGTGATTTATAGCAATGTAATAAGTGTTTGTCCTCCCTGGCTACATTTGAATAAAGTCCCGGTAGGGCAGGGCAGCATTTCAATGCACATCCCCCGCTAACTTCAATACAATGGCCCCGCATAGTTGGGCAGCAATTAACCGAACATGCAGTATTTTCATGAACGCAAACCCTGGGGTAACTACCGGCCCATTTTTTTGCAATGCACATCCTGGCTAAAAGTCCCGTTACATTCCCCCCATAGTGGGGACAAATTAAACTGCACATCCCTGGCAAAAATGGTGCAACAGCCCCGCTATGGCCCAAATATGGGGGCCGTGGTTACAATTGACAAGTGCATAATCTCAATCAGAAACTAGTAAAAATTAAAATAGTTTCGAAAGCCTACTAACTTGTTATGGGCAGGGCCTGGGCCCCTGGCATAAATTTAATAAAGAGTTAGCCTCTGAGATTTTGGGGTTTTTTTGGGGGGTCTTTTTTTTTTTTTTTGTTTTTTTTTTTTTTTTGAAAACTAGATTAGACCCCTCATCCAAATATACTGTACACCTGACACCAGTACAATCTTCCAGCATTCAAACACAAATATCTGAAGTGAAATTTCCCTTAACATATGTTTTAAATATTATCATACAGGGTGTATTCAGTAGCTACTGTAGGCTTGTTTTGAAGCTACTACAGAATTGATTGGTCAAAGATGACATAATTCAGTTTATAATTTCATTTCTTCTTTCAGTAGATCAACATTTTCCTTAACACAGGTATCTGGTTGTGCATACAGTAGACTATTTTATCAAGGCATGTAAATTGGGAGCGGTCTTTCTTAAATAAATGTAATTGGTGGAATGAGAAATTTTCTTGGTGTGGCATGCCCTGTTGTAGGGGATAATGTCTATAGCCCTTGCTCATTGATCCCCCAGCATAGTCCACCATCTCAGTGGTCCAAAAGGGAACTAATGAGATATGGAACCAATGGGATTTATGATTATCTTTATACAAATTTTGTTTCATTTACAAGCAACTAGGAATCACTGAGATGTTTGTGTTTTTAGTTTTAACCTTAGTTGGTACAACTTGTGAGTGGAATGTACTCCCTTCCATGGGAGGGACTCATTTTTGAAAGATAATCCCTTGTACCTGTCTCTCCAACCCCCTTTGTGACAACACTGGTTTAAATTAGTTCTTTTTATCTTGAACATCTCTTAAATGTACTTGCAGGGCATTTTAATAATGATTCACAAAAAGTCCGGTTCCGGCCGGATTTTTAAAAAAGTCCGGCCGGAACAGGATATTTTTTCATTATCCGGCCGGATAGTCCGGCCGGACCGGATATCCGGTACACCTCTATCTATGGCCACCGTCGGTTGGCGCGGAGCTTAAAAAGAAAATTTTGGCCAAACTACCCACCAGGTCACCGGAAATGGCCCTTTCCAGTCTTTGCAACGTGATACTGTGAAAACTATCAGAAGTATTTCCTAAAAGAAGTTTTCTTCATAACTAACTTGACTTTTTTAAATGATTTCCGAATCTGTCGGATTGATTTCATGGGGAGGGTGGGATATAGTGTACAGTATCCCCCATCAATTTCCATGGAGGGATATATCCCTAATCTCCCTCAGGATCGCCGCCCTACTTATTTAAATTATCTTTATCAGATGACTCGGTTAACTGTTTTAAAAAAATAATAATAGAAGTAACGGTTCATCGAATCCTTATTATTTTTTCCGGCCGACTTCACTTCCTACCAGACAGCGCTTCGTGGCCGACCGATGGGTTGCGGTCCAGCGCACCGCGACAGTTTCAGGAACGCCGCGCTACTCTAGAGGCAAGGGGGGTATGCTACAGGCTGAGACGCTTTACCTATTTAGATGAAATGAAACAGTCAAAATAATAAATTATATATGCGCCTACAATGGGTTTAGAATTAAGGCTTCAGGACCAAAAACTTGCTTCTTAGGTTAATTAAATGGCACCGTACCAATTCCATTACGAGTGCTTCTCTTTAGACTAGCACTCAGAGGGTAACGAGGGAGGGATGTACCCCCATTTAACGCCCCTACGTACAAACTGAGTCGAAACCCCCCACCCGTTTTAAATCACCTTTCCAAAAGTTTTCCCTTTATACTACTGCCCGGACAGCTGACTCAAGTAAAGATTTGAACCAGACAACTTCCTTAGTCGGACAACAAGAAACCGCATCATTGTCAACAGTGAACCGCCAATAAGCAATGTGTTGAGTAGCCTGTGTTACAACTGATAATGTAATAATTGACCGATAATGTAGTAAAAATTGACCGATAATGTAGTAACTTTTTAACCGAAATGTATCACCTCAAAACCGATATAATAGTTAAAAAGTTTTAACTGATAATGTATTACTACCATTTGACCGATAATGTAGTAAAAGTTACTACATTATTGGTCAAGTTTTACTACATTATCGGTTAGTGATATATTATTGGTCAATTTTTACTACATTATCGGTTAGTGATATATTATCGGTCAATTTTTACTACATTATCAGTAGTAACAGCCTGCTGTAAGCAGACTATTGTGCATGTGTTCCATCAGTTTAAAAGAAAATCCTACTTCATCAGTCAAAAAAAAAAGAAAGTCCTACTTTCGGTAGTATAATATGCAACACTTACATGGCATAGGCTAAGTACGATACAACCATGGGCGTCCGCAGGTAGGGGCAAGGGGGGGGGGCACTTGCCCTCCCCTGGAAAATCAAAAATTTGAAAAAACGAAGGAAAAATAAAGAAAAAACGAAGAAAAATTAACATCAACATTTCTTCACAGCTCACCCAGTGTTACTCCTATTTATATGCAGTAGATAGGCTTTAGAAGTGCCATTTCCAGCGATGTGGAAGGCTTTGGGGGCCAAAATTTTCTTGCACTCCGTGCCAACCCATGCTTGCGAGGAGCTTTTTTCCTCCCTAAAAAATTTTTGCAAAAATTTTTGCCCCTCCCTGAATTTTTTTCTGCGGACGCCCATGGATACAACCTGTATAAACGGTATACTTAGGGTGTATATTACGATCTCTGAAAGAGCGCCATCTTCTAAAAGGCTGCTACAGAGTCTGCTTCACAGGCTATGTGTGGAGCCACCAGAAAATTTACCAGATTTTACAGGGACCTGATCCGGGTACCTCTTGAGTACAAAGCAGAACACTCAACCGCAAAGCCACTTCCACTCTTCTTGTTATTTGTTTCATTTTGTTTTTCAAGTCAGTAAACATCATGGTTTATGGATTGAAAATTATAGAACCATTTTGTATCACATTTTGTTTTGAATGAGAAGGGGAAACCCCTACCTCAGAACTGATATTCCTCACTATATAAATAGGTCTGTAAGGAGTATCTCCACGGTTTTGATCAACATTTAATGTTTATTGTTAAAACAACCGGATACGGCAGTTTGAAACTTCTCGCAACCTGGTTAAAAATTTTAGGAAAGCTTGACTTTCCCCTCCCCAGGAATATTGCCTATTCTTCTGTCAGGGGAGTAAAAACACGAGATCATTGACCATGTATTGGCTAGGGATGTCTGTATTAATCGCTGAAAAGTTGCAAATTGTAGTGTCTGTAATCAATTTAAAGACAGACAGTCATCACCCCAAAGTATATTTTTAGTGTATGTATATCAAAATTCTCAGTTGGTGACTGCTCTTTGATTGACATCAAAGTTTGAAAATTTGAAAGATGCAGAGTAGCTCACATTCCACACAAGGCAGAGAGAGTACTTTTATTACATTTTATAGCCTTGTATGCTCACCAGGATATGGCCTTAAGCAATAAAACAGGTTTATTCTTGCACAAGGAAGAGCCGCATACAGTTATGGGAGGAGCTAGAAGATACATAGTTGGGAGAACTGGAACTGTCTGGGATCATGAAAATTCCCCTTTAAGTACAAAAATACAAAAGGGCCTCTGATGAAGCATGAGAAGCCTGTCAGCCCATGACAGTAAGTTGGAACAGATCTTTTTGTGTATAATGGTGGTACATACATTATTAAGGTAGATTATTACTCCAGGTATTTTGGAGGTAAGAAATTACCAGAGCCAAGGTCAAGTAATGTAATCATTTTCTGTAAGGAACAATTTGCAAGATTTGGTATTCCAAACATAGTGGTTTCTGACAATGGGCCACAATATGTGTCTGCAGAATTCAAGAAATTTCAATAGCCAATCCTATGGATTTAAGCCAGTGGCGTAGCTAGAAAGGGGGGCAGGGGCAGCCCCCCTCCCCCCCCCCCCCACAAAGCCTCCGAAGGCCTCTGTCGGAAATTTGTAGTCTCTGTCCGAAATAAATTAAAAACAATTCATTTGAAACACTTATAACACTTGTTATGTTTTTAAGCAGAATTACACATCGAAATGTCAACGTGAAAATCAAAAGTCGGTCTCAAAAAAAAAAAAAAAGGTCCCCAGATTATAATCTGTCGGAAATTTTTTGCTTTTGCCCCCCCCCCCCCCAAAAAAAATATCTAGCTACGCCACTGATTTAAGCATATCACATCCTCACCCTTGTATCCAGTCAAATGGAACATCAGAGGAAGTTGTACAGATAGCAAAAAAATCTGATAAGAATTGTAAGTAGTCTGGACAAGATCCATATATTGCCTTGCTGAACTTTAGAAACCCCAAATCCCCACAAATGTGGAAGAGAAATTCAGGAGACAGTCAAACAAGCAGTACAAGTATAACCGTGGTGCAAAGGTGCTGCCATCTATTAAAGTAGGATATTCAGTCAGTGTAAGATTTGGGAAACAGTGGAAGCCAGGGAGTAGTTGCAAAGTCTCAGTATCCTAGATCATTTGTTGTACAAATAGATTTAGAGAACTGAAGGAATCGTAGAGATCTGAGAATCTCACCAAGTTTGAAAACTCCAACATATCGGGCGGTATATTACTAATGATACTGATGATCAAGTATCATTTAACCCACCAAACACAGAAGCTTCTATTGTTAGATCCATAAGGGGCATAATAATCAAACCGAACAGAGATCCAAACTTTGCATATTATTCATTGAATGGTAACTACTGTGTATTCTTTTGTAAGTTTTTAAGGTAATTTGATTAACTCTTAATGTAACTCTTAATAATGTTTCCTCTCCCACCCGGCCTATATCTTGTGGTGTCCCCCAAGGCTCTATTCTCGGCCCTCTTCTTTTTATAATTTACATAAATGATCTCCACAACGCTAGTAAGCTTTTCCATGTCATCCTGTATGCTGATGATACCAATCTTTTTTACTCCCACCGCAACTTGGAGTCGCTTCTTAACACTGTACAAAATAAGTTCACCAAAATACACACCTGGTTCTGTGTAAACAAACTCTCTCTCAATGTAAATAAAACTTCTTCAGTTGTCTTCAGGTCACCCAATAAGAGCATTGATCCAACTATCACTAGTATTAATTTCAATGGTACCCTTATTCCTCTACTATCCAGTACAGCTAAATTCCTTGGTATTTACATTGACAAGAACTTATCTTGGAGAGACCATATCCAGTACGTTTGTAATAAGGTTTCGTGTGCCATTGGTATATTAAATCGTCTTCGTGGTCTAGCTTTTACCAAGAAATATTCTTATCACACTCTATAATGTACTCATTTTCCCATATCTGAATTATTGTAATGTTGTTTGGGGTGGTACTTACCCCACTAGGCTTTTGTCACTTCATATCCTTCAGAAAAGAGCAATTCGAATTATTTTTAATAAGGATGCAAACTATCATACTTATGAACTCTTTAGAGAAATGAAGACTTTATCAATATTTGATGTAAATCGTTTTAATATCAGTATATTTATGTATAATTGGATCTATGGTAATCTACTCTCTATCTTTAACAACCTATTTACTCTGTCTTGCAATATCCACGACCATTCCACCCGTGAGTCTCGTATTAATTTTTCCCTTCCATTTTGTCGTTTAACTGCCTCTCAGCATAGCATCTGTTTTTTAGGACCCAAAACTTGGAATAACTTACCTGAAAGACTTCGTAGTAGCTCCAGTAGTATAAGTACTTTCAAAAAATCTCTTAAAGATCACATAATGCAAATTTAAATGCGAACTAAGGCATAATTATACTTTATTTCCATCTAAGTGTCTTTGCTTTGTTTAGTGTTATTCTATATCTTTCTGATTCTTGTAAGCTTTTTCATTCCACTGTATAAGTAATTGTGTACCTGTTTTGTTTTGTTTTTGTCAAGGGGTAACTCATTCCCACAAGCAGCCGTTGCTTTCTCTGAGTTGTCCCCAGTCTATTTACTTTTACTTTTAACGAAATTGTACACTGTATTTACTGATAAAAAAAGACTGAAATAAATGTCAAATGAAATAAAATGAGAAATGAACCTCAAGAAAGGGATGTGTAACGGTTGTGCATTATTATTAATCCAAGAGTATTTATACTCTTAGTTATTAATTAAGCATAGCGCCCTCGTTATTGATATAGACTCTCAATCAAGGAAGAGTACCGACAAATATATCGTTGAAACCAAATCCTGCATATTTCTCATAATCTTTACAGGCCTATGATTAAAAATTGTTCTCTTTCATTTGAGATCCTCCGAAATTGTCACTAGAACAGTCCTTTAACCTCGAATCTGATTGGTCCATCCCGAGATGCACATCCGGGTGAACAATATCGAGGGGGGGGGGGGGGGGAGGACAAGTACAGATCTTATTGTAGAAGGAAAATTCTCCAGACTGCTGAGTCCACCCCTGTTCAAGACGATTGATCTGAGGGTAAAGGGGGCATGTCTTGATCTATTCCCCACCATATTCTCCACCTCTCCATTCCAATGATCCCATCCGACGGACGAGGACTTCATCCAATACTATCCAACAGCTTATGTTTGACCTCACTTTGGAAGAAAATGCAATTTATGCAAACAGGCAGAGGTCAAAGGCTACCTTATTGTTAAGCGAAAAAGACACCAACAATGTTGAAACTACCAAGTTGCTCATTTTATTTGTTACAACCAGCTGGTTTATAAAATTGCCTATCTTGAAGTTGAACTCATGATATGTGACCTTTCATGCCAATAGGTGGCGCAGTACGCGCTTCCCATAACATTTACGACTTGCAGCAATCAAGTTTGATGCCAACAGATTGCTCGTTTTGCAGTAGCTTTTACAACAAGGATTTGCTTATTGTCGTTTAACCGTCTGACACTTTGGGCACTTGTGTGGCATTCATTTAGATTGATTTAGGTTTGCATTGTAGTTTTAATCATTTAGAATGTTACTATTAAAAGTATATGTTTGCAAAATTTGACTTATGTCCATCAAACTTTTCAGATTAAATTAATGTTTTCCCGGGGACACGTGCTTACCGCATGTGGAAACATTGAGTTACATGCCCTATTAATTGTGACAACTGTCAGCAATACGAACCCTCTCTCGAGAACATTGCTCGATCATCTTGAAGGGCAGTTGTTTTACGACGCTAAGCGACCACAGAAGTGGGAGAAGCCTATATGGCTTATGAATTACAAGTTCACTGATGTCAGGTGGTTAACCAGCTCAACAATTTAGGTCAAATTCTGTATCTTTTGAAAGGCCAGTTCAGATGAAAAAACCGTAGATTGCTCTTGCATGAAAAGCCCACCTTACTTTGACCCAGCTGGGGATCGAACACCCGACCTTCTGGTTGCTAAGCTTCATCGCTTCAAATGCCACCGCTTTTAGCCACTCGGCCACATCAACGGTAACGTTAAAACGAGACCAAAAGGAAAATCCAATGCGCCCCTTTCCATACCACCATGACTCATGGGTGACTTTAGAATTTCCAGCAATATGCATTCCCATGGCAACTGTTCACATTGAAATTTGCATTCATCGAAGAACCAGCCCATATGGACCTGTAAGCACGGGGTGCGTTCTGGAACAATTTCTCTCCTTGATTTTCATTTTCCCTACTCAAGTATTTGGCAACTATGATTTGGCAGTCCCAGACTCTAATGATGTATTCATGCCTCTCTAAACTGCTAAACAGTAACTTCGCCCTTCCAAAACTGAACAGCTGGCCACAGATCCGGGTCAATACTGATGTACAAAGGGGAGGGGTTGGCCTATGTAAACATCGCTCCGGGCGTAAGATTTGTGGTTTGAGGGCATAGCTACGCCCAACTTAGCAAAAATCTGGGGGAGCCTCGACTCGTCGGCGTATGCCTTATACTAGAATTCTTGCCTTTAGACACTGTGCAGAACATATTATGCAGGCAAAGCACTCTAGTAGTCATGATACGTTGTAGTGGAGGCCACAGAGGTAACGAGCAAACTTCTAGTGGAAGAAAACAATGACGAGTAACAAACAAAATAAGAGAAATAGCAAATAAACAAGGGGCGGCTAAAAGAATTATACGCAGGGTGTGTTATGGAATTTTTCATAGGTTGGGTCCTGAAGGAGAAGGACCGTTATAGGACAAAGCCTATCTCAGCTCCTCCATCCCAGGAGAAAATTCCAGTCAAGAACAGGTATTGCGTGTCGGGTTTAAACAGGTACCTGATAAAACCAGGAAAATTCCAGTCAGAGAAACAGGTACTTGGTGTCGGGTTTTAACAGGTACCTGACAAAACCAGTTAAAACCCAACAAAACCCAACACACCAGTTACCCCGTTGACTGGAATTTTCCTCTGGGATGGTTGTGCTGAGGTCATTAGCGGCTCGCCATAGGGGCACGGGGGGCACTTGCCCCCCCCCCAAAAAAAAAAAGTTTGCAAAGCATGGTCTTCAGTTTTCCAAAAAATATTAAATAAATAAAACATGTAATTCAAGATGGGTTAGGCCCTCCCTTTTCCTTGGGTGAATTTAAAATTAAAGAAGAGAATAGCTTTCCAGTGCAATGCAAAGGTTAAACGTTAATAAAGTGCTTTCAAAACGACCTTTTTTCGGGGCGCTTCGCGTGCGTTTTCTTAGTTGCTTGTTTGCTACTATATGTACTTCAGACATCACAAATGGACCTGCCATTAGTGCGAGCTAAGGTAGTCAAAACAAATGATCACGCTGTGATATTTGAATCTGATTAGCTTAGGCATCATAATGTCATTTACAGAGTGTAACGGTAATGCTGGAGTTAAATGCCCATAGTTCTGCAGACACCTCGGAGCTTTCGGGGTCATTAGATACACAACCCATTAGCCGTGTTGATTATCATCCACGACTAAAAGCAGTTTTGCCCGGGTGTCACCTGGACAGGTTAGCGTAGGTATCTGTCTACAAAAAGTAACGGACATGTAGCCTAAACGTATTGTGTTTCCCATAGAAGGAGAGGTTTCCCTTCCCTTGTCCAAATTGACAGCGCCGTTGGCCCACGAGCGGTCTTATGGCTGTCAAATGGCCTGTTATAAGCAAAAGGTTCTCCACCTCTGTGCTAAAGTATACCGTTTCAATTGATATAAATAAACACACCAAACAGTCAATCTAAGCTCAGTGTAATGAGACTTTTGACTAGTGGCCTAGCTATTTGTATATAGGATGAGACGTCGTTCTGAGTTAGGGGAATTCCCCTCCCCCTTTAAAAAATTTCGTTTCGGAACGGTACTGAGATTCAAAATAGTGCTATCATTTTATCGTTTTCAAAGGTCTTCATGCTCGAAATTTTCGTTAGTTTAAGAAAACAATCCAGAAAACCAACATTTTATGGCTTCTTTATAAAGCTGAAACATATTGTGACACAAATCTGCACCTATTTTATGTCTAACGAAATGGTATAGGGCATGTTCGATACTAGAGTTATACTAGAGTTATAGTACTGCACTGAAAGTGTCATGATTTCGCAGCCTATTTAGGGTAAAATAACAGGAATATGGTATGTAAAGGACAAACGGTGAGCTAAAAGATAATTAGCTACATTTCCGGTGATTCTGAATTCGCGGTACATTTATGAACTGGATTAAATGGTGTCGCGGGCGGCATAAGGTTCGCGGGCCGCAGGTTCCCCAATCCTGTTTTAGCGCATTCAATACTGCAATGCACCCAAACACCGGGCTTATCGATTGAAAAACTAAACCTGGGTCTCCTTTCGATCACTGGCTGTTGTGCAACCTTGGAGCTACCACCTGGTCCAAGCAGGGAACTGTTATTTCCTGGTACAAGTATTAGCTCCATGCTCCCACACAGAGTGTTGTTTTATTGAATGGACAATATGTTTCATTGAGCTCACTAATTTCAATTTTCAATTACTGTGGACGCTGATTGATTCTACATTATCGTGGGTCCTTGTAAGTCCTGGCTGCGTGGGGTGAAAAAAATATGATGGGGTCCAAGAAAGAATATCACTCGTATGAAAAATAGCGTGAGATCATGAAAGAGATAGGGGAGGGGGCACGCCCTGAAAATCTCTTGCAGGAGGGAGACTCATAGGCGTAGTAGGCGGGGGGCTGGGGGCTGCAGCCGCAAACTAAATATTTTTGTGAAAATTCGGGCAATATGCTGAGAATCTTTCGGGCACCTACTGAAAGAAAACTAATGAATAATGTAGCTAAAGGTAATCAATAGTTTAAAAAATTGAATTCCTTGGTAATTAAAATAAAGTTCTGATGATTTGAATTGCACCAGCACCTATATATTCGGTATTAATTCACCAGTGTGTTTTTAATGGTTAAACGTATATTATGATTATCAGTGGTGCATTTAAGTGGGCCACTGGGCCATGCCCCCCCCCTCACTGATGCCGAATGTTTTTAGTACATAAAATACATAAATTTGTTAACACAAATTTTACTTCAAAGGTAGCATATGTGGCACCAGATTGCATGTAAGGATACCTAATTTTTGAAAAATTTTCAAAGGGGAGAGGGTGTCCCTCCTTAGACCCCTTCCCCAGGCCGGCAATCACACAAACATAATGCATGCCTCCACCCCTTCATGACAGAAATCCTGGCTACACCACTGACTATTACCATTATTATTGTAACGGCTTCCCCAAAAATTATAATCAATATGGAAGGGTAGTAACACTGAAATAAGTGTATGTATATAATTGGCATGCGGTGTGATAAACCGATGCATGCCTATATAATATGTACATATAATATGTTGAACGCGCGTGCAGCGCGCGGACTGAATTTTTAGTTACATTTTTCGCGCAAGTCGTTACAGCCCAATCAACTTGGGCTCCTACGCCCATGGGGAGACTTTCCCGATAAATTTGATTTAGATTATAGCCTATTGCAAATAACAATTAACTGCACAAGACATTACGTATGAACAGTCAGCTACATATGGTTTACGAACTGTGTAATTGCTTCCACAGCAGCGTTCCAACGGATGTGACCCCGCCTTGAGGTTACTGGATAAGTTGTGAGTTCATTTCTATGAAAGTCCGTTTCTATGAAAAGGCCAAAAATCCCTAAAAGTTTCTTCTTAGTCACACACTGTTGTTCAGCATTCGTTATTTCCCACAGAGTTCTTGTGGCGAACGGATGCAGTTTTCGTAAATGCAAGCCACGGTCTCCTCTTATGATATTGTCAAATGGATTACAAGGGTTTACAAGCAAGTTGCGTTCACTTAATAACATTATTGGCACATCTTGAAAGGAATAAAAGTCATTCCAGATTATTTTCACCGAATCAGAACAGATTATTAGGTTCAGAAATAACTTGAAACCTTGCAGTAAATCCGGTTGCTGGAATTGCGTCTCAACTTCGTTGGCTGCATGAATTGCAAGTAGTTCGATGATTAATGACCGTCCTGTTTTAAAACTTGGAATTAAACATACATCGCTCCATAGCTTTGCTAGAAGAATCAGCGATCGGCAGTACTGACTTTGAGATCTAGTAAAACCCACAAGACCTTCAAATACAGAGGAACCAAGGATATTCGAATAAAGACTACTGTCATTACTTTTTCTGATGTAATCAATTATTTCAGTAACCTGCCATCGGATGTTATTAACTTTTGTTCCTTTGTTCCTCGATTTTTTAACAGCGCAATTTCTAGTGGAGTTGTGCCCCACAGGTCCTGTGTATTTCCCTAATTGCATATCCACGTCTACACCATTAGCCCGGAAAGAATGAATGACATAACCTTTATAAACCTTCCTTCGATAACTTTCAAAGAAAATAGTCCTGAACCAACGTTCAATTTTTCCATTAATTTCTTCCGTCTTCGTAAGGATTTCATCTTTACCCAAATCCACGAAAACGATGATGTCCAGATCTGAAGTGTAGGGAAGATTAACACCCTTTGCTGTGCTTCCAACGAGCGAAATTCGACTTACTTGCACGTTCATCTCGGACAAATTTAAAGATATTTTTTGACAAATATCATAGAATGACCGACGAAGATGCGTCTCTCGAGACTTGTTCTGTTGAAGTGAATGTGAGAACTCCTCAAGAAGATTGTTTATGTCAAGATTTTGGTAGTGATGTGGTTCTTGGGCCTGGAAAACAACTTCTCGGTTAAGTTCACCTGTTCGGTAAGACGATCAGAGAGAAAGGTGGTCAATCAAGGAAAACCATAGCAGACATTATGGAGTACGTTACTGTCAAAAATTAAATGAACTTTTGGCCTCCTTTTAATTTTCGTAGCACCCTTTCCTAGCTGAAACCATTTATACAAATCGTTTCTAGATTTCACTAAATTTCAATGTGCTATCTAACGTCAGGTGATATGTCGTGCAAACTGTACAAATGGAACTTTTGAAAAATTTGTGGTTAAGGAATATAGATGCAAACATACATATTTATAAATATTTAGTTTGATCACGCCCATTATCGAATTTAGTTTCCATAACCTTTTCTCACATGATAAGATGCAATTCCGGGTGCTTTGGAGTACTGCATATTTATAATGGCGGGAGATGCACACATCCCGTTGGTCTTAGGGAGGACAATGAGATCAACAGCTGTCCACCTATTACCTGTACATCTTCTTCCCACTTATCAATCAAAAAATCAGGTTTAGTTCTTTCGGTCGCTGTTCGCTTTACTTGTGTTCAGGGGAGCAAATAAGGTGTATAGGAATGACCCAAAAGGTACCCAAGGGGACACGGACTGGCGGATGCGTGCCCTCATGAACCCCACCCCAATGGGAGCCAGAGGAGAATCCCCGGGAGTTTTGGGTATTTACAAAGTTGTGAGCATTTGAATGAAGCAGTTAAATATTCTCAATGACATTTGATGACTATTAAATAGACGTCAAGAATGATAATTTGAACATTTTGCTTTAGTTGACCTCACCTAGTAACGACCGGCTGATTTGATGATGCAGGGGTATTGTAGGTGGTGGGAATGGATGCTGCTGGGAGATGCATAACACTCAACCTGTCCATCAGAAACTAATAATAACACATCTACCGACAGGAAAGGTGCGCGCAAAGCTCGCCGAAAATTGGCATTTTTAAAGACGGATTAGAATGTTTTACTTCATTTTGAATTACGATAGTCACCCTTTACATTCAAACTCCTTTCCTTTTTCTCCAGTCCTTCACTTTGACTTTTAAGCAGGGCTGCAACACCTTACCCAATCCCAAGCCAATTCTAATGCCAGCGTCCCAGATTATGGCCAATTCAGTATCCGGTCATTTGACAATGTGGCATAGCATACCGTAAAAATGGTTTTTATACCATCAAAATGTTATTCTACCACCTCTAGGCATCCGTTATTGAGAATCCTGCCTTCTGATTGGTTAAACACTGACCTGTTATTCCACAGCATACGGTCAATAAACAAAAACACTGATAAAAATGAAGTCCTTCACACAGTTTCGGTGGCAGAATAGGAATAAACCATATTTGTCGGGCTATTATTGTCTCATAAACCGTCGAGACTCCACATTTGCAAAATAACGGACGAGGAGAGCCTCGTCCGTTATTTTGCCAAAATTGGAGTCTCGACGGTTTATTCACCAATAATAGCCGGACAAATGCGATTTATTTCTTTAAGTAAACCAAAAGTTAATTGAAAAGGCCATTTAAGGAGTCCATTTGATAGCCTGGCCTACAGGGCCGTCGCTAGAGTGGGGGCGAGGGGGTGTGACAGTCCCCATTCAGGGATCCATTCAGCAAAATTCTGCACCATTCGGCAAAATGAAGGGAGAGGGGAGAGGAGAAAGAGGGAAGGAGAGAGGAAAAGAGGAAAGAGAAAGAAGGGAAAGGAAACAGAGAAAAAAGAAGGAAAGAAGAGGAGAGAAGGAAAAAGAGAAAGAAAAGGAGGAAAGACGAAAGAAAAAACGCGTGTGTCCGTGTCCGTGTGTACGGGTGTGCAAGACTGGGGGCTCAGGGAGGAGAAATTGAAATGTATGTAGACTGTAGACACCTCATGTCGTAATGTTGGTAAAACCCGTCAGAAACACATGAAACGTAAACATATTCATTCGGCGGAAATGCACTTAAATCAGCTTCTCGGACATGCCAAACTTGTTCATGGCAGTGTAATATCGTGTCACGGTGAGACGACCAAAATTTACATCAGTCGGAAAAATGAAGAAAGATGGAAAAGGAGAGAGGAAAAGGAGAGAAACGAGAAAAAAAAAACGAATAGAATGGCCGCCGAGCATTGTTCGAGAGGGGAATTTTAGGCACCCCCTTCCGACCATACTGGCGTCCAGAATTGTTCGGACACCCCATTTGAGCTTGAGTCAAGTCATTGAATCCTTAGAAAAAACCTACATGAGTCAACTGAATCATGGGAGATAGCAACTCAAGTCATGACTTGCTACAATCCCGCTGGCTTTCCAGTGGCGTACTTAGCTAGACATTGTTCCTGGGGGGCAGAAGCAAAAGAATTCCGACAGATTACCTTGATAGTTGAACGATTCAATTTTTTTTTTTTTTTGCTTTCCGGTAATTTTGAGACCGACTTTTGGCTTTTACTTTGACATATCGATGTGTAATTCTGCCTAAAAAGATAAGAAGTGTTGTGAGTGTTTCAAAACAATGAATTGTTTTTATTTATTTCCGACAGAGACTAGAAATTTCCGACAGGGGCCTTCGGAGGCTTTGTGGGGGGCGACCGCCCCTTGCTCCCCCTCTAGTTACGCCACTGTGGCTTTCCGTGCGCGCTGGTTAGCGCTGAATCGCAGTGACAAATTTGTGCAGTAGAGTGCAATTTTATGCAACGTACAACTTTGGGGATTAGGGATGGCCCATATTATGAACAAAGGCCGTAGCGCCCGCACTGGGGGGCATGGGGTGCATCAGTGCCCCAAGCCATTTTCGAACATTTTTATTTTTTTCAAATGAACCCAAAGGGCGATTAAGCTATACATTTCTGTAGGGGTAGGATGAGGTGTGTTTTCGACTGAGTGATGGATCTGTTTTAATCTTTTTCATCCACAAGTCGTTCGCAAACTAACAAACTTTTCGGGCGCACCGGGCGCTCTAACCTTCAGGTTCTATTTTTTCTCAATATCATCCCAAACATATTTATTCAAAGGTACTTTTACGGGTTATATAACATTTCCAAAGCCACTGTTTACACTACGTGCCTGATGACAATTATAAGGACGACATTGCACGGAATTAATCTGATGAGAAGTTTCTTCCGAACTTTAAGTCCAGCCACAGGCAATTTTGTGGCAATCTTGTATTTTGGGCAACATTTGTAGCGTAATGTTTATGATTTGAAGTATATTTACTCACAGTGTTATTCAAAAGTCATTAAGTGCATTTTCAGACAACAAACATTGTGAAACATGTAATTTATTAATCCTCTATACCACTTTGTTCAGTTAAACCTTGACTTTCTCTCTTTCATTCCCATTGGAAGCTATTCATTTGGATTCTCGTTTAAAATGAGTACATTTAGCCTACGAATTTTGGTGTGTTCTCCTGAAGTGTCATTTGGATGTTAGTTAAAAGCATCATACTGACTGTAAATACCCCCAGCTTCCAGGCGGCCCTATGCCGGTTTCATGGTACCACAATTAGGGGTATGCCATGCCACGACCAAAACACCACTTAATAATGGCAATACCTTACCATAAAGTCAGTTCAAAGATTTGCAAAAGATGGCAACATTTTGCATCTAAGCCACCTTACCTATACATAATTTCTCCGGAAGGGGGGGGGGGACTTTCAACCCCTCCACTTAGACACCACACCCTCCTCTTACACCCAACAAACTAAGAACAATTTTCATCATAAAATCAGTTTTAAACTTTTGCCAAAGATAGAATCATTTTGCATCTAAGCCACCTTAATCGAACAAAAGTTTCTCAAAGGGAGGGGGATATCCCTCCCCGGACGGCACCTGCGCACTAGATTAAAAAGGAAAGGTCCACCGGGGTGCAAAGTTTCGTAGATAAGAATATGTATACTTAACATCAACTTTCTGTGTTGATCTGGGAATGAGATTACAACGTCATCTCCTGTGGTGCCTCGAAATCATCAACAGCAAATCTGACGGTGCTACTGGACAGGGGCTATGTCGAATTCCCGTAAAGGAACAGTTTCCAATTTTGTCGGGAAGCCTTGGTATAGTGTATGCGATATAGCAAGTTATACCCAACGGACGGTTTACCTGTTTTTCTTTCAAAGTGGGCAGATTCTTTTGTAAAACCCTAGAAATATTTTGACGTGTTTCGCGCGCTTTTGGGTTTCGTTGTTCCATTTCTTTAATAGTTCGGTTCCATATAACTACGCAGTGCACAACATCCTCTACAGAGTTAACGTGTAGATAGTTTACACAAAGTTTCCGTATGGATCGGGAATTAAATCACCAACCCCAGTTGCTGTTCTTTATTATTGTTATTATTGTTTCTATTGTTTCTATTGTTTTTATTGTTATTATTGTTATTAGTGTTATTGTTGTAGTTGCTGTTATTGCTGTTATTTATTTATTTATCGCACAGTACGGTAAGTGGCGACGGCGTGTTTGACCATCATCATCAGGAAGGAAGGTTAGATATGTTATCAGCGACTTGGATCAGCCACCCTGACAGCTTATGTATTTGAAAATGCACTAACATGGCGTACAAAGAAAAGACCTTTATTCATTATTTAACCGTTTAGTCTCACCAATAAACTCAAGCAATTCAAAATATTATGCATTACAAAAGTAAAGGATGTTGCATCTTTCGAATTTTTGAAATCTTGGGTGAACAAATTAAGCTACCGTACTGCCTTATTTTGCAATGTCTATATTCTGTATCTATTAATACTGGTTTAAAAATTGTGAAAATTTCTTTAAAACAAACGCAATATTTCCTTTTAATCTTGATGTGAACCGAAGGCGTTTGGGATGCCAAATTTGGCCATGACCGCGCAGTACGTAGGGAAAATTACTACCTATAGTGGCAAATTTGTGTTTTTCTGACGCCCTAACCGTAGTGAGGCTGAGGTCGACATTGGTCCTGCATGTACAACATGGGAGTTGTTTGATCCAGTTGCTTTCAAAGTGGTCTGCAAACGGCGGCGGCGCTATGGGGACAATGCCCCTCCACACTGGCCCCTCCTCCGGTTTTCACAATTAAATCTGGTACTTGAAAATAAAGGGTAATAGTTTGTACCAGAAAAAGCCTCCTGTACAAAGTATTAGAGTCTGCATTTCTGAACTGTCTTGAAAATGCAATATTTGTCCGCGCGCTTCACGCGCATTCGTCACTGCTACGTGCCATAATTAAGCATTTTCATGTATGGCAGTTTGAGTGGTAATACTGTTCCAAAACCATATACAACCCCTACAATCATCCGTTCTCCCCCATCACAAATCCTTGAATCAACAACTCAACCGACAGTTAGTATGAGCTAAGAAAGTATAAAAATAAATGTTCAAATTGTAATTTTAGTGGTCTATTTACTGCCCATTAAATGCCTTGAAGATAGTGAAATGCTTCATTCTAATGCCCATAATTTTGAAAATGGTCCAGAATTTCTGGGGCCTCGCCTCCGGGCCTTCCATCTGGGCGTTGCCTCTGGGTCCGACCTGGGATCCTAAGTCGGGCCCCTGGAACCCTCCAGTCAAGAAAACATCCCTGCTGGCCTATCTTGCAATTTGACTGGGACGGTGTGTGACTATTCATGTCTTAAACTGTGCACCAATAATAATATAGCATTAAGTTTGTAACTTATATTTTTGTCCAATCGTTTGGACTCGGCTCCGAGTCCGAGTCCACCTGTAGCCCATTCCGGGCCAATTGCGAGTTCAGTAAAAATGGACACGAGTCCCGGAATTGCTTCTGATTCCCGACTCGGGCTTTGAATCCCTGCTTTTTAGCCTGGTAAGTTCAGCAGAACCGTCAAGGTCACTGTTTCCCCAAAATACTCTACAGGAGAATGATTGCTGGAGTTGCACGGGGCTTGGAAAAATATTTTCACTCAAAGGTCTCATGAAGTAGTTAGGAGACCTTTATGCAGGCACGATGGCTGTACCCCAAGTGCGTCAAGAATGGCATTTTTGAGGCATTATTTTCATTAAGATAAGTAGTGGTTTACTTTATTTCGCATTGAAAAACTTATCTATAAACAAGAACGTATGTTTTATGATTCATTGCCGAAAAAAGGAGATCCTTATCAATTTTTTTTTCATTCTGTATTGGCTTGCGGTGCGGAGTGGTGCGGGCTGGTGCTGGACCATGCGGGGCGGTACCGGGGGTTTTGTTCATTGCCAGGAGGTGCCAGACAGTGCGGGGTGGAACATCATCCCTATCTTAAAATATCGTGGCTACAGGGTTTTCTGTATTCTACCTCTGGTGACCTCAAAATGACCTCTGCCCTTTATCAAAAACAGTAGGAACTATCTATCAAGGTATGGTAAGTAACAGAAGAAATCAAAATTTTCCTGGGAAGACCCCCAGCTCTCCGTCTGGCAATTTTTACCCTCGCAAAGTGAGTCACCAATCCCAACGACTTTTCAAAATCTTGGATCCCCATCCAACTGATAACATAAAGTAAACTGAAGTTTTGCCTCCATTCCCAAATTTTTGTTAATTTAAGAAAACAATCCAGGAAACCAACATTTTATCATTTTTATGCCTTCTTGGCAAAGCTGAAACATATTGTGACACAATGAAAAAAAACAACAATATATTTAAAGGTGGAGCTCATTTTATACAAATGGATCAAGCCGCTTTGCCTGTTTCCCCTGCCTCTTAATCTGCCCCTATTTAGTAGCGATTGACTGATATGGTTGTATTTATTTTTAAACATAGTCAGCTCAAGACTTACTGCCTGAGATGGTTTTTGAAGAGCTTTTGAAAACTATAATGGGGAATCACTGTAATTCCATTAATATTGCCGGGCGGGGGGGGGGGGTCGTTCGAACCTCCCTGAATACGGACTTGATTTTGCCCCCCCCCCAAAAAAAAACAAAATTTTTCTTACAGCCGTCCATTGTTTAGCACATAATAACGAAGAATAAAGCAGAGGTTTTAGGCTAATGTAAAGTTCTGTTTCTAGAGCTCCTGCACAATAATTTTAAGGAATAAGATTTTTCTGAGTTGCCCCTTGTAAGGCGGCGGGGAGGATAAAAAAAAATTTTTAACTTGTGAAGGAAAAATGTCTAAGGGCAAATTTAAAGGCCTGGAAATGTCATTTCCTGCAATTTAGCTTAATTTTCTCCAAAATTTCCTTGTAGGCTAAACACCAATAAGAGAGTTCGATAATTCGTTGTCTCATGGAATTCTGGGACTGATACACGCGGGATAAACAAACCGAGCTCAACACATCGTGTTCTGCGTTCCCCTATTTTCGTGCATCCCCAATTTTCGTGCAGTACATATTACACCTATATTATTAAGCCTGCATTTTTTGTGGCCAACCTAACTGCACGAAAATATGGGACTCCATCCTACTTAAAGGTAAATTATACAAGCTTTTATACAAAGGGAGGCAGATTTTACGCAGGAGAGGGCACAAAACCACACGTAAGAACCTTCCTCATATTTGCGATGTATTTGGAAAAAAAAAAATGATTGTACAAGTTTCTCAAGTGAACTCAAATTTTGTAACACGTAGGTACGGGTGTGATGTGTTTAGCCCGACCGTTAAGGATGTGCGCATGTGCAGACGAACTTATCGAACTCGCATATTGATGCTGGCTGCCGCTTAAGTAAGAGTGTCGCGTATGAGTTCCAACCCACAAATAATGTCACAACTGACACTGAAAGGGCCACAACCATAAAATAAGTTAAGCCCCCCCCCCCCCCCAAGTAAATCCGGCACTGAACCCACAGGAAGTAACATTGATACAGCCAAAACGAATGATGGGTGCAAGGGACGCGAGCAGAAAAGATATTTTTAAAGATACAGCTGCATTGCTTCACTCCATGCTACATTGCAAAAATTATCCATTACATTAAAATATCTCCTACTTTCATTTTTATATTGGGATCAAGAATTTAAAAGAAGGGTCTAATTTCAAATCAAGTTTTGATATGTTAGACGGGTACGGTACTTAAAGGAGAATTTTCATCATCCCAGACAGTTCCAATTCTCCCTACTATGCAACTTCTAGCTCCTCCCACAACTGTACGAAGCTCCTCTGTGTGCAGGAATAAACCTGTTTTGTTGCTAAAGGCCATGTCCTGGTGAGCGTACAAGGCTATAAAATGTGATGAAAGCACTCTCTCTGCCTTGTGTGGAATGTGAGCTGCTCTGCATCTTTCAAATTTTCAAACTTTGATGTCAATCAAAGAGCAGTCACCAACTGAGAATTTTGATACCCCCACACTATAAATATACTTTGGGGTGATGACTGTCTGTCTTTAAGCATTCTGGTGAAATTTGCATTGAAATCCGATGTGTGGGTTCTCAAGATATTAACAGTTAGAGTTGTCACATTTTCATCACAAAGTGAAACTGAAGCAAGCACATATGACGCCATAGCCTCACAGTTTTTTTGTTTTTCTTTAAACCTTACAACCCATTTTTTCCTCTACAATCCCATATCGGGATATTGGGAATGTGATAGCATGAGAGGCATGGGAATTTTACAAACTGTACATTCCCCATGGGGATGGTCCTTTTCCTATTAACTTTAAGGTCAGCACAACAGGACTGAAAAAAACAAAGGAAAACAAGCATTTTTCATCAATGTGAGGAAGTGATATAACCCCCAGTTTGTCTCAAGCTCACTTTGGGTCACAAATGTAGTAACTTCATTTGCTGATATCTCGAGTACTACGTGTCCGATTTAAATGAAAGTTTCACCAACTTCCGTAGATTTAGTTTTTTTCACATCTATGAAAATTAATTTTTTGCTTAAACCCTTCCTGTAAGGAACAGAATGATGGTTCTTCACCCAATGTTTAGACGGGGACCAGCTCTTCCCCGTTATTTGCTTCCCTGCGTTGTGTTTGAGGTCTCAAAACATAAAAAACTAACATGCTTTTAAAAGAAAGGACGAAGACTTGACTATGAGTTTACTTTACAAATCTAAAAATTAAAGATCGACATTCACTGAGAGGCAGATTCATCATGTGGTATCAAATAAAACAAAGTTGGTAAACATCCGACTTCATTTGAACAATTCAGATAGACTATTACACATATTAATTTCTCACCTAAGTGACAAAGATTAAAACCATATCTCTAACAATTGTTGTTACTCCATTAACCTGTGAGAGAGCTATGCATTTCAAGACAACAGATGCAATACTTTCCTCCACAATCCCATATCGGGATATCGGGAATGTGATAGCATGAGAGGCATGGGAATTTTACAAACTTAACGTTCCCCATGGGGATGGTGCTTTTCCTAATAACTTTAAGGTCAGCACAACAGGACTGAAAAACAAGGAAAAAAGCATTTTTCAACAATGTGAGGAAGTGATATAACCCCCAGTTTGTCTCAAGCTCACTTTGGGTCACAAATGTAGTAACTTCATTTGCTGATATCTCGAGTACTACGTGTCCGATTTAAATGAAAGTTTCACCAACTTGCGTAGATTTAGTTTTTTTCACATCTATGAAAATTAATTTTTTGCTTAAACCCTTCCTGTAAGGAACAGAATGATGGTTATTCACCCAATGTTTAGACGGGGACCAGCTCTTCCCCGTTATTTGCTTCCCTGCGTTGTGTTTGAGGTCTCAAAACATAAAAAACTAACATGCTTTTAAAAGAAAGGACGAAGACTTGACTATGAGTTTACTTTACAAAACTAAAAATTAAAGATAGACATTCACTGAGAGGCAGATTCATCATGTGGTATCAAATAAAACAAAGTTGGTAAACATCCGACTTCATTTGAACAATTCAGATAGACTATTACACATATTAATTTCTTACCTAAGTGACAAAGATTAAAACCATATCTCTAACAATTGTTGTTACTCCATAAACCTGTGAGAGAGCTATGCATTTCAAGACAACAGATGCAATACTTTCCTCCACAATCCCATATCGGGATATCGGGAATGTGATAGCATGAGAGGCATGGGAATTTTACAAACTTAACATTCCCCATGGGGATGGTGCTTTTCCTAATAACTGTAAGGTCAGCACAACAGGACTGAAAAAAACAAAGGAAAACAAGCATTTTTCATCAATGTGAGGAAGTGATATAACCCCCAGTTTGTCTCAAGCTCACTTTGGGTCACAAATGTAGTAACTTCATTTGCTGATATCTCGAGTACTACGTGTCCGATTTAAATGAAAGTTTCACCAACTTGCGTAGATTTAGTTTTTTTCACATCTATGAAAATTAATTTTTTGCTTAAACCCTTCCTGTAAGGAACAGAATGATGGTTATTCACCCAATGTTTAGACGGGGACCAGCTCTTCCCCGTTATTTGCTTCCCTGCGTTGTGTTTGAGGTCTCAAAACATAAAAAACTAACATGCTTTTAAAAGAAAGGACGAAGACTTGACTATGAGTTTACTTTACAAAACTAAAAATTAAAGATAGACATTCACTGAGAGGCAGATTCATCATGTGGTATCAAATAAAACAAAGTTGGTAAACATCCGACTTCATTTGAACAATTCAGATAGACTATTACACATATTAATTTCTCACCTAAGTGACAAAGATTAAAACCATATCTCTAACAATTGTTGTTACTCCATTAACCTGTGAGAGAGCTATGCATTTCAAGACAACAGATGCAATACTTTCCTCCACAATCCCATATCGGGATATCGGGAATGTGATAGCATGAGAGGCATGGGAATTTTACAAACTTAACGTTCCCCATGGGGATGGTGCTTTTCCTAATAACTTTAAGGTCAGCACAACAGGACTGAAAAACAAGGAAAAAAGCATTTTTCATCAAGCTCTTCCCCGTTATTTGCTTCCCTGCGTTGTGTTTGAGGTCTCAAAACACAAAAAACTAACATGCGTTTAAAAGAAAGGACAAAGACTTGACAATGAGTTTACATTACAAAACTAAAAATAAAGATAGACGTTCAGTGAGAGGCAGATTCATCATGTGGTATCAAATAAAACAAAGTTGGTAAACATCCGACTTCATTTGAACAATTCAGATAGACTATTACACATATTAATTTCTTACCTAAGTGACAAAGATTAAAACCATATCTCTAACAATTGTTGTTACTCCATAAACCTGTGAGAGAGCTATGCATTTCAAGACAACAGATGCAATACTTTCCTCCACAATCCCATATCGGGATATCGGGAATGTGATAGCATGAATGGCATGGGAATTTTACAAACTTAACATTCCCCATGGGGATGGTGCTTTTCCTAATAACTGTAAGGTCAGCACAACAGGACTGAAAAAAACAAAGGAAAACAAGCATTTTTCATCAATGTGAGGAAGTGATATAACCCCCAGTTTGTCTCAAGCTCACTTTGGGTCACAAATGTAGTAACTTCATTTGCTGATATCTCGAGTACTACGTGTCCGATTTAAATGAAAGTTTCACCAACTTGCGTAGATTTAGTTTTTTTCACATCTATGAAAATTAATTTTTTGCTTAAACCCTTCCTGTAAGGAACAGAATGATGGTTATTCACCCAATGTTTAGACGGGGACCAGCTCTTCCCCGTTATTTGCTTCCCTGCGTTGTGTTTGAGGTCTCAAAACATAAAAAACTAACATGCTTTTAAAAGAAAGGACGAAGACTTGACTATGAGTTTACTTTACAAAACTAAAAATTAAAGATAGACATTCACTGAGAGGCAGATTCATCATGTGGTATCAAATAAAACAAAGTTGGTAAACATCCGACTTCATTTGAACAATTCAGATAGACTATTACACATATTAATTTCTTACCTAAGTGACAAAGATTAAAACCATATCTCTAACAATTGTTGTTACTCCATAAACCTGTGAGAGAGCTATGCATTTCAAGACAACAGATGCAATACTTTCCTCCACAATCCCATATCGGGATATCGGGAATGTGATAGCATGAGAGGCATGGGAATTTTACAAACTTAACATTCCCCATGGGGATGGTGCTTTTCATAATAACAGCACAACAGGACTGAAAAAACAAGGAAAAGAGTATTTTTCATCAAGCTCTTCCCCGTTATTTGCTTTCCTGCGTTGTGTTTGAGGTCTCAAAACACAAAAAACTAACATGCGTTTAAAAGAAAGGACAAAGACTTGACAATGAGTTCACTTTACAAAACTAAAAATAAAGATAGACGTTCAGTGAGAGGCAGATTCATCATGTGGTATCAAATAAAACAAAGTTGGTAAACATCTGACTTCATTTGAACAATTCAGATAGACTATTACACATATTAATTTCTTACCTAAGTGACAAAAATTAAAAACATACCTCTAACAATTGTTGTTACTCCGTTAATATGTGAGAGAGCTATGCATTTCAAGACAACAGATGCAATACTTAAAATCAACGACATGGTGTAAAGAATATAATATTCTGATATGTCTCAAGAATAGGCAAAATTGAAGCTGTTTTGGCAGGGTTTACTAACAATGAATAAATCTCGTTCAGCCTGAGAAATGGGGTGTTGGCAAAAGTTTCTTCCCAATACGGAATTCTTCCAGGCAACGTAAATCACTTTTCAGTGTTGCGACCGAATAGGGTGCCTGAACTTTCCGCAGTGAAGTATGCAGACGTCGAGTTTCGGTTAACCGGCAATGCGTGGCAACAGTAAACTGATTTTGTATATATTGTAAAGAAAAGTACCGTATCACAACTGCCTCAATAAAAAGAAAAGTGGGTAGTCGGTAATATATATGATGGCAAGACACATGTAATGCAACCTTTTTGATTCCTTGCCCAAGGCGAAAGGAATCAATGCAACCATGCAGGTGAATTATGTATATGTGTGAATCTGTGTATGTGGGTGTAGGCTATGGGTGTTTGTGACGCTTGGCTTGAAAACACGATATCTCAAGATAGCAATGATGGATACTTCTCATACTTGGTATATAGAATAATCATATTAGGAGGGAGAATTCTATTGTTTTTGGTGGAGGTCAAAGGTAATGTGAGGTCACAGAGTTCACAAGGGGAAAGCATCTTAAACACGATATCTCTAGGTATGAAACACGGATACTTTTCATATTTGGCATGTGGATGACATAGTCAGAAGCTGGATCCTATTGCTTTTGGTAGAGGTCAAAGGTTATCTGAGGTAACCGGGGGTGAAAACATGGAATTGTTAAAAACTGTTTGTAAACACGATATCTCAAGATAACAGTGATGGACATTTTTCATACTTGGTATATGATTTTATCATATTGAGAGGAAGAACCCTATTGTTTTAGTGTAGGTCAGAGGTAATTTAAGGTCATCAGAGGTCAAAGACAAAACATTAAAAGACACGAAATTTCCAGACAGGGGTGACGGATACTTTTAATACTTGGAATATAGATTTGTCACATTAAGAGAGAAAAAGAGAGAACCCTACGGGTTTGTTAGTAGTCGAATGTCATCAGAGGTGAAACTCCGAAAACCTCGTAAACTAAATAGACAATGGGCTTTACCTCCAAACGGTGTCCGGCGTTTAGTGACCAACGAAAAGTTAGGGCTGAATATTTTTAACATTCTAAAGATATAATTACAGAGAACAAAATTTATTTTTTCACAGGCATAACTGTTACAGTAAAACACGTATAAAGAACGCTGTAACTACAACATAATTAGAAGTATCTTTCATGTATGGAGTTCGTTGATGGCGTAGTGGAAAGTGCTCCTATGTGAAATTCTAATTTGGGTCCTTATGAGTTTGTATGTATTTGTTTGTATGTATTTTTGGGCCAATCCTTACACCATAGTTGCTCAAGTGCGTTTACCAAGGAATCAAATGAATCAGTGTTTTATCAATTAAATAAAATTGTTATTATTGTAAATATTGTACATATTGCCTGAGTTTTTATGGGTGAACCAGTGGGTTCGCCTACCAATAAAAGAAAAAAAAGTGCTCGGTTTCCCACACAGACGGCCCGGGTTCGAATCCCTTTCAAGACATTTCCTTGTTTCTTCTTTGTTATTTTTGGTGGGGTTTAAAAGTCACGTGCGGTCAGAAGAGGTCAAGTTGTTAAAACATCGTAAAAAATGATATAGTCAAGGAAGATAAATTTGAGAGCTGTACCTCAGTGCAACAAAGCATCCCCTTTTCGGCAAGGAATCACTAATCTTTTGGGCTTTCTGGTTCTAACATATTGATATGCAAGTACTAACAAAAAACCAATTAATGGCAAATTGAACTATGACCTTTGACCTGTGACGTCTTCAATTACACATGCACAAAGTTTCATGGTCAGGTATCTACCCACCAAGTTTGTACTTGATCGAACTTACAGTTAAGGGGCAGTTCGAGGAACACTTTTTAATTTAAAGCAAATATGATCTTTCACCTTCATTTTTTCATTGACCCCTTCCCTTAGTAACTCAAAAGCATTATTTAAAAAATCGTCCCCAGTCCTAACATAGTATCTGGTGGTTTTAGTACTTTTTTCTTACCTTATGGCATATCAGCCCTATGACGTCATCAATTAAGCATGCACAACTTTTCATGGTCAGGTACCTATACCCTCCTACTTGAACTTGATCGGACTAACGGTTTAAGAGGAGTTCTTGACACACTTTTTCTCAAAATTTAGGTAACTTTGACCTTTGACCTACATTTTTATCTTTGACGCCTATCCTTAGTGACCATTTCAAAAATTTTGATATCAGTCTTAACATTTCATGTGGTTTTATTTCTACATACTGATAGGCAAGCAATGGCAAAACCAATTTCAGCTAACATGACCTTTGAACTCTGATCTTTGACCTATGACGTCTTTAATTACGCATTCACATTTCTGCATCGTTAAGATCTCTCTATAGACCCTTTTCCAAATAGCAATTACAAAGGATTGTGGGAAAGAATTTTGTGCACATCCTTTTTGACCACAGTAAAATGCCATTAACATTAACAACGAGTACCAAAAACTCTATGCCACAATCCTTTGCAATTGCTCTTTGGAAAAAGGTCTATTCCCAAGCCCCTGAAGTTGAGTTAGGACACAGGCACTTTCGCATACATTTAGTTAGGAAGCTGTCTTCCATCTCCCTGATTTAGCAAAGGTCCAACTCAGTATAACTCGCAACACCACCAAACATTTCTACATTTTCACGTTATCGCTTGAATGTGAAAAGGTAACAACTTTTTTGTACACAAAACAAACAAAAATTCTATAAATTACATGTCGATACAGAATCAAACATTGTAGTTATGTAAGATGAATTTGCAACTGTTCCATTTTCTAAACAATTGATGATTCATGACATAATACATATTTTTATTTTTTGAAGGGGTAATATATATATATATATATATATATACGGCAATTAGTCCAAGAAGGAACATCACCCGAGACATAATGAATATAAACCTTCAGTGAAATATCAGAATACAGATATATTTCAAGTCCAGGAAAAAGGTGAACGAATTTTCGGCACAACAGTGCCTTTATCAAGTTACAACCTTAAATGATAATGAAAAATAAACGAGACTTGAAACTCAACAACACAGAAGAAAGCTACATAAAAGAAAGCAACAAAAAGGGAAGTCAACCGTAGCAGATGTCTGTAAGGAACTAGAAGAAAAGAAAGCAGACCTAAACGAAAAACTCACCAATAAAGGGCTTGGTGAGAAAATGAAAGACCTGCTTAGCGAGCCCCAACTCTGGGTTTCTTGGTCTGGCAGTCGAAACCATCGTTGACATTAAGACCCATAGGTGAAATAGTTTGCAATATGTTCCACATCCAAATGTTTTCTAAATGCTTAAGTCTTTCCCGGAAATTATTCAAAATAACCATTTTATTTTCATAGGAAGCATTTTCTGGAATGAAGGGAGGGTTCAAGGTTTGAAGGATTTTTTAATTCCCCGTTTTAAAATGACTCTCATGGCCTTATTCATTTTGAGCCAGAGATTCCCAAGTGTCAATCGGGCAAGATACATTTCCAGAACCATCATCCTCCTCGCCATCATTATCGGTCATAGTACCGTCTTCTCCGGACTCCTCTTCGCTGCTGTCGGCTCACTCGGTGTCGCCACAGGTGCAACTGCTATCAGCTTCGCTGCTGTCAGTCATCGGTCATGGTGTCTTCCTCCAAAGGTTCTGATGCACTGTCGTTAGTGTCACTCTCTGAGACAATGTCGTATGAATCCTCGTCTGAATAGTCCCTTCTCTATGCCCTTCTTAGAGTTTCCACCCATCATCTGAAGGTCTCCATGACTGTGTTTGTGGGCCCGCTCTATGTGCCGACGGAGACTTTCGCCTCGCGTAAAAGGCAGCTGAGAGTTATGTCAAAGATGAGACATGCTAAAAGTACTGCACTCACGAAGGTCTTTTATAAAATGTAAGCAACACAAGTGTCCATCGCCTAAAATGTACCCCACTCGCTTGGAGCAGATGAGTATGCGTCATAGAGCACGGAGCATATGAGCATGGGCGATGGAGCACACGGAGCAGAGGAGCATACGCAGTAGAGTATATGGAACACGAGGAGCATTCGTGATGCACTCGGGCAGAAGGTAAATACAGTGAGGCATGTAGCGCAGATAAGCATGCGTGTGAGGGGCGGAGCATACTTAGTAGTGTGCTCAAAGCAGGGGAGCAACGTATGGAGCGCCGGAGCAGAGGAAAGTACGTCGTTCTATAATTGCAAGCGAGCATGTTTGTGCGAGCCATAAGGCAGTATAGACTCGTAACGTCAATGCAGAAACACATTTGACCCTGCATGATGGTATTTTATCCGAAAGAATCCTCTCTTTCTTCCTATGTGCTGATAATATTTAGCTTTATTTGTTGTCTCAGTCATACATCTTTCTCTAAGGCTTTGCCAATATTTCTTCCACCCAGACCTACGGGTGAACTCTTCTTGACACACATACATGACGCAGTGGGATTGACAAAATTGTCATGGCGTATTACATACAGAACAATGACACGACGTTGAGACCTTGATTGGGCTAGCTTTCTGCACAGAGGCTTTATATCGAAATCTTTTTTACATGCTCGTTTAGACCGTACTTGGGATGTACTTGCTTACGTTGGTCTTATATTAACTTCTTGTGGTTCTTGTTGAATGGAAGAACTTTCAAACACCTCGCCAGTATTCACACTAAAAAAAGTTTTGGCCCACAGCGGTGAAACCAAATCTTAACGTAATCAAAAGATGTGTTGCTTTGTTGCTGGTTTATTATGACTCTTCTCATTGCACCTCACTTGGTGTACTTTTGGTGCGATTTATTCCGCCCGCCGATTTTGCAACTTTTGCTGGTTATGGCTTCTAATGAAACATCCTCTAGATCGGTTATGTAATGATGCTTGTATGTGAGGCAAAAGCTTATACTGTAACTATAGAAAGCCAGTACATATTCTTTCTGTATTAACACTTTAGTGGAACTAACGCACCGTTTATAACATGAATTGTTTGGGCTGAATTTGGCAAAGTATTTACTACCTTGGAAGATTTCTTCGGTGGAAGCAAAAAAAAAAAAAAATCCTTCCTACCTACCCGCATTGCACCATCGATAACGTCTTGTCAATAACAGAGACCTCCATAAACCACATACGGAGGCCTTCATGGAGGATTCCATGCACTGGGGCCTCACAACAAAACTGGGGGAGGCCTCCGAAGGAGCCTCTAAAATTTGAGGCCTTCGGCCCCCTCGAGGGTGTAATCCTACACTCTCTACCCTCCTGATAGTTCACACAGTTTGCTGTAAACAAGTAAGGATCGAGAATTTTCATCCCAAGCTACGTCTGTTCTTCTTAATGTGAACCAAGAGCGTTTGGGATGCCAAATTTTCGCCATGCTCGCGCGCACGTGGGGAAGATTCATATAAATATATTGACAAATTTGTGTTTTTCTGACGTAAAACCCAAGTCCTTAACCGTAGTGAGGCCGAGGTCGACATTGGTCCTGCATGTACAGCAAGAATAGCTTTCCAATGAAAATTCCTGGATCCGCCACTGCTAATATGATTTCATCTAGTTGCTTTCAAAGTGGTCTGCAAACAGTGGTGTCGCTGCGGGGATATTCCCCCTCCATACTGCCCCTCCCCTGCTCTCCCCAAATAAATCTGGTACTTCAAAACATGGGCTTATCGTGTGTACAAGAAAAAGCCTCCTATGCAATGTATTAGACTCTGTACTTCTAAACTGTCTTGAAAATTCAATACTTTTTCCACGCATCCGTTACTACTATTTGGCAATATTAGGCCTACTTCTTGTATGACAACTTGAGTGATAATACTTTTTCAAAGCCACAAACAACCCCTGCAATCATCCGTTCTCCCCATTCGTAATTCCCTGCAGCAACAACTCGACCGACCATTAGTCCGACTTACATATTTATAAAAGTGTTCAAACTGTGATGTTAATGGTCTATTAACTGCATTAAGATAATTAAATGTTTCATTCTACTGCCCATAATTTTAAAACCTTTTCCAGAATTTCTGGGAGTTTTCCCCTGGCCTACATCTCAGGGTTGTCTCTGGGCCCGACGTGGGACACTGAGGAAGGTCCCCAGACCCCCATACACTTACTTCGCGCAACGCACATCGTTTCTGTCGCATTTTCTTCCCCTTAGCCGGCAAACCATGGCATCCCCACCCCCACCCATTCACAATACACTGGCGATCCTCCTGCCTCAAAACACCTGCTTTTAGAAAGGAATCAAAGTATGAGAGTAGAGAACGCTAGGTGACAGGTAGTTAATGAAAGAAACTCAGTGAAAAAGTGAGAAACAAACCAGACAGGACTAATTCTTCGCAAAAACCTAAAATTGAGCTATTCTACCGCACTTCTGTTGTACATGATTGTGTACGCAGGTAATAGGTATGCGAGGAAACACCACGGACTGATTTTGTTTTGCACTAACAGTCTAAAGCGTTTCAAAGCGTGTGTGTGTAAGTTTAGGCCTACCGAAGGTGACCGTGGCGTAATGTCAAGGCAGGGAGGTGTTAAGGAGATCCAACGAAGAAATTTGTCAGACAATACGTACTTGAAAATGAATTAATCCTTTTCATGCACTGTCATTTGATTGACAGGTCCCTGTGTTCCTATTGTTAAGTCTCTGTTGACTAAGCCTTTTAGGTGGTGATGTCCCTCTTTCTTTTCCAAGTAGGCTAATCCTGCAGACAAAGGCCATTGTTTGTAACTGCTTTGAAGTGAGGTTAGTTTCCGACAATGACCAAAGTTTAAACAAGATTTTCAGTAAAACGACTGGCAATAAACATTTAATTAATGTATTTCAATTGTGCCTCCGCCATTGAAACACGTCATCTGCTGGAAATATTGTTCAAGTCTATACATTTTTCTCATTTCAGCAAATTTCTCCATCATTATCTAATATCTTTGAAAAGAAAGATTTAAAGAAATTCTCTGCTGACTTTAAATAAAATGATATTAACACCTCTTAACACCTCCCTTGTCAAGGTTCGGTAAAAGTCAACGATTGGTAGGCAGGGGCGTAGCGAAGGTGTTATCTTTGGGGGGGGGGGGGTGTGGAGATTATGTTTTGCCGACGGATCTGGGTATGCGTAGTGCGAAAACGAGCTTTAGCGGGTGGGGTCCAGGGCCCCGCCTAAGGACCCCTGGTGGGGTCCAGGGGCGCAGCCCCGGAAGCTCTGAGGTTTAAGTCATGGGCGTCACCAGACATTTTTAAAGGGGGGTCGCATTTTGTGTGAAGGAGAAAGTTATTGCAGCGTAAGCGGCAATGTTCGCGCGTAGCGCGAGCACTACGGCGTTGGGTCCAAGGGCCCGCTTAAGGGCCCCTGGTGGGGTCCAGGGGCGAAGCCCGGGGAGCTTTGAGGAGTTGGACATTTCAAATGCCTATAATGCGGTGAAATTATCGTCAATATTGCTAGTTTGATAATGCCCAAAATATGATTACATATAAAAGCAAAACGTGAACCCATGGATGGAGATCAAAGAGAAAGCTTTTAAGTCTTAAAATGACAATGGCACCAGACCGTTTTTCTTTTAAAGTTGAAGGCCTATCATGGGAACCATGGGCTAGGTCAAGGGAACCAACTGGTAGGATCCAAATATTCAAGATTAAGGAGGTAAAAATAGCTAACCTCAAATAACAAATCACAGCAAGGTTTTAAGCAAACTGCAATCCAAAGAAATTTAAAAAAAAATGGTTCAAATCTGCAATAAATAGCGTCTCATAATTGCTTAAGTTATCAGGCTCAACAGAAAGAACAGTAAGTTTGTACAAAAAGTGATTTTTACCAATTTTCTTTGTTTTTTACTTTCAACCTTTCTCCTTCAAGACCTAGAAAATACTGTACATGTCATATATATTCCATTAAAATAGGTAACGGAAAATAATAATTTGGGGTTTCGATCTGTTATTGCAATTGCAGCGAAATTAACCACTCAATACATTAAAAGAAATTTATACTTTGCAATGGCAGAAGAAACCTATTTCGATTTTTTGGTACATCCTTTAATCGTTTCTGTAAAACAAAAGCTCAAAGGGGGGGGGGTCGTTTGCACACCCCGACCCCCCCCCCCTTGGTGACGCCCATGTAAGTATATCTCTGGGTGAAAAAAATCTCAAGATGGATATATTTTGGTTCTTAATGCATCGTCAAATACAAACCAGATCCCACTAATTTTAATGTATTAGGCTATTCCTCTCGTCAGGCCGCTATAGTTCCAGATGCCCGCCAGTGCTTTAGCTGGGACGTTTTCTCAATGCGACATTTACTGATCTGTGGCCTGGGGAGGGGTCAAAGGGGAGGGGGTGTCCCTTCCCCTTTGGAAATTTTTGGAATTTGAAAGGTGTCTAGATCGCAAATGGTGCAATATTTGAGTGGATTTCTGCCCTAATGAGGAACCTAAAAATTTACACACGGGTAGAATTTGCTTGTCAGATCTTTTTTGTGCGACATTTGTCGCCATTTATGCGACATTGTCGCACAAATAGGGGCTGGCTAAAACACTGGGCCGGCTTAAGGGCCCCTGGTGGGAGTCCGTGGGGTTTCGCCCCCGGAAGCTCTGAGGTTTTAGCTTAATTTCTCGGTAAAAAATTGAGTCTCATGCAGGATTGGTATATTTTGGTTCATAATGCATTATTCAATGCAAAGATTCCGGTTAATTCTAATGTGTTAGGCTATTCCTCCCGTCATGCCACTATACTTTAGGAGCTGAACCTGTCGTTCAGAATTGGAACACTATGTGTTCAGCATTTGAACACTAGACGCTACGATAAGTGGATAGGCGTCCGGCGTTCAAAAAGTGAGAGAAAATGTTCAGAATCTTAACACAAGAGTTTAAAATATGCTTTGAACGCCAGGATCTGAAGATGGGTTCTGTATCTGTTTCATTTCGGTGTTCAAAAGTTAAAAGCCTGAGACTGCAGTGCAGGGAAGACATGCGCGGCACGCATCATTTAATTATTTGGGGTGGGGTAAGGTAAGTGGGGACGACGGATCGTGTTAAGATTTGCATTGAGCTATAATAATAATCCACTCATATGCTGCCCAATATGAATTAATGTTGAGACATCTACCTTTCAGGTATGCCGACCGCGTAGTTTTTTTTTCCCAGGACAAGTCAGGCCAAATCTGGCCAATAGACCAATCAGCTTCTTGGAAATAGGCCGCACCTCTAATTCCAAAATGACAGCTATCGACCCTTTTTTGTAATTCTGACACCGGATTATGAAAGAACGCTCAAAGGGCCAAATAACCCCAATCCGCGTAACCCTGACCTTAATTCTAACCCTAACCTTCATTTTGAAACAAATTTAAAATTTTTTTGAAAACTCGATTTGCCCACGTTCGTCCTGGGAAAAAAAATAATGCCACTAAGGGAAACCCTTCACATTAGAGCATCGAAGGTGCATATACGGCTGCGGATCCGGGGCTAAGCCGGGAAATTTGGAAAAAGAAACCTTTGAATGTAGTTCAATAGGTTTTCGGTGCCTCAAAACTATAATTAAGAAAGATATATTTCCTGCATTTTCTCCAGCAATAAATGAAAGAATGGTGGCTGGCGGCCGCTGAGACCATCCTTGGTGCTCGCGTGAAGTGAGCAGAAAAATCTGGTGTTAAGTATCTATGAAAGTTTCGTCCAAGTTCTTATATGCTCCTTTGGCGGTATTACCACTTTTTGGTCCCTGGTGTGGTGCTTGGTTCCGCCTCGGCGAGGAATCAGGAAAGCAAGGTTTCCCCTTGCAAATTTGAAGGCACCGGTATTTCAAATAAACAGACATGATTAACCAGAGCTTGAAGCTATTTAATTACCCTCATATTTATTGGATACAAGTTGGAAAATGCAATGTAAACCGAATTTTTTAGTTTTCGAAACACAAAATCTGACTGAAAGATAATCAGTGCAGGAATTGTTTTGAAGGGAGAGAACTCAAGGCCGCAGCAGTCCCATAGCGGTTGAAAAAGATGTTGACAAATAGCTGTTGATAGCATCTCCCAGGGAAGTCTTTCACATAGTGAAACAAACAGATGCGCGCGAAGCGTGCCTCAAAACTGTAGTTTGGGGAGCATTTTGTGCAATTTTAGCAGCACGATTGACTGATAAAGTGACAGTAGGTCCTCGTGTTCATATCGATATAGGCGTGAGCTGTGTGCTTCAGTGCAAAATTATCTCTCATATCCAAAATCTCATTGGGGGTATACGGGGTCGCATAACCAACTTTTTTTGGGGGGGGGGGGAGAGCACGTGTCCCCCGCCGCCTGGCGACGCCACTGCACATGAGAAGTTTTAACAGTTCTGCACAACACTTAACCCAACTCATTTGTGTATGGAGCAGACGCGTAGCCAGGATCTGATCAAGAAGTGGCTCATACCAAACTTACCCCAATGGCGCCAGTGGCCTCGCCGTACTTTTTATTGGGGCAATGGAGACATAAGGTTACATCGGAGGGGCACATGGGTATGAAGGACAAAGCCACGTCAGAGGCACTATATGGGAACACAAAAACTTCTCTGTCGGCAGAGGGACCTACTTTATGGCCTATTTCTGTGTCTAGATGCAACGTCCATGAAGCCCTGGGGTTTTTACACAATTGTGGACATGGAAATGAAGCGTTCTACCATCTTCAAATTGCATTAGAACTACAAAACCATTTGGCCATTTTGAACTACAAAACCATTTGGCCATTTTGGTATTATCATAGCTTAAAGGGCAAGAGCAGTCGCCCAAACTCATTTTGAAGAAACAGCTTAATCTCACAATTTTCTTCTTATTTCTCTTCAAAGTATCTTTCATAATATTTTAGGACTTCAATATTTCATATTCCAGGCGCGGATCCAGAAATTTTGAGGGGGGGGGGGGAGCCCAAGATGGAAAATCTCATGTGCACCGAAGGTGCACCACGAGCGCGAAGCGCGAGTTCCTACGCGTGGGGTCCAGGGGCCCGCGTTAGGGCCCCTGGCGGGGTCCAGGGGCAGAGCCCCGGTGGGGGTCCAGGGGGCGAAGCCCCCGGAAGGTCTCGCAATATTGCATTTTAAGAGCACAGAAATCGACCTCCAGTTCTTATGTCAGTGAGATTTTATACCTTTTCATGTTTCATGGAATTTGATGTGTATGGCTTAGTATAAGTTACTATATGTACCTGCAGAAGTTCCGGAGAATATAACTTATCTTAAAACTTACACGCCAACATTATGAGCCCTTGTAGGTAACTTGAGATGATTTTTGCCATAATGAGTGTTTGATTTTCGTTATACGGTATTCGGGTTTAGGACGTTAGATGAAACAATTGCGCGCGAAGCGCGCCGAAAATTTGAATTTACATTTAAAACCATTGCTATGACTAACGGTGTCAATTCCCTTTATGTGTGTATATCAATTAGAAGGTGGGTTCGATACTAAGTTTTCAGTTCTCATAAGAAGAGGAGGGTGAAAAAAATGAATATCAGTTGCTTTACATCCTTACAATGCTGGCTCCTCTGAAATCACGTTTATGCACACGAATAATTGGCTTATGGTAGAACCCCACCGATGAGTAATGCGAATACGTTTGGGACCTTATTGATAGTAAAAGGAGCAATTCAAGGCTAAAAGTGCGCAGATCAAGCGAAAATCAAGAAATATTGAGAAGACTTTGCAAAAATCGTGAAAGATTTCAAATGATTTTTGGTAAAAAGTGATAAGAATAAATCCATCACTCAATAAAAACGTACCTCTCTCCGTAAGCGTAAACAATGGCGCGCGAAGCGCGCCGAAAATTTTCGGTATAGCGCCTCCCGGGAGCTCTGCATTAATTGTATACTGAAAAGGGGGACCAACAGGACTCTCACAACCTGACATCCATATGGGAGGAGAGATGATATATCGCATTCTTTATGGATTTCTGAAGGTTATACCCTTGAGAAATCTATGACCGATGGTGCCGGCGGGAGTTGGTGATTGGGGGAACCGCAGATAACTGCTAAACCGTGCCTTTTAGGCAGTGGGATTTTGTATACGCTACATATAAGAGTGGGAGAGCCTTTTCTTGTTTGTACATGAGAGTGCAATCCCAGGAAGGGGTTTACCCTTCCCTTTGAGAAATTTTTGTTAATTTTAGGGGGCCTATATGCAAAATGGTGGTATCTTTGGGTCATTCTAAAGTGATTGTATGTTTAAAAAATGTCAAAAATTTAGTGAATTCTAACTTTTGTTCAGGTAAAAAAGAGGAGTAAGAGACGGATTGCCTTCAAACCTCTAAAGTCCCAGGAAAAATCATGGGCGTGGATCCATCTCCAAAAGTGGGGGGGGGGGAGGGACTTTTTCACATTTGTGAATCGCCGTCCTGGTGGAAGAAGCAGTGGTGGTTACCAGAATTTGCGTCACGGGGAGGCAATAAGTTTTGTAATCGTCGGCATGGGAGAGGGGTCTAAGGGAAATTTTTCTAGAACTGAATGCCCTCAGATGCGATTTGGTGCAACAAAAGTGTAGGATTTTTAGGTTATTTTTCTTCTAAAAATTTCGTTTTCCTAGGCATAATTGCAGTCTGTTCCATCATTTTTGAAAAAGTGAGGGGGACTTTTTGACGATGTTCCCCCTTCCAAAAAGTGAGGGGGACGCCGGCTCCCGTCCCCCCATGATCCACGCCCATGGAAAAATTGTACACGCAATTATACCTGCGTGGAGTCCACAGAAACATTCTAGGACTATAACAAAATTTTTCCTTTACATTTTAAAAGGATATCCAAGGTTGACAGGGAACAGTATAGAACCTCCCGGGAGCTCTGAATTAGTTGCAGTATACAAAAGAGGGACCAACGGGATTCTCACTACCCGAAATCCATATGGGAGGAGATATTATATATCACCTTCTTTTTAGGTATAGCAAGAGGGATGGTGGACAGGCAAAATTCGTTTCAGAAAGATTTTCGTCGTTATTGAACGTCGCGGTAAAATGTTTGGAAAATAAGCAACGGCAATTACGTACTTTCAATCTTTCAAATCATGTGCTAGACTAGATTAGTCAAAGATCCCATAATGATGAGAGCCCTACAGAGAAGGAGATGTACTTTTTAGAAAAATGTTGCATTGGAATAATTTCTTGAGTCATAGCTTTGTAAATGGTATATGAAATCGGGTGTAGACCCTGTCGCATGCGCGGGCCCCCCAGCCCCCCCCCCCCCCCCTGGATCCGCGCCTGTCATATTCAAGGTAAACCAATCAGTTACTTCTAGTAAATTTCACATTTGAGGAGAAAAAAATATTGTCACATGACTCTAAAGAGCCAATCATGAAACAGGACTACTTCAAGTTGGGGTGACTGCATTTCCCCTTTAACTCGGACTAACGTCCGAACGATTTGCTGATGCAGATGGTTTAATTATGGGTGTGGGCGATGGGTGATTTTAGAGATTGCATGGCACTTGAAACAATAATTTCATGAAAGCCGCCTCGCAGGAATTTATAATGAGACAACTATCTGCAATGTAGGTGCCAGAAGAACGCCAAAAATTACATTTAAATATCGTTTTGGTAACGTTTTACTTCGTTTTACATTTCAAAACTTATCCATCATATTTTATGGGAGTCACATCGAAATATTTTACCTAGAAACATATGATATTTGGCCATTTTCGCTCTTGGTTCACCCCCCCCCCCCAACCCTCTCCTGAATACTCACCTGATTTAGAGGAGGGATAGGCTAGGGCCCAAAGTTTTCCGCCAAAAATCGCGGAATTGGCATTAGAAAACAGAAAGCGAAGTTTTGAAAAAAGTTGCAAAAATTAATCAGGAAATTACTCTCAAAATAGCTGTTATAAGTTATCTGAGTGATTTTAATGAATACAAGAATAAAATATTTGAAAAAACATCGTCAAAAGTATAATTACCCTCTCTATTATATAAAAGTAAATCACAGAATCGCGTAATAAAATCATGACGAAACAGTCCCTCTACAACACCCTATAACCGAGGTCGATCGAGCAAATATTTTTTGTACTACCATGCACCGCAAGTACTTTGTGCAGTACAGCATCTTATGCCGGCATATCCTTTAAAAATGCAAGTTTGAGGGTGTATACAGCTTTTGAGGAACAATATGAACTTTTGATGATACCTTAATGATGAAAGCGGAAGAAAACGGATTTTGTCACTTATAAAGCCGAAGACAGCTGAATCCAGCATTTACAAACCGGAACACTTTGGGCCCTAGGTTAGGCCAAGGGGATGTTTGCCTTACATATATATATATATATATATATATATATATATATATATATATATATATATATATATATATATATATATATATATATATATGTTAAACCAATTAAAATTATTACTATGAATCCGAAAAAGGCATTCCAACCTTTAGTATAATCCAAACCCAAACTTCTTTCAAAAAGAGTTACTTTCATCTGTATTTTAGTACAGCATTCATCACAATGTGTTAATTTAATTAATATTAACTTTCGTTACAGCAAGGGCTTGTTAGTCGTTTCTTGCTAGTGATGGTATTGCCCAGTGCTTCCACTTCCTCATAGTATTACTATGTGAATATCAATCATAAGGAAGATTATATTTAATCGCTTACAGGTCATTAAATACCCGTGGGCCGGCTGTTTTTTTTTTTTTTTGTAAGGTGGAAGAAGAAGCATACGCGGTATGGTCTACTTTGCCCCGAGAAGTTCAAAATGTTTCCTATGCATCTACAATCGAACAGAGATCTTTTCCTTATCCCTCCCAACGTATTTTCCTGCCAGGGATTAAACTGGCTCAGCTTCACGTTTAAATTGCAATCATTTTCCTTTACTTTCACTTCCGGAATTGTGAATACTGAGATAGACATTATATTTCAAAGACGATTGTATGATTGGATCAATGGTTATGACGTCAGAGTCAGACCCACTTTTGATCTTAATCCTTTTCCTTCTAACTTCTGCGTGTACTGTTGTCAAGATATCCAACAAATTTAATTTTCGAGCATATTTCTCGAGAAGGATAAACAGTTCTTCCACATAAAATTTGTACACACTTTCACGCGATTCGCAGATCGCATTTTGCGGTACGAGAGCTAAAGTTAGCAAAAAATCCGAATCGTTTGGAATAAGACGCTGGTCATTCAAAGGATTTCTTTTACTCTTGGAACGATGATGCGGTGATCTTGTGCCTTTGAGCTCTTCTGGGTTGTCGGTGTTTCTCGGAGACCTGTCGGACATTTTCGAAATGGCATTGCCGTCGAGTTCTAAGATTTGAAGAAAAAATAACTTCGGCTTATCTGCGAGGGTCGGGCAGTTATGACGAGAAAATATGTCCGTCAATTGGTCAATGTGAACAGAAATTCCATCCGGACCGTAAACTTTTCCTTTAGATCCCTTCGACAGAATACATACCACCAAACAGTCGAAATAGGAGTGATCTTCGAGGCTAACGAAGCGTAAAGCAGAAATGATGTCCAACGACATCAGTCCGCGCATTACGCGCACATTCAGACCAAGTTTGATTAGTACTCCTCGTAACGCATCTGAGAAAGAAATAAAGGAGTTAACAGTTAAATATATGCCAAAAAGTTACGAGAAGTCGTGCAAGGCTATTTTCGTACCTTCAGGGGTTGCACCAGCGGGGGATCAGGGGTCCATGCCCCCCCCCCCCCGTCGAAGAAGTTTTCTATTTTCGTCGGGGAGCTTAATCCGTACAAGATACAATATGTGGTCCCAATGGCCTCCAGTCGCCCCGGCGACCTGCTTAATTTTGCTCATAGGAAGGGCAGATTCTTCAATGAAGACCCCAGATTTTCCACTTTTTCAAATTTTCTTCAATAATGCCCCCAAGTTTTCACTTTTCTGGAAAAACGGTCAAAATTTTTCGGCGTTGGCGCGCCGAAAATTTTACGTTTGTCGTCCTTTTGGCAATTCATCGCCTTTGTCGGGGCATAAGGTTGAGCCCCCGTCAGGGAGTTTGGCCCCCTGTCGGGCAAATCCTGGCGCCACCCATGCGTACCTTGCAAACCGTTCAATGCCTGTTTACACGATGCGTCCTAGGCGCACGTCCAGCTTTCACGGGTCTGTTGCATGAGTTTGAGAACGTACGCTTCCGTCCATCGGTTGCGATGGTGCATTCTGCTAGCCAGTCCAACTATGTTCTGCGAAATGGGAATAGTCTACAGGCTATGCACGTCATATGCGTAGGAAAAAGGGAAGCTTGGGAGGGGGTCCAGCCTCCTAGTCAAAATATGAAGGGCTAAAGTATGCCTCCGTCTTCCATTTTTGAAGGACGAAACGCCTTATTTATCCACTCTATGAAATTTATCAAACTTTTTCAGTAACGCATCAAACGTTGTCAATAAAATACTACAAAAAATCACAAGTATCATCAAATTGCATGTAAGTACCCCCCCCCCCCCCCAATATTCAAAATATTTTCATAGGGGGACTACCTCCCCCCAGTTGAGAAACGCTTCCTACCCCTATGAAGCACGTGACCTACGTTTACTAACCCCGGGGTCGGGTTGTTCAGTCCTGCTTGTGATGTCGCACGAAATTAAAACATGCGTTTTGGTGCAAGCAATATCACAAGTATCCATAAAGTTTTGTCGCGCAAGTACAGGTAATACCGTACATTTGGACTCAAGTGTTGAACTCATGACATGCGTCAAGGAAAAAGTATCGTGTAAATAGGTCTACAATCTTATGTTTACAACTAAAACCATCCTAAGGACAAATAATGTGGAATGTGGTACATTCGACCAATAACGAGTCGTCCACTACACAACTGTTTACAGTGCAATATTGCTGAACTTTTCTTGACAAAATTTGCCTTGAAAAGTTGGAGGTCAAATAATCTACTGGTAGTAACAAGTACAGCACGCGACGCGTGACGGTTGTGCATGAGAGATTGCATGATAAATCTTGTCAATGACTAGGTTAAGCGGTATGAAACAACGTCTAAATTAACAAACCTTGGATCATAAATAAGTTCAGGTGGAATTCAAAATTGTCACCATAAGTTGTGAATGTGTGGGGTACGATGAACACCAATCAAATTTCATCAGTCGGTTTGGACGGAATTAAATATTTTTGCCTTACACTTTTGCCACGTATAGGCTACTTACCGGTTGCTTTCCTCCAGACCATGCAGTATAGTTGGCGTACAGTGCCTTCTCTGTATAACTACTTGCCCTTCCTTTGTGATTCAGTCAGTAACTTGTTTTAATATTGTTTGCATGTCCTCAGAAAGCTGACTTTTTCTATCTTTACATACTTATCACATTTATCGAACAATATAGTCAAACGCAACTCTTCTATTTAAACATTTCACTTTACGGAATATGGAACATCCAGCTCAACAGAACATGGCTTTTCCTTACAATCCTGACCTAGCATTCAGCAAGCGTCATGAAAACAAATCTTACCAGTGCTTTCTGCTAATGACAAAGATCCTGGTGTCGACATTCGGCTCCCAGGTAGCCCGCCCTCACTAGTAGTCCCGGGACGTCCGCTTCCGGTTTCATCACTTTGAAATGCCTCAAGATCACATAAATTATCAATAATCACTGCAATTCCCCTGGGTCTCGTCCTCATTGCGTAACACGGCTTCTCATTAGCTTCCTTACCGTCGGTTCGAAACTCAACAATGCGTTTTTTCTCTGCTCGATTGTTAACGTCATTTTGCATTTTGCGTAGATTGTCCACACCATTCTTCAAGCTGTCAGAGATGGGGGTTATGAGAGGACATTCCTCCCAATGGAGCTTTTTCAGCTCAGTGAGTTTCTTCCCCAGATATGCAGGTAGTGTTCTTACTGGGTTCTGACTTATATTCAGATCCTCAAGACTGCGCAACTCGCTGAGACTTTGCGGTAGCCATTCCAAGTTGTTGTCTCCCAACCAAAGAGATTTTAGACCTTTCAGGTTAGAGATTTGCGACGGCAGACTTGTTAGATTATTCCCATGGATGAAAATCTTTTCGAGATTACTTAAGCTAGGATCACAAATCTGAATAGGAAATTCTGTGAAAGCATTATCCGACAAGTCCAGCAAACGCAAATTCGCCATCTTGTTAATCTCTACAGCAACTGTTCGCAGTTGGTTACTACTAAAATATAACCTAACCAGCTCTTTAAGATCGCATAATACTGCTGGGAATGTCACGAACAAGTTACTTTCTAAATACAACCACTTTAGATGTCTTAAGTACTGCAGTTCGATGGGTAAGTCTCGAAGTCGGTTGACGTTAAGGTTTAGCCATTGCAACTCAGCCAATTTGAAGATGTCCTCAGGTAACTTTTGTAAATTTCGGTAGTTCAAATCAAGACGGAGCTCTAGAGAACTGCCTCGGTAGGGCTCAATGGTTAGAGCATCAACACTCAGATTGACGCGAGCCATTTGGGTTCAAATGAATCTGAAAATAAAACGAATAAAAAGTTGCCAAATTGGAGCCAGAAACGCATTATCAATGGTTTCGGGTTTTTCTGTACATTAAATGAAAAACTGCGAGCAACAAGGCTGCCATGACGTCATTTAGAACTGGGAGCTATATTGTGGAGCCACGCGGGAGAAATTTTAAAAGCACAACACAGCTATTAGGCCCTAGCTGTATGTAGTAATATAACACCCTATAATAATAAATTTCAGAGTTATAATCTAGTCTGACAAGACATGTGACTTGTTTCGAAATTTTGTTGGTATGACTAGAATACCAATTAGCGCACGCACACACACAAACACACAATTCTCATATATTTCTTTATCATCATGGTGATAAAGGGCCTTACAAAAATTATCTGTGGTTAAAGATAACCTGTACTATTAACAATCCCTCAGACGGTTACACTTAAACAAGTTGGTAAGTTTGGTATGTAATATTTTTCCCATAGCCTATTGACGACCCAGCATGTTAAACGCAGAGAAGGAGAGTAGCAAATTTGTGCTTTTAGAGTTGGCAGGGCCGTAGCCTGGGCAAAATTCCAGGGGGCAGTTGATGGGCGCTAAGTGAAGTCCCCGTTGACGTACGTAGAATGGGTGTCACCCCGGAAACCCCTTCCTTCGTCTACCCCGCCAGGAAGTGGTCTAAGCGAAGGGGTGACATTAACGTAAGTCAGCTAAGGTGCAAAATGGTGCTATCTTTGGAAAAGTTTTGAACTGGTTTTATGTTTAGAAATTTTCAGTGTGTAGTGAATATATCATATTTCCTGGCTTGGTTAAAGGTAACGGGAATTACCTTAGGGCGAAGGTGACAAATCTCCTTTTGAGAAATTTTTGTTTATGTATGTTTGGCTGAAAAAGGTGTTATCTTTGTTAAAGCTTTAAACTGATTATATGATAAATAGTTCCGCTATTTGAGAGAATTTTCCTTTTTTTTTCTTTTTTTGGCTGGATGCCAGGGAGGCTAACGCTGAGATAAATTTTGCATATATTATGACTTAGATGCAAAATAGTGCTATCTGGCAACATAGCAATTATAGCGTTGAACTTATTGTATGTTTAAAAATTCTTATGCAAAAAAATCCTATCATTCAGTGATTTTCTTCCAGGACATGGCTCTAAGGCCACCATTCGTTGTTGCGTAGAGTAGGCCTTTCAAGGGAACTTGTGTCAAAAATTCCTACCACACTGGGGGAAATGGTACTTTCCAGGCCTTGTAACTTATATCTAATTATTTTTTTTGAGGTTTCATGCTTTAGAAATTTAGACTATAAGGGAAAGGGGTAAATTCGAAACACTTTGTAGGGGAAACAGGACTTGAAACTACTTTACAAACCTATTGATTTAAGCACTAAACTAAGGGGAATCTGGGCTTTTTCGTAAAAGCATGCGGTGATATGCGATAAAACAGAGTACGCCTCGTAAAGAACTTTAGCCTACAGGTCTCAGGTGTGTTCTGTACATGATGTAATTATAGTTAGCGTAGTACCATTTAGTACCATTCTTAACCGGACAAGGGCGAATCAAATATATACGGAAAAGATTCATTCGTCAGAACAAGTCAGCTACATAGAACACCTATGGTGGGGTCCAGGGAATTTGGGAAAGAGGAAGCCCATTATGCCATTTCCTAAGTTCTGAGGACTTGAACATCGTAATTGCCACTATGAAATTTGCAACATTTTCGGTATTTTTTTTTTGAGGGGGGGGGGGATAGGCCAGCTTTCACTTAGGGTTTGGAAATCTCAGGGGAGCTTCCCCTACCCTGGGTGAGATGTCCTGCAATCTGTAGCTACTGGGACGCCAAATTTACTCCCATAATAGTGTTAGACGCAGAACAGACAGTTGTTACAAATTTTACAAAACGGTTTCTTACATTCTATGGCTTCAGGATGTTTCTTTTTTTTTTTTGAAGAGGGGAGGATGGGGGGGGGGGATAGGCCAGCTTTCACTTAGGGTTTGGAAATCTCAGGGGAGCTTCCCCTACCCTGGGTGAGATGTCCTGCAATCTGTAGCTACTGGGACGCCAAATTTACTCCCATAATAGTGTTAGACGCAGAACAGACAGTTGTTACAAATTTTACAAAACGGTTTCTTACATTCTATGGCTTCAGGATGTTTCATTTTTTTTCTTTTTTTTTCTTTTTTGAAGAGGGGGAGGATGCAACAAATTTGTTTTATTCTGCGATTCCTTGCATTCTTTGGAGTTTTTGAAAGGCAAATTTTCAGCCTCAAAAACTTCAGCCTCAACCATGGTGGGCCTGAGGTTGCATTTGGTCCCACACGGCGTCCCACTTTTAGAACCGATAGTCCCATTTATATGGGGAAGTTCCTGGATCACCAATTTCCAGTTGCTTAACCAGAATTTTCTCCTAGAAGTGGCTCTCGAGATATTAACAGCTGAAGTTACTACATTTGTAACCTAAAGTAAACTTGAAGGAAGCACTAATATCATATCCTTATATGCAAGCAAAGTTTTGTTTTCTTTCCAGTGTTTTGTTTAACCTTGAAATAGACAGGGATATGTATGAAACGTAAAAAGGGCAAAACTGATCATGAAGGACACTATTTTGATGATTATTACTATTTTTCGATGATAACTATTTTAATCAGAATGACAACTTTTTCGAAGACAAAGACGACTATTCCGACGATGACGGCTGATATTTTGATAATAACGACCGCAAGTTTTATGGTGGTGGTTAGTATGTTGATGATGATGACGTACTCTTTGATGATGACGGCCTACAGACATTTGATCGAGTCACAAAGAATAGGCCTACTCAAACAGCCTGATGATGGCGCTGTTGTAGTAATGAAAAAAAAACTTTTGAGACGAACAGACGATGAACCGTGCTTTTGGGGGAGATAACAATTTGGACACCTTTTCAAACCGCTTAATATTCATGTTGTAACGTACATGCACTTGTACCCCACCTACACGTGACGTTATTATGTTATCTGTTGTGCAGCCCTTGGATAAAGAGGTCATCCTGTGCCGCAACCGTATGTACCAAAGTTCAGAAACCATACAAGCAGACAAGTCCAATGAATAGATGAAGTTTTCCGATCGTATCCTACGGTATGAATTAGAAAACAACTGCTGTGCTGAGTCCCACAAACCTGGTTTATATGTTCGCGGTAGGTGCCCTGCCAGTTCTCGAAAAGAAGAGCTACTTCGTTTTTCTGGTCAGAATTGCTCACTTGAAAAAAATTAGTTACTTACAATTCTTGCTATGTTACCGGGGACACGGATCCAAAACTGTAGATTGTTAGTTGAAAGGGCACCACAAATTTGGTCATCCGTTATTTCCCCAAGCACTGGGGCAACTTGTCAAGGTTAGGTTATAACATTAGTAGTCAAATATCTTCCTCGTCCAATTCCAAGAGACAGCCAAAGGTGCAAATCTCGCTCGTTGAGTTGCGGGAAGGAATGTGGAATGCTGGGACGATTTAAAGCTATCAGGAGACGCTGTCTAGTCTAAATCCCGAGGCCCACACACAAAGAGGCCCTTTACCATGAAGGCTATCATATTTTTCGCAATTAGGAAACGTGGTATAGTTTCAACTTGAATACAGTCACTATCTCTCCGAGTCAAAAGAAAAATCTTCACAGTGTACACAAATGTATGGACTGCCACTGAAAAGTTTTAGTTTACTAGACCACAAGCTACCGTGTTACCGCCTGATATGTTTAGTTAATACAATGTATCTGTATATTTCTAGGATTACTTAAAGGTGCCAAGTGTATCTACCGTACACTATTATGTTTTTTTCTGAAGAACCCTATGAGTACTGAAAGGGGACGTGCCCACTGGGCCCTGGAGTAGAGGAACGTTTGTCAAAGAACTTGAACGATAATGACGGCTCCGTCAGCAAGGCCTCAGTGTAGCCAGACCAGGTACTGAAGGGGGCAACAGCATCAAAGGGGGTAAAAATTTTTAAGGGGTCGGATATACTCACATGGTAATTTTGAATTTTCTTGGGGGGATTTTTCTTAGGGGCGCCTCCCCTGGTCCCCCTCAAGATGGCTACGGCCTTTGGCCTCAGATAAATTTAGTGAGATGAAATTTCACAAGGGAACTTGTAGTTTCCAATCCGCACCGGCCCGACGTGGAGTGATTACATCATAAAATGAGGACGAGCAGACGTCATGTGGGTATCAGGTTAGGTTAGATGAGGTTTAACGTCCCAGTTTCCAATCAATTGGTTCAAGTCGAGACGACCACGGCCTTTTTTCCAGTTGTGGCTCACTGGCTTGTTTTCCCTACTCAATTGCTTATGCTGAGCACCAAGCACAAAGGCAGTAGGTTCCATTTTTTAAGTCTTTGGTATGACCCGGCCAGGATTTGAACCCTAGACCTTCCGGATGCAAGTCGGATGCTCTAACCACTTGACCACTGCAGTCGGTATCAGGGAGTTCCAGTACAGCACGGATAAGCCTATAGTACATAGGGGTGATCCTAAGTAGGCTATGTACTCGTACTACTTCGACAATGCATCTGCTTGTACTTGTAGGGCCTACCTGTAAAACAACTACTGAAAAGTGAATTTGCCATCGAGGACAATTTTTGCTATTGCCGATTTAGCCTGGGCTGAGTTGATTTGAGTGTACTGTCTTGCATACTAGAGGTCCCCGGATCAAATCCCGGTGGAACCACTTGGGCATTTTATGGGGACTAAAATTTACTTGTTCGGCACAGCTGTGCGCCGGCAGTGATGCTTAGGGAGTCAAAAACTGGTGAATTTAAATTGGTTATATCTGGTTGCCAGTTTCGGGAAGCTTTCCAATTCAGAAAGTCGTCCGCTTCTCGTTCGCTTGACTCGGTTCAGCTGTCGGGCAATGGTGCAGGGCAAGGATCCTCCATCCCTCCCAGCCTTGGAGATACACCGTCACGTCCGTCGAAAGGGGTCGTTAAATGGCGGTCCCGGGAGCAGGATTTGGGCGGTGATTAGTGTATGCCTGCCTGAGAAGACCTAACCTCTGAGCGCTAGTAGAAACCAGAAAGCCTAAAGGCTTATTGATTCCTTGCCGAATGGGGATGCTTTGTTGCACTGAGGTTTATCCCTCAAATTAAGCTTTCTTGACTATATCATTTTATTTTAACAATTTGACCTTTGCTGATCTTTGAACTCCACCAGATATAACAAAAAAGAAAAACAGAAGTGTCTTGAAAGGGATTCGAACTCCAATGGATCTTGGATCTTGAAAATTCTTGGGAAATTTTGCTTTTTGACCTCTAGTGACCCCAGATGATGATCATGGGAATACTTGGGATATTTTGCTTTTGACCGCTGATAACCCCCTATGACGATCTTGGGAATTCTTGGGAAATTGTTTTTTGACCTTTAGTGACCCCAGATGACAATCTTGGGAATTCTTGGGAAAGTTTGCTTTTTGTCCTCTGGTGACCCCATATGACAATCTTGGAAATTCTTGGGAAAGTTTGTTTTTTGACCCCAGATAACGATCTTGGGAATTCTTGGGAAATTTTGCTTTTTGACCTCTGATAACCCCCATATGACTATCCTGGGAATTCTTGAGAAATTTTATTTTTTAACCTCTGATGATCCCAGATGACCTTAGAACCTCCACCAAGAATGATAGGGTTCTTCCTTGGACTACAAGGCATCCACGTACCACGTATGAAATCTAAGTTTCCTATCTGGAGATATCATGTTTAACAAGGTTTCAGTGTTTGACCCCCGGGTGACCCCAGATGACCTTTAGCTTCCACCAAAAACAATAGGCTTCTTCTCATCATAATGCATCTACATACAAAGTATGAAATCTAGCCAAGCTTCCTACCTTGAGATATTGTGTTAACAAATTTGTCAGTGTTTGACCAGGTGACCCCAGATAACATTTGACCTCCACCAAAAGGGATAGGGTTCTTCCTCTCAACATGACAAATCTACATACCAAATATGACAGGTTTCTGTCATTGCTACCTTGAGATATCATGTTTACCAGCCATTTACAAGGTTTTTGTCATTTAACCTCTGGTGAACTAAGATGACCTTTGGCCTCCAACAAAAACAATAGGGTTCTTCCTTTCATCATGACAAATCTATATACCACATATGAAAAGTGTAATTCATTTCTAACTTGAGATATCGTGATGACAAGCTTTTTGGTTTTTTACCTCCGGTGACCTCAAATGACCTTTGACCTCAACCAAAAACAATAGGGTTCTTCCTCTCAACATGACAAATTTATATACCATATACAAAAAGTGTCGGTCATTCCTACCTTGAGATATCGTGATGACGAGCTTTTTGTTTTTTTACCTCCGGTAACATCACATGACCTTTGACCTCTAACAAAAACAATGGGGTTCTTCCTCTCAACATGAGAAATCTATATACCAAATATGAAAAGTGTCGGTCATTCCTACCTTGAGATATCGCGATTACAAGGTTTTTAGTTTTTGACCTCTGGTGACCTCAAATGATCTTTGACCAACAAAACAATAGGGTCCTTTCTCTCAACATGACAAATCTATATGCAGTACCATATACGAAAAGTGTCGGTCATTCCTACCTTGAGATATCGTGATTACAAGCTTTTTGGTTTTTTATCTCCCGTGACGTCAAATGACCTTTGACCTTTAGCAAAAACAATAGGGTTCTTCCTCTCAACATGACAAATCTATATACCGAATATAAAAAGTGTCCTCCATTCCTAACTTGAGATATCGTGATTACGAGCTTTTCGGATTTTTACCTCCGGTGACCTCAAATGAGCATTGAATTTCACCAAAATAGTAGGATTCTTCCTCTCAACATGGCAAATCTATATACCATATACGAAAAGTGTTGGTCATCCCTACCTTGAGATATCGTGATGACGAGCTTTTCGGTTTTTTATCTGCGGTGACCTCACATGACCTTTGACCTCTACCAAAAACAATAGCCCCCTTCCTCTTAACATGGCAAATCCATATACCAAATATGAAAAGTGTCGGTTATTCCTGTCTTGAGATATCGTGTCTACAAGGTTTTTGGGCATTGACCTCTGATGACCTCAAATGACCTTTGACCTTCAACATAAACAATAGGGTTCTTTCTCTTAGCATGGCAAATCCATATGCCAAATATGAAAAGTGTCGGTCATTCCTATCTTCACGTATCGTGTTTACATGCTAAGTGTCACATGACACACACACCCTCACACACACACACACACGCACACACACACATACACACACGACATCACCATCGCCATAGATTCCTTGCCTGCCTTCGGCAAGGAATCAAAAAGTAGGCAAAAACTCGCCGGTGTTCAACCATGATCAGCATTGTATAGGGTCCTCTATGAGCCAAGTGGCTTCCTGGCCCTAAACTTCGCCAATTGATGCTAATGCAAATTAGCCTACTTTTGGAAAAAGGAAAGAGGCTATCCCCGTACCCTGTACTTTTACAAGCCCATACTTCGGTGTGTACCTCACTTGCGAGCGGTAATAATGTTCCCTAAATCAATTAAAGGTACTTACTGCCCACGAGAAGTGCTCGAAATACTTCACGATCTTATCGTAGCCGGCGATGTTTCATTGTAAGGCCTGTCACGGATGACACACTTAGCACTGCACTTAGCTTCTGCATGTATTGTTATCATGGTATTCGTTCTGTTGGAAAATAAACCGCACGAGCTGCTCCTTGACACCAAGTTCGAACAAGATACCTTCCTTCGTGCAAGTATTGCCCTCTGACACCAAGCACTAGGAGGCTACATTATGACATTACCAGCACACATTCACGTAGACGTGCTTCTCGAGCCTGTCTGTTGTGACACCTTTACGTTCATAGTACTAAGCCTACTAAGCTGAGAGATTGAATGGATCAATAATCAAAGAAAGCGCACAAAAGGAAATCGCAAACCGAACAAACAAAGATTCGGAGAGTTTCTTTACGCGACACGATACTCCCTGGTTTATTGGTGACATGATAATGAACGCCTGATGGTTACAACATGCTCTACACAACAGATGCCACAAGTCCACTGTCCAGGTTATTACCACACCGTGCCCCTTTAGCTTATAGCTCCCTGTGAGGTGGTGCAAGTGTTTGCAAGTAAATCCCTGTTCCTGCCAACTTTGAGAGGGAAATCCCCAAACTGTAAGGGACGTGGTTTGCGTTTAGTGTGTCACGTAATACGAGTTCTAGCCAAGAAAAATGCTGTAGAATTTTTATTTATTCATTTTTATTCTATAGAGATCCATCGTTTTTACAAAGAAATTCTATGAAAATTTCATAAACGGAACTATAGGCCTATAACTTTTTTGGAATCTCGAAAGAACTTCACATTATACCAACTTCGATGCTGCTGTCCGGAGGTCAGAGGTGCTGCGAAAATAAGTTCCAAACCGTCTAATAAGTTCGGCATACGAGGCACATCAATAAAACTTGTACTCAAGTAAACCGATAGGTTTGACCGCCTTTAAAGCATCTCGGGGACGGATGCAGGATTTTTTATGAAAGGGGGGTCCACTGTGTGCCAAAGGCACGAGTGAGCCGCGAAGCGGCGACTGGGGAGGTTTTGGGAGGAGCCCCACCGACATGGCGCGTTTTTGAAAATTTAACATGAAATTGTGTGATTTGGTGACTCTTAAAAAGTAAACCAAGGACATTAAAATGGCTATAATTATGCTCCATTCAGAACAGATTCAGCAACTCTTCAGTCATAGTCCCAGTAGTGCCGCCAGGATTTGATGATTGGGGGCAAATTTTTGTCTATGTAAGTGGCTTAGATGGCAAACCATGCTATCTTTAGCAAAGCTTTGAACTGACTGAATTACCATTAGGCCCTGTTTAGTGATATTTTGGCTGCGGCATGGCACCCCTCCAATGTTACTACCATGAGACCGGCTAAGGGCCTCCTGGAAGCTTTGGGGTAATTACAAAATGGGTAACTTATTAAAATGCTTTTAACTGACATTTGATGACACTACAGGAGAGCATACCAAGCACTTCACTAAACGAAAAGAAAAAGTTAGGTCTACTAATTTTGAACGAGAATCCAAGTGAACAACTTTCAATGGGGGAATGGCCGGGAGAGGAGTAAAGCTATATACAAAAGGGATAGAGGATTAGTAAACATGTTCATAATGCATATTCTCCGCAAACATGTACTCAATGACCTTTAAATAAGCTTGTGTTTATAACTTGAATAACTTCAAATCATGTTGGCCTACATCACGTTACAAATGTTGCTCATGATATAAAAATGCCACAAAGTCGCCCGTTGACGGTTGTAAGCCTGAGGTTGGATTTGCCCCTTTTTTATTTGAGAAAAAAAACACCTTTCGCGAGAAAAATCCATACATTGTCGTTAGTGCATGGAGTGTAAACCGTGGTGAAGCAAGACGAAATTTCCCGTAAGAATTATTATGAAACCTCTATCCGTTCTTTTGAAAAAAAAAATCGTTTGGAAATCCCAAATGAGCTTTTTAGGGATGGTATAAAGAAAAGAATAGACCTGGAGGTCAGAGCGCGCAGAGCACGCGAAAAGTTTGATAGTTTGCGAAGGATTTAAGAAAATTTTGATAGTTTTGGACCGATCTGTGATAGGAAATGAACGGAACAGCTTTTTTCACTGCTATGAAAGGGGGTCCGGACCTCTTGGACCCCCGGATCCGCCCCTGTATCTTAACGTTCTTTAATCGAATTAAGGACAGTACTCTGATAACTGAGGAAGTCCAACTTTCAGCGTCAATTGAGCTAGGGGTGAGCGCGATCGTCTCCTCACTCTTGAGGGTGTGGGGGCCGACCCCCATTTTCGCCTCCACACTCTCTCAGTATATTGGTACTGTAACTAAGTGTCTGCAACATGCAAGCATGATGCTTTTCTATGCGTATTCTGATTTTTTCATGTACATTACATATGAAGGCCATTTTTTATCGAATAAAAAATTGCGCGCTTAGCGCGCGGATGGTGCTTCTTCATTTTCCTGTACGCAAGAAGGAAGGCTAAGTGTAACTTTAATCTGTATGATGAAACATGTGGTGCTGCGAAAGAGTGTATGGGGGTTCATATCTTAGTGAAAGCCCTTGGCCAACATATGCTTATGTTGTAATATTTGGTGGTTAGTTTCTTGACACTTCACGATCTGATCGCAAGCAACTGAAATTTACAACCACTATGTTCATCAAGCAGTCAAGGGTGCATGGAGAACACCCGACCCGTAGACCGTATATAGCCTGCGTTTGGAGCGACCATTAATCTGGCCCGCAAGATAATACAGCAGTTTCTTTAAATAGCGTCCATTATAACTATTTTGTCACCATCTATCCAAGAGTGGCACAAGAGGGAGATATATAGGGGCCGTGGTGACCCTGCCAAAGAATTTTCCAATTTCTCTCGGAGCAACAGGAAAGACAGTGGGTACGAAAGAGTGTGTCATCCCCGATGTCGATCAGTCACCCCGACGGTTAACCTTTTGTTGCTCTTAAAGAACGCAAACTCTTTAATCAGAACACAAATTTTTGGGCTTGCTTCTCGCGTTGTAGAGATTCTTTGCTTTTCGTTAATTTATAACTTGCTTTCATGTAGTAAATCGAAATGCTTCTTCCACTTTTCCTAGTAACCTAGACATAGACTTTTTACTTATTCTTCACAGTTTTGTGTGTGTGTATGTGTGCGTCTGTGTGTGTGCTAAGGTTGGAAAGTTCATCCTCAATGACATAGTTGTTCTGTCGTTTGTGTCACGATGTAATGCAAAACAAATTATCGGCTCACTTTCAATACAGATCAGTTTTGAACAAATTTTTGGGACCATCGCAGTTCTGCTGAGTGCTGACCATATTTATAAAAGCACTTCATCGGTACTACATCGTCATGGAATAGGCTGTGTCAGTGAGGACTTAAGAGCGCTGGCTGGCTCGTGACGAAATAGCCTGTTAATTCATCTTTCCATCATAAAACAAAAATGCGTTCTTTGTTTTACAATATGAGTTGATTTCCTGCGCACTAAACGTGGTAATCTTCTCGTTCATGAACACACATTAGATAAAATATATTAATCATCGTCATCGTCGTCGTCGTCATCATCATCATCACCACCATTATCATCATCATCATAAGAATAAGAATAATTATAATAGTTATTATACCACCATTTTGTATTGAAGCTCCTAAACGCAAAATTTTCAAAAGAGAGGGGCACACCCCTCCTGAAAGATCGCTCCCCAAGGACAGACGACTCCAGTGTTCGAGTAGTCTTTCATACGAAAAGCACCTTACCTCGGATTATCCTTGTAACGAAACGTTAATTGACCATTTCTTTTGGAAGTACACTAAATTTCTAGAACATGAAATCTCAAAATGAAGATTGTTTAGATACACCAGCATGGTATAGGAAGTGCCATTTCCTTCAATCTGGGATTCATTAAGGGCAAAAATTTTCTTGGTGCACGTGCCAACATTATGATGGCGCTCCGCTTAGATAGTAACGATAGTTCAAGAGACCACTGACCATACATTTTCACGTCTCCCCGCACTTCAAAATACCTTCCTACGCCTATGAATGTTATTTCTAACAGTTCGCGATAAGCAGCAATAAATCCAGTAAGACACTTATGGATAAAAATCATTTCACCTCTCAAAAGCCTATGAGTAAGAAGAAACAGATTCATATTTTTGAGTTTACTTTAGAGATTAATTAGAGATTTTGTAAAGATTGCCAGTTTGTCCAAAGCGCCCACGACCATGGATTCATTAGAACCTTGAATCTCTATGTAGTAAGTAGTCTCCGAAGATCTAGAATCTCTATAATCCTTGAAAATTTAAAGTTGTAAAATTAGTGTGGAACAAAGCCTATTCGTAAAGACTAATTCTATTGGAAATACTGATTCTGTACAAGTTACAGAGATTTGAAAGATTTTAAAAAGATTCCTTGTTCGCCCAAAAGTCCCATGGATTGATGTAAACCTTGCATCTCTATGTCTCTAAAGGATGTCTATAATCCCAGAAGAATTTAAATTTATAAAATTTATGTATAACATTACCTCTTCGTAAAGATAAATTCTAAAGGGAACATAATAATTTACATTATGTAGAATTTGTAGTTTCCTTACAGACATAGAGAGATTTCTAGTTTTCCCAAAGTGCCAATTCAAGGATGCAAGGGTGGCACCAAGTGGGGGAGGAGGTCATTCCCCTTGTCGGGAAAGGTCCCCCTATCGGGGAAGATCCCCCCAGTCGGGGAAATTTTCCGGTTTCTTCGGGGACTCGATCTTAACAGGTATGATAAGGTATATAATGCCCCACGACGACCAGCCGCCCGACAAATTTCCTGGTTTTGCCCTTAAGGAGGGCAAATTCTGCAGTATAATCCAAAAATTTTCAAATTTTCTTCAAAAAAAACCCCCAAAACCAAACCAAACAAAAAAAAAAACAAAAAAAAAAAACAAAAAAAAAACAAAAAAAAAAACAAAAAACAAAAACAAAAAACAACAACAACAACAACAAAAAAAGCACATTATCGGCCGGCTTGGCGCGCTCAACATTTCGTGTTCGGTATCCTTTCGGGAACCAGTCGCCTTTCTCGGAGCTTCCGGTTACTGCCTCAAGTCGGAAAGGTTGGCCCCTGTCGGGCAAATCCTGGCGCCCCCCCCCCCTTCATTCAAGAGACTTTTGAGTCGATAGAAGTATAGGTTTGCGCATAATTTAGGGGTTGTACGTCGCGAAAAGGGTCTCCCCGTGCCACTATCTGCGGCTCTGAACTGTACATGTTCTGATACTCCATCGCGTTTTGTCATTATTTGCTTGTTTCACCTTGTTGGCCTATTGATCTTTTCAATACTGTATGTAACGCTATACAACTTTTCTAATTTCAGCAGGGCTGTATCCGAGTCCACCTAATTCGATTCCGGGCCAATGCTGATTCCAGTGGCTAATTCCGAGTCCAGTACCCTTCGATTCCGAGCCAATTCCGATTCCAGGTCCTCAAATTCCGGGCCAATTTCGAGTCCCCCCATTTGACAACGTGGAATCTCAGAAGAATGATTTTTCTGCTATTTTACAATTACACTCAATTAAAACGGGGTCAAAGCGTAATTTAGTTGACTGTATTTGATCATTCATGTTTTGAACTGTGAACCAGTAACAACATAGCCTTAAGTAACATTTATGATAATGTCATTTTTGTGGACTCGGTTGCGAGTCTGAGTCCAGCTGCTGCAGCTAATTCCGGGCCAATTCCGATTCCGGGCCAATTCCGATTCCGGGCCAATTCCGATTCCGGGCCAATTCCGATTCCGGGCCAATTCCGACGAAAAACGGACTCAAGTCCGGAATCGAGTACGAGTCCGAACTCGGACTTCACGGCCCTGAATTTCAGAACTTTTCTTGGAAATATTTTCTGCAGGAAGTTTGTTTACCATATAAGATGTCATAATGACCATATGAACATTCAAGGGAACGACGGATAATTTTAGCGCGGGAGCAGCAAAGTGATAAGTTGGGTGGCACCTGATGCTCTCAATGTGTGTTCTGATTTTCAGTCCTAAAAGTCACTATATTAGTATACGATGTTGAGAAAATAACGCCATCATTGATTTTAAAAGGGGTACATCGTCGTCCCCATGTCCCCCCTCCCGCAGCAAAAGAATATCGAGGGAAGCTATATTAGGCTGAATATTGCCCGAAACCATGGGCGTCAATCCTGGGGGGGGGGACGGGGGGACACGTCCCCCCCACATTTCGATGGGTGGGGGACACAATATCAAATGTCCCCCCCCCCACACACATTTGCGTGAAAGAGTAGTGTCGTGGCTCTATTTGACTGGCTTTTTGAATGACATGTAGGTTTGTTGGGCAATTGTTAAGTGCCTCGATGCGGATTCTGAATGTAGATTTCGTCAGGGAAATCTTATTTAATGGCAAAATTTCGGCGCGCTTCGCGCGCATGCGTCACGGTTTGCACTCCTTCTCATGACCATTAAGAAGGTAATTATACATGGAACTTTTCTGATCACAACCCTTTCCGAAAACAGACATACATCTCCAAACATCTGTAGGGGCCTCGCATCAATATGGGATCATTCAATTAGTGGGGAGGGCCATTCGACCATGCCCACCCTCACTGATTCCGATTTTTTTTAAGTTTCTAAAAATACGTAAATTTTTTAACACAAATTTACTTCAAAAGGTGGCATATTTGGCACCAGATTGCATGTAAGGACACCGAATTTTTCAAAATTTTCAAAAGGGATGGGGACACCCCATTGGGCCACGCCCCCCTCACTGATGCCTATTTTTTTTAGTTCCTAAAATACGTAAATTTTTTAACACAAATTTTACTTCAGAAGGTAACATATGTGGCACCAGATTGCATGTAAAGACACCTAATTTTTCAAAATATTTCAAAGGGGAGGGGAACCCCTCCCCTTAAACCCCTCCTCAGGCCAGCGGTCACACAACATACTGCATGCCCCCCTTGTGAAAGGTTGAAAGTACGTTGTTGCCATTAAACATTTTTCAAAAAATTTTACCGAGCGCTTCGCCGAAACCATTATCGGTATAGATGGTGCAGGTGCGAATCCAGGGGGGACCTGGGGGCCCGTCCCCTCGCCACGGAAAAAAAAACGAAAGGAGAAAAAGGAAGAAAAAGAAAAAAAGAAAAGGAGAAAGAAAAATTAAGAGCAAAAATTAATAAAAGTGTCTATAAGAACGTAGGGGTTGGGTGGAGCTATAGCTGGATTATCTCTTTAGATATCTTTCACAGTGGTTGGTAACGAAAGGAGAGCTACCAGGCTACAATGTTCGAAAACAGGTGGATAGCTGAGAAATGATCCTTTACTTAAGATCTAGATAAGTAAACATCGTGACATATGCAGTATGGGCCCTGCTAGCTGCACTGAAATTAGTGACAATTTTGTGTTAAAGAGTGAAAGTTTTTGTAATCTAGAGGGATTGAGAGGCAAAGATTTCACCAAAGAACTTGCAGAGTGAATACAAAAGACAAGCTGTCAGGTGATGTGCTGTTGTGCACAGTGGCACCAGCTGTTGCAGGCAAAGTAGCGGCGTACATACCCTATTCGATTTCGAAACTGTCTGAAAAGTTTTAAAATGAACTCAAAGGCTTTTAAGCTACAGACAGTGGCGTCGGCACCGTGGGCAATGGGTGACGCGTGTCCCCCTCCCCCGTCGAATCTTGAAAATTTTTAAAATGGTCCCAAAGTCGTTTTATAAGCTACAGATTTCTGTGGAGGGTGGAGGGCGAGATGTAGTTTTGATGATTGGTTTACTTGTTCTTACCATTTTCTTTCACAAACTGTTCTCAGACTATCATAAGTTTTGGAAATTCTTGACAAATTCCAAAGTTTTGCACGCTCCGCTAGCGTCAAGCATTGTGTCAGAGTTGTCCTTATTATCAATAGCTTTCGGTAACTACTCACGGGGGAACAAAGGAGCAAAAGTGCTTTTTAAGAATTCTCAGTCAGAAGATTCGTTTCTGAATAGCATAGGTTGGTGGGAAAGTGACAGTGTCCGATGCAGGTTCTGAATGCAGGTTTTGTCATGGACTAATATTTTATTCAAAATTTCGGCGCGCTTCGCGCGCATACGACGGGGTTTACACCAAATTTCATATACCATTGACAAAGCTATGACGCAAGAAATTATTCCAATGCAAACATTTTTCTAAAAAGTACATTCTCCTTCTCTGTATGGCTCTCATCATTATGGGATCTTTGACTAATCTAGTCTAGCACATGGTCTGAAAGATTGAAATTACGTAATTGCCGTTGCTTATTTTCCAAACATTTTACAGCGACGTTCAATAACGACGAAAATCTTTTCTGAAACGAATTTTGCCTGTCCACCATCCTTCTTGCTATACCTAAAAAGACAAGGTGATATATCATCTCTCCTCCGATATGGATGTCAGGTTGTGAGAGTCCTGTTGGTCCCCCTTTAGAGGGTACAATTAATGCAGAGCTCCCGGGAGGCTCTATACCGAAACTTTTCGGCGCGCTTCGCGCGCAATTGTTTACGCTTACTGAGAGAGGTACGTTTTTATTGAGTGATGGATTTATTTTTATCACTTTTTACCAAAAATCATTTGAAATCTTTCACGATTTTTGCAGTCTTCTCAATATTTCTTGATTTTCGCTTGATCTGCGCAGTTTTAGCCTTGAATTGCTCCTTTTACTATCAATAAGGACCAAAAAGTATTCGCATTACTCATCGGTGGGGTTCTACCTTAAGCCAATTATTTGTGTGCATAAACGTGATTTCAAAGTTTCAGAGTATAATAAGAATGTAAAGCAACTGATATTCATTTCTTCACCCCCTCTTCTTATGAGAACTAAAAACTTAGTATCGAAGCCACCTGCTAATTGATAGACACACATAAAGGGAATTGACACCGTTTGTAATAGCAATGGTTTTCAATGTAAATTCAAATTTTCACGGGCAATTGCTTGATCTGACGTCCTATACCTGAATACCGTATAACGAAAATAAAACACTCATTATGGAAAAAATCATTTCAAGTTACCTGCATGGGTTCATAATGTTGGCTTGTAAGTTTTAAGATAACTTAGATTCTTCGGAACTTCTGCAGGTACATATAGTAACTTATACTGAGCCATACACATCAATTTCCATGCAATATGAAAAGATATAAAATCTCACTGACATAAGAACTGGAGCACGATTTCTGTGCTCTTAAAATAAAATACTGCGAGAGCTTCCGGGGGCTTCGCCCCCTGGACCCCGCAGGGGCCCTATCGCGGGCCCCTGGACACCACGCATAGGAACTCGTGCTTTGCGCTCGTGGTGCACCTTCGGTGCACATGAAATTTTCCATCTTGGCCCCCCTCAAAATTTCTCGATCCGCGCCTGCAGATGGTGATTGTTAATACACTTACGACTACAAAGTATTCTAAAAACGCCCTTGCTAATCCTTCACACCTTTGCTATACTACGATCAGCTCCAAAAATATCCCAAAGATATCCATTTTGCATCTAAGCAACCTTAAATTAACAAAAATTTCTCAAAGGGGAGGGCTACGCCCCCTTCCCTTAGACCCCTCCCCCAGGATGACACCTTTATATAGTGACAAAGGAAGGATCCTCACTGCTGTATACAAACGCAGGGTGAATAAAAAGGTGCAATTTACACGCCGCCACTGCAGTTAGTAAAAACATCCAGCCAGTCGGAAAATTAGAATTCACTACATTATGGACATTTTCCAGCCATGCACGATCAGCTCCAAAATATCTCACAGATAGCACCGTTTTGCACCTAAGCAGCCTTAAATTAACAAAAAATTTTCAAAGGGGATGGGGATTTCCCCTCCCCTTAGACCCCTCCCCCATGACGACTCATTTATGTAGTGACGAAGGATCCCCACTGCTGTATACAAAACGCAGAGCGCATAACAAAGTGCAATTTAAACGCCTCCACTCAGTTGGAAAATACATCCAGCCGGTCGGAATTTGGGACCTTCACACCCCCAAATATATCACCCTAGCAACGGGCCTGGTCGGGTCCATGGTCTCCGACAATGATCCACGCTGCGAAGCGTTGTTTCAGATATTTTGGGACATGGTGAAAATAACATCTTGATGTAATCCCGTGGACTCCGTGTATTTCACCTGGCAGATCATCTATGATGGTTATGTTAACTTTGAAAGGATAATTCTTATTAGAATAGGACAACGTCAGCCATCATAAGGCGGGGGGAGGAAAGGGCCTATAGGAAGACGCCCCCTCTTCAAAACCAAAGGGATTGGTTTGTGCTAAGTCATGTATGTCCCCCGTCCCCCCCCCCCACATCTGAATACGGATTGACGCCCCTGCCCGAAACAGGTTCACAGTTGGTTGGAATGGCTCGCTGGACGGACCAGTTTTGACTTCGCTACATTTTTGTGGTGAAATCAAACTTTACAGCTTTGACTTTTTAACTTTTATCCTGTAATGGACATCTGCTGACCTGGCAGAGGTAGGGGATTAACATCTTGTCTGACTGGCTACTTACCCGAGTCGAAGTTAACACTGTAATGAGTACACCAATTTTGCAAGACAGAGTCCGCAGTTTGCTTTTTTCATTTTCCCTTTTTAAAGAAAAGGCGGGATGTGCCGACATCTCACCTCTCCGGCTCGTATGCCATTGCCAGTGTTATCGCATTCTCATGTCCCAAGCTCATATCCATTTGATTAAATTATTAGTGGTGAACCTAAAAGTGTGAAATGCAATCCCCTTCTGATGGAGTCAGTAACCTTTGCAGCCTTTCTCGTCTACCTGCACAACTATCTAAATAATATCCTGAATTCATAAGCAGATTTCTGATTTATTCCGGCAAGGGGTGATGCTGGTATGCACCAAAACGCAGTGGCGTAGCTAGATATCTTTTGCGCTGGGGCTTGGACCAAGAGCTTTCGACAGATTAATATCGGGGTGGGGTCGATCTTGCTTCGCAAGCACTTTGGGAGTTTGGCAAACTTATGTGCTGTGCTAGGGATGGGTATAAAGGGAAGGGAGATGAGCCCCTCTCCATTGGAAAAAATAAGAAAACTTAGCGCTTTAGTGCAGAATAGTGCCATATGTTTCAATATTTTGGGTTACTATCAACCTTTCAAAACAATTTTTAGTATTTTTTCAGGAATCATTGAAATACTATAACTTTGGGTAGTTCGTGAATGACATGGTCTTCAGTTAATAAAATGTCATTGGGAGCAACTGTTACAGGACACTGCATTCGCGTAAAGTGTGGTCGTCGAAGTCTATACTAGCGAGCGCGGGAGGCGGGAAGCCAGAAGCAGTGTATCTAGGGGCCTTTCCCTAGATTACTTTTTGCAGCTATTGAAGACCATTTCTAGATAAAAGATAAAAACGCAACCCAATTCGTTCTCATGTATAATTTGAAACGCCAATGATATCTTTCGGCTGACGATGATTGCAAATTAAGTGCTGAGCGAAATCTTTTGGGTACAACGCACTTTAAATACATTCGAAGCCTCATATCAGACCGGCTGTACGAATATTGTTTAGGAAGGGGGGTTAGTATGTGACACCATCTACTCAGAGCGCTACCATCGAAAGATCTGCACCGTGTAGCGTACCAAAATTTTTGCCAAAACTGCTTCCCAGGTTGCCAGACATGGCGTTTCCCAGGCCTTTTAAATTGCATCTAAACATATTCAAAGTACTTAATTTTGTCCACTTATGAAAAAAAAATATTCATTACCTCTTAACTTAAATAAGAGAAACTAAAATCTGTTAATACATAAATTTTATAAAGAGGGAAACCCCTGACAGAGGCCAGGGGCATTTTCCCCCTACGCCTGACCAATACAAACTCAACACTGATTGGTATACTCTACTATATATGCAGTACAATATGACTACATGGCAGAGGTCGTTTCCTTGAAGGAAGCAGCAGGGGGAATGGGCGGGTGGAAGCGGGGTGGTGCGACGTGAGGCAGGGAGTGCCATGCTGGGGAAATTTTCAAGTTTCGTTGGGGGGATCAATGGGTACGATAAAGTATGCAATCCCAAACAGCAACCAAGGGCAATTTTCCAATAAAAACAAAAAAAGAAATTTAATTTTCTTCAACAAAAAACCCATACTTTCAAATTGTCTTCACAAATACCAAAAAGTTTCAAATTTTCTTCGATAAAACCTCAAAATTTCCTTCACCAACCATAATTTCGGTGCAGAAAACACGCTGGAAATTTTACCCTTATCAACCTTCCAGCAACCAGTCGCCTTTGTCGGGTCTTCCAGTTGCTGGGCCCCTATCTGGGAGCTTGGCCCCTGCTTGGTAAATCCTGGGTGGAAGAGTAGGCAAGTGGAAGAGTGGGAGAACGAAAAAGGTGGGAGAGAAGGAGGGTGGGGAATTGCCTACGTAATATAAAATAAGCAAGAAGTTCGCCAATCCAATGAGGGCTCTGTTTCATAAAGAGTTAGGATCAGTCTTCAGTTTGTTCTATTATGCAATAGTCCTATTGAAACCAAACTTAAGATCCCTGTATGAAACAGGGCCATGAAACTGGGCCCAGGTCACACAAACTATGAAAACAAACTAGGTATACACTGTAACCTTCTTGCACATAATTTGGCAATGAAAATATGAACAATCTTCCATAACCTTTTTTTCTTAAAATCGTTCACCCAAACTTTTTACGACTATCAGGAGCGGATCCAGGGGGGGGGGGGGGTTAGGGGTTTAACCCCCCCCCCCTTTGATTTCCGAGGATTTTTTTCATTTTGTAAAATATATTGTTTATTTTGCCCGGTATGTTTTGAAGGTTATTTTCAGTTACAACAATGCAACTAACATGCCATAATTATAAGTTTGTGGCGGCGTATTTTTCCTTCTATCGTCCCGATTCTTTCTCATTCAAAATCCTTGTAGAGTCAGTGAGTCCTTCAAGAGGAGGTCCATCTCTAATCTTGGTTCCCATATGCAATGAAATCGCATCCAGTAGTGCCTAACTCTGTTTTAAAAAATGGTAACGCGACTCCAACTTTTCGCTTGTACTCTCGCTGAAAAATTCAAATATTGTGTTGACTGAAAGTGGTTGTCGTTGAATTGGAATCACTTAATATAATCAGAAATTGAGAAGGCTAATCATACTTTGGACATCCGTTGGATGTAAAGACGTTCAGGGAAAATTAGACTGTTCAGTTGGAACATACATCTAAAGACGTTACCATTGTTCTGGAAGGTATTATAATCCAAAATTCGCTTATATACTGAATCCCTTTCATTGGTTACACAAGATATATTCCTTTTTTTATCTAAGAGTACGTTATGACCAAGATCACGTTTAAACATTATTCCATGCAAAAGAGTGGGTGTTTGCCTGGAGTTTCTTGCACATGGGAAGTGCCAGTGACCTGTAGGCGGTATTTCAGCATATTTTCCTTCGTGCCTCTAGACGACATGGTTGTATGTACAGCAAGGAAGGGTATCAAAGAAACGTAATGTTTCCATGGAAATGACAAACATACAAAGCATGTAACATGAATATGACCCAAGTATAGATTGTACGGTCTGGGAAGGGTAAATTTTTCTTGGTTCACGCCGCGCAGTGATGGCGCCAGGTGGGGGACAGGGGGCCATGGCCCCCGTCGGGGAAGTTTTACAGTTTTTACAGTTTTTTACAGTCGGGGAGTCTTAGTCGATACGGTAAAGTGTGTAGTCGCCAACGGCGACAAGTCGATAAAATGTATGTTATCCCTGATATGGTCTAAAACCCCTACAGTTTTTTTTTTGTTCTTAATGATTACATTTATTTTTTGTGTAAAACCCAAAAATAAATAAATAAATAAAAATTTCGCGCGCTTCGCAATTTTACGTTTCAGATTCAAAAGTACACTATCAGAGCGCAACTCGGCTCATGAGTATTCAGTGATATTATGCAAATATGCCCTGCAATGACTTGGGATATTTAGGCTCCTTCATATCCCCTCCTTACCTCCCCCTCGACACAGGGGCTGTCGGAACTTCGGGTCACTGCATGATCCGGCCCCGTGTCGGGAAAATGCTGTCGCTACCGACCTGGTCGGTTTACTTATTTTGGTTTTCAAAAGGGTCATCTCTGCGATAAAATCCAAAATTTTCGGTCCACTTTGCCAACTCTTCCTCAGTTCCGTTACTAATAGCTAAATATATTACAAACCCTTTCCACCTTTTTAAGTAACTTAATATAAGTAGAATACATGGATTTATGTAAATGTCGGTCATTTTATCTTATTTTGCTAAACCTAGTTAATGTTCTTTTGTCTCTGTCGTGCGGTATTGCTAGTGACTCGAGGAGCGGGAAGTTCAGCGTAGGTTATGCCCGATATGTCCCAACTGCCTTGACAATTGACCTAGATATATATATGCTTCAAATAAGTACAGATTCCTTTTAGTGTAGGCCTATCCAAAAAATATCGTGCGCTTCGCGCGCTTTGAAATTTCACAGTTTATATTCTTACTAGGAAAAACGATAAATCAGGGCGGAAATATATTTCTCTACTATATACAAATATTATATAATAAATGCCCCGCAATGTCATAATCTAGTACACAAGTTTGCTTCAAATCCTTCCTCACCAATTCCTCGACGACATCATGGCTGTCGGGGCTTTGGGTCGCTGGCCCCCCGTCGGGCAAATCCTGCCACCACCCCTGGCGCCGCGCCATCCGATGGTCGCGCTCCGCTTAGATAACGAGACAACCAAAACTCCCATGCATGCGATTAAGCCTACCAGTTTAATTTCAAGGCCCCAATACCAAAATACTTTCAGAAGATTTCAAAAAGAGAAACCAAATTTTCTTCACTGAGCACAAGCGAGCAACTTTGAGCGAGTCACTGTGAGTGCCTAGAGAGAGCACAACAAATGACTGAATGCTCCGAACTCCTGACGCCCAAGATCGTTATCGGGCTGTATGATAGCATGCATCTCTCACAAGGAGGGAGACAACTTTCTGACAGGACATTTATCATAAATTTTCTGACACAGGGAATTTCACTGAAAGCTTGTTTTTATACGGATCAAAGAGCCTAGGAAACACGTGGGAAATGCCATTTCCTGCAATCTGGGGGTCTTCTGGACCAAAAATTTTCTCTGTACGCTTCACGCCAACTCATGGTGGCGCTCCGCTAACATAGTAATATCGCAACCCCCCCCTTTAGTCAATACCTGCCGCTGACTATCATCATAAAATCTCGACAGAATTGTTGTAAAACCTTCAAAGCAAACAAAAGTAATGATTGTGAATATCCAATCTTTATTTTGATTTCTCTTTAACTATGTACAGGTCAAGGTGATGGTATGGATGGACAATGTTGAATTGATATGTTTCTCTCTCTCTCTCTATCCCTGTTATTTTGTCTCCTAGCCTTCATACAAGCATCTCACATACTTATGATGATCCCCAGTTCTTCACAAATAAAACAGATGCATAAAATGCCTCTGAACAACCGAAGGCCTTCCCAGATTGTAGGAATTCTAGGTTCATTTCTAAGTCATTTCTTGTACTAAATGTAATAGAGTAATAAGTTGCTTTACGATTTTTTGTTAGTGAAGTAGAACCAATGTAGCATTTATTTTAATAAAGAAGCAGCAGAATTTAAGGCGGCTTTAAAGACCATACTCTTATCAACCACATTAAACTTTATTGGCAATGTGATAAGGTGCCACGTATGGAGAATAAGAGAGGTGCAGAGATACACACATGTACTCAAGGTGACTAACCAGTCTAAAAGCTGGTTTATACTTCCAAATTTTCACATGCTATAAAGCTATAAGAACAGTATATGGTTGTCCTTTGCTCTTACTGGCCAATCACAGTCGTAGCCTGGAGATCAACAGTGTTCAACTTTCATAGCTTTATAGTGCTACACTGAAGTATGCATGGACCTTAAGTCAGGCATTGGTACTGCCAATGAGCAAACTACATGCAGTGTGTATACCCTGCAACACCAGTATAATATACAGTAGTGTAAAAAAAGAACAAGCTTTCCAAGTGTGCCTCCAAATGGCTGTATGAACCAAACATGACGTCACATAAGATGGGTCTATAAAGTCATTGATTCTGGTCATATAGTGCTTTTCCAAAGGGAAAAATTCTCTAGACTTGCTCAAGTCAGGTATTCTGGAAGGTGCTGAGTTGAGTCATGACTTTTTGCAAAACTGAAAAGCATTGTATTCAACATTTGTTGCTCTAAGGTTTCCAAGTGACCACTCTTCTTCCAATTAATATTGGGGGAGGAGAGAGGAAGGGGAGAGCGAGAGGAGAGGGGAGTAACCATCAGGAAATAAGTTGAAATAGTGGGCTCTACAGTACATAATAATGCCATTCTGCAAATGCATCCAATCAAAATGTACACAGACATCTTGCTAGGGATGTAACTCCTCTATAAAGTTTGACTCTTTCAAATAGCAATAAAGAAAACCATAGACAAAGGAACTTGCAAAGATTTGGACTTAAAGGCAGGCTGGCAAAAATCAGACATCTGCCAGTTTTCTTTAAATACTTTCCTACAGAAGAGTAAAATACCAGTGGTGAACTAAACTACAACATGTAACCGTAACATGTATTTCATGACCTCAGCCCACCCACCCCCCTTCTCCTCTGACTTTTGATGCCTTTCAGTGAGAGCTACAAAGAAATTCTCCTATCATTCACCCTGACAAAATTTGGCTGTTTTCAACTTTTATTGCCCAATAGGTCAGAGGAATGGCTGGTAGTGGCATAATACTTATTGTTACAACACCACTATAGAGTTCAGAAGAAAACTTAAGTCTTCAAATGAAAGAGAAAGCCACAACGATATCCTTCTCATCTCTTCAAGATCAAAAATTGCTACTTCACTGGTGGATAAATATAGCCAGCAGACTGGTTATTAAAATGTATAATAGCATACTGATACTATGGATGGTTTTGTCATCTTCAGACCAAGAAAAGGAAGAGCAGTTGACAGGCATTGCTACATTGTCAATCAAAATGACAAAAAATAGGACTTTTTTTACAAAAGAAGAACCACAATAGCTATTAAAATATGTTTTTCATCTTTGCTCCAAATCTTTAATAAATTACTACCAAGAACTGCAGAGTTTCATTTAAAATATTTTTTTTGAGTCATGTAAAGAAAAATGCCATTTCTTCTTCCTCTTTGTTAGCTCTGTTTTTGGACTGGTCAACCTTCTTTTTGGTTTGAGGTGGTTCTGACCGGTACACCAGCTTCCGTCCAGTCTGTGGAGATAATGTTAGTAATTACTGGCCTTTACATAATGTCACAGATGCATAGCTATTATCACAAACTTGGCAAAATATCTTTTCATGATTTATACTGTCCTATATATTACCACTCCACCAAAATTGGTGTTAATCATCTGTTGGCTAGTGAGTCCTACTTGAAGAAAACTAACAACACATTCTTAAGGAAGCATACACAGGATCTCTGCCTCTTCATACACTGTTTACTTCAATTTTATCTCATGCTCCCCATCCCCCACCCATCTGCCCACACTCCCTCAAACTAAACCACATTTAAAATTTTGCTTGAACTTTACTCATCTTTCTGTATCTTTCTGAATTTGAAAACTCTCATTCCTCTTCAAAACAAAAGCAAGTATTTCAAAGAAAGGATCTGTGCTCAAAACCATCTTTAAGGTAAGACTGGGATGAGAAAATTTTGGCAACATCTTACCTTCTTCTTTGGATCAGCCTGGGCCCTCTCTAATGCCCTTCTAACTCTCTCCTCTTGGTGGATCCTTTGGGCCTCAAGTTTCTCTTCTCTGAGTCTCATTCGTCTCTCTTTTTCCTTTGCCTATGGTAGAGAGAAGACAAAATTCCTTGTGACCATTTTTTAGATAAAGGTTAAAATTACATGCTAGCAATGGTTGTTAGGCACCATTTGTGCTTGACACATTATTGTTTCAATCAGTAACCTTCCTTAAGGCCAGTTCATACTTCAGTATGATGCTATAAAGCTATGAAAGTTGAACACTGTTCAACTCTGAACTATGTCCATAATTGGCACTGTAGAGCAAGGGAAGACCATACATGGTTCTTACAGCTTTATAAAGTGAGAAACTTTGGAAGTGTAAACTGACGTTAACAGAGTAGTTTCTTCTTTCCAATTGATTCAAATTCTCCCAACCATTACTTCAAGCACCTTCTTTAGTCTCAACAACCAAGTGAATACCTCCCACTAAGCAGCTTATTGCCCACGGGCAATCCTATATTAGCTGAAGATGACACTCTTCCAACTCCAATATAACTTGTTGATCTGAATGATTTACCTCTCTGTACAGCCATTCTGCTGTAATTGTTGAACACAGTTCTTGCTTACACTACAGCAGGTATAGCTGTGTCAGAGTTCCATATAGTTTTCCTTGTGTCCCTTTGGGGTCATAACTCTTTTGGGAGTACTTTCAGGTTTTGACCTACAGACAACTCACAGGACATTGCTTTAAAAGTATGACACTCTGCTCTGTAATGGTCATGTTAATGACAATTAAAAGTTGGTTGCATGCATTTCTAATTGTTGTGAGAACATATTGGGGAGATACAAACATACAAACATACATAACAGCATAGATATACAGACATACAGATATCTTTGTACTTCCATAGTGAGTATAAAACAGGTAGAGAGATGATCAGTAATCTCTACAGTTTTCAAATATCCATAGGCATCTCATGATAGACTAAAACATACTGCATGAGAGGGAAAATAATACTGTAGAAAAAATAATCTTATAATATGAAATTTTCTTTTGAATTCAATATAAAGAGACAGAAAGTAGTAATCTTTGGAACCAACCTTTTCAGCAGCTTCCACTTTTTCTGGGGGCATTGTCTCAATACTCTCGAATAATTCCTCCAGTTTGCTTTCAATGTTTGTCAACATCTGAAGGGTGCTGTAAAATGTGATATAAAAATAAGTTCCAAAATATGTATATGTGAATATCTTAAATTTAATACAACTCAACATGTGAGAATGAAAAACTTATCATCTGCACATCAATATACCCCAAAATGATCATATATTTTGAGATTTCTCTTCAAATGCTTGCTTTCATGAAAACTTAAACTCAATCATGCTGGTGAACAGAACAGATGATTAACATTGTTCATCTTATATACCATGCATCAAATATAACAGCAACAATTATTTGATAGTTCATACCACTGACATTCAACATTATTCACTGCTATCTATTATAGAAACAGTTCTGGCACATTATTTCAGACATTACTTTAGATGATGGGTTGAATGACTTTTGAATTCTCTTCCTGATATAAGTTTACGAGCCACCTCTCCAGTATTAAAATGACCGACTTTCAAGAACATCCACAGCTTATGTAAGGAGCAGAACCAGTTTGGCAATGATCTAAAATGATATCTGAATGACCTTTGACCCTTCTTTTAGGGGAACCCCTTACACCAGTGGTTCCCACCTGGGGGCATTATCGCCCGTGGGGGCGTTTGCACAAAACAGGGGGGCAATGAGAGCTAAGGGGGCGGCAGGGGGCGTTTTGAAAAAAAAATGGGATACTCAATTTAAACCAAGGCTTTACAAGATTCCAAAAGCTTTTCTCTAGATGAACTCTCAACTTGGTTCGCACAAAAAGGAGATGAATGGAGTCAACAAGTTGAGTAGGTCTAATATTCCCTTCCCAGGTGCCACAAAATCGCATCTACTGTAACAGAGTTTAATTTCAATTTTTCCTGCAAGGACCCTCATATTCCCATCACTGTGACAGTGAAAGCAGTGACTGAAGGGGTCATAGCTAAAATTGTCCTGTAAATTTAACCTTGAATGTAGGTTTCTTCCTTGCAGTCCATAAACATGACATACTGACAGAAGTGACAATTGTAGGTAACTGTCACCAAATAGATAAGGTTGGTAATGTACTATGAAGTACTTTAAAATGTTTTCAAAAATGCAGTTTTTCGGGGCACCAATTTCTGCTTTCTCATTATTTCTACCTGTTGGACAGCTTGACTGGCACAAGTCTTTCAGTTCCCCTTGCCACCCTACCATCCTTCTTCCTCTGTGACAGGACAAGCCCCTTTCAGCATCAAAGGAAACTCCCATTATTTATTACTGAAATACAAACTGGGCTAAGGCTGATTTTGCAATCTTTTTAGGTTATTAGGTAATGAAAGCCAAAATTTGACTGACAGTATGTCACTCACGTGTCAACAATATCATAAATACCTCACAGCTTCCGGGGGTGAATTCCCCAGTCGCCCACTGGGATGTTGACCTTTGGCCTCGTTTTGGGGAACAGTCCACAATTCGATGGGGCCCTGGCAAAGTCAGTTAAATACCAAAGACACTTCTCCTCTCTTGACCGTGATCAAGCCTTCCAGCTTTTGTACATTGTGGGTTAAAGAGTGGCCATCTCAAAAGAGTGTCAGTGGCATTGCTGTTTTGCTACCCTGGGTCCAACCCACACGTAAAAATGATGTATGTCACGGTAGATCTACCCTTTTATTTCAGCATGTTTTGCTTTTATTATCGTTTCATCCATAGCAATGGTAAGCTATAGACAAGGGGGGCGTTTGCCCATCCTCATTTGGTGAAAGGGGGCGTTTAGCTGGAAAAGGTTGGGAACCACTGTCTTACACATTCTATCACAACAATCATCATTATATCAAAGGGTGGGATTCAGTAACATTTATGTAAACTCTTCGGTAAGTCAAATATGAACTCTCTTACTGAGAGTAATACTCTGATGAATTCCCAAAGAAGGAAGTTTCATCACAAAAAGCCATCATATTTCCTGCATTCTTTTGATTGTGAAATTGGCATTATTTATTCATTGCTCCAATACCTCTACAGTAACTACTACCATACTATTGGAGTACCATACTTCTTCTCAGCTTATAAATAAGCTGGCTACAGATTTACCTGCTATAGTTTCACTTACCTAATATTTGCTTCATTGTCTCCAATGCAATTGGCATAAACTTCTTCAACTTTAGCATTAAGCATGTCCAACATGGCTTCCTGGTCTTCTGCTTTAAATTCACCAAATGAAAACATTCTAAAGGGGAACGAAAACATATTTAAATGAATACAGACTTGCATTCAGGGATACACCATCAATAGTTTTCTTTCCATGATTGACATGCTTATATATCAAGCTTTAATGTCATGGAACTGTCCATTACATTTCCCAAAACAAACCCTGGTAGCACAATGCCCATTGATCCGAACATACTGCAACATCTTGTCTGAAATAAATTTCATCATTAAAACTTCAACACTTCACTTTCTTTTTAACCTGATGACAATCAAAATATCATGAAATAAGAAGATTAAGATCAATACCACAGTAAATGTTTAAACTAACCAAAATTATACCTATAAAAATATTTCACAGGATGTGGTTAAATATTTGACAACTTACTTTGATTTGTGTTCTAAGTCTTTGGCTTTCTCTTCTTCTCTATCAATAGCTGATGTTAAGATACTTATCTGCTGTTTCAAAATATTTGTTTCCCTATCCCTGTGAGCATGAAGAAAAAAATATATATTAGCTGTAACCTACTGCATAACCTAAACGTTAACATATTTTCTTGTTACGAAGTAGCATGCACTGGCAGATATAAATGAACAAGAAAAAGAAAAAGATTTAATTCACAAGCTGATTAACTATTCACTTTTAATTTAACTCTCAAATACACAAATAAACCACTTCTGAGTGACACAACCACCAGCGTACCTTTTGTCCTTATCTCAAAACCTTTCAGAACTTGTATTTACATACATATTTCCTACCTATTTCATTCTCATTCTTTCTATGAACAAAGAAGCCACAAGGAATGTAACAACAAATCAATCCTGCAACTATGCCTCAAACTTGAATCCAATGTAAGCTTTGTTTTCCCAGGCCTCTATGATAAACTGCAGAAATACACACTTTTGTTTCAAATACAGTGATTGCACCTCCCACCAATGACTAGATTCAGCTACCCTTCTACTATTGTTCCCGACACATCCCCTGACAATGCATGAAACAATTTATTCCTGCTTATACGAAACTTATAGTTATATTCAACCCTTACATTTTTTCCTCTGTCAGACTAATAGTCTGTTTTATTTCTTCTAATGCTTCCTCTGTCTCCTGGCTGTTCTGAATCAACGATAAATTTTGCTCCTCAAGTTCTTGGAAGATATCTAACAGCTGCTGAGGCTCTGTAAAGTACAACACTGGTTCCTACCAAACAGATACAAGGAAATATAAATGGGTAAACATTTAAATGTTTAAAATGTTTAATTAAGTCTACAACTGGCCAACATTTCTCAACAGGAAGACAACTTTTACTCAAGCTGCTGCTTTTGAAGACTTCCTCCGCTTAAAAAGAAAATTGATATATATTTCATGTGTACATAGTCTGAAGGAATAAAGAAGCAGGTGAAATAATTATGGAAGGGGGAAGGGCTTTCAGTAGAAAATTAAGTTCTACACCATCACCAGCCTACATCACAAGGGATTTACATAAATGGCAACTTATTCCATAGATGAAGTCACTTTAATAAATGAAGCAAAGAAGAATCATTATATCACCTCATCACTGTCGTAATCAGAATCAGTTCCTGAAACCTTGTCAGACTGATTTTCTTCTTTCCCAGCCACTGACCTGAATAATGAAAGAGAAAAGGAGTTTGTGTTTCTTCTGGTCATTCTGCCCTCATGTGTTATGCTCAATAATACAACATATATGTAACACAAAAATGGGATATTCCAAACAAAAATGTCAGGGGACTTTCTTGTAAATCCATTGTTACAGAATGCCTGATCCAAGCCAGCAACTTTTGCAGTCATCAAAGACCATAGCATGTGTGCTTTCATGAATGCACAAGTATTGCCATAAAAAAACATGTGAATGAGGACAGAAATACATAAAACCAACACAGTTAAAAAACAACAAAGAACAATACAAATAGTATTGAAAGGACATCCACCAAGAAGTTTAATGGGTGGGGGAGGGGGGGGGAGGGTAAAAATATGTTTCAGTATTGGATATCAGTTTTTGGAGACCTCTCTGTGTCCCATGGTCTTTAGAGATTCTGAAATTGAAGTTTCTTTCAAGACTTCTTCCAGAACATGACTATCATTTTCAAGGCTGAAGACTGCCCATGTTTTATGTATTCATGCACTGTAGGTACATGAAGAAACATGATATTCAGTATAAGAAGTGATCTAGACCATGTGTCAACTTTTTCTGAACAAATACCTAAAATCAAGAACTTCTAACCTCATTCAGAAATTCCAGACCTTTCCCAGACTTTCCCCATTTTCCTTACTGTGTGGAACCCTGTGTTCAATTCATGAACAACCCACATTTGGGTGGTCTGAAAATATTTAATGTTTGATACTTGTTGCAAGATGGAAATTTGGGGCAAAAGATGAATCACATTAAAACAGGGTTATATTTCTTTTACATGTTTTTATTCTCATCTGCAGTAAATCTCTGAAGCACACTGTGAAGGAGATACAATCACTCACCGTTTCCCTGCAGAGCCAACTTTGATGCTAATTTGAGACGGTTTCTGAGAGGAACGTGAAAGGCTAGGTCGAGATCCCTTGGCATCAGTACTTGCAGTTGAGCCTACAATGAATGTCAAATAATCAACATTTTTATTAGCTTTCATGGCTTGATGCAAACACTGTACAACCAGATTGTCTAGATCAATACTGGTATAGATAATACAAGGTTGCTGCCCTTTTTCAACAAAAGTTATAACAAAATTTTTTATTACACACCAGTAAAGCTTACTGTCTTCTAGATTGTAAAATGAAAGAACAATGAATGTTAGCTCAAATCAAACAGACATCAAGGAAATTTCTGAAAGTTTAAGGCATAGTATGAAACATTTTTCACAACTGGGACAACTTTTTCTACTTCTCTTTCAAAACTTCAGTTTCCTGTTTTGCAAGACTTAGAGAGCTTGTTATCCTTCGAAACAAAATTTGATTACTTTTTTCTGGATTGGGAATCCTATTTTCAAATTTGCATGTCAGCAAATTCTGAAAGTCAGCCTTCTGTAAGGAGGTCAACTTCATGACCATTAAGGGATCATGATGATTATTTATGATGAATATCCTTACAATAGTCATTGGTTGTGCTACCTCTGGAGGTATTTTTTCTGATCATAAAAGAAGGAAGACTTAACCTACATACAGTAGCTTCATAAACAAAGAAAGTTTCTTTGTGTGACAATTTCTCTTTAGAGCCAAGATCAGCAGAAGTAAAAAAAATGGCAACAGGAAGACTGACAGTTACCTTCATTAGACTACAGTATTTCCCACAGACATGAGGATAACATGTACTCTTTGTCTTTCTGGCAGATGTCTTTTTTGTGACTTTTCTTCAGATTTTTAAGATTACTTCAAGTGAAAGTATGTGGCAGGGGTAAAAGATAGAAGGCAGCATTTGTCAATGCTGCTGGGCTGCAGAGGGCCGTCTGGTGAGCTGCAAGGTCGCCTGTAAATGTAGGCCAGATTTCTATCGTTTTTTTTTTTTTGTCATCCGACAAAAATGGAATTTAAGTACTATAAGTTGCTTAGATTGAAACTTACCTTCTATAGTTATGCTATAAATGAAAGTAATGATATATTAAATAAATTCAAGTAATGGTGAAAGGCAGTACTCAGGTAATTGCAACAATCAAAAGTGGGCCTTGAGTTACAGAAGGTTGAGAAACCCAGGTCTAAGGTTAAACAACCCCCTGGAGTACTTTCTACAGACAGGGTTATATTCCTACCTTTTGTTTTGCCTGCAGATGTCTTTCTTTTGTTTCCATTCTTTTCTTTTCTCTTCTTTTCTCTTTCTGCCTTCTGTTCCTCTCTCCACTCAGATGGGGTTAAAGAATCCAGGAACTTTTTATAAAGTTGGTATTCCTTCAGCAGATCTTCATTCTTAGATATCTCACTGCAAGAGACATTCAAAATTCAGTCAAAGTTGTTTACTTGTGGTTCTCACATAAACAAAACACGTTTTTGAAGTTTTACTTAATGTATACTATCATGAGGGAAGGCATTATGACTCCTCAACAGCTGGCCTGTATAATTCCTTCACACAGATGATTTGGCCCACCTCTATAAGTTACAAAGTTCTGCAAGTTCTAAGTGAAGAGCAAAACCCTTCTCATGGCCATTTCACAGGTTTCTCTGATCTAATTTACTCAAGGATAATTATCAGCTTATGAGAGTAGAGCTGCCCCCTCTTAAGGGACTCATCAAATTAATCAACACCATTAGTGCACTACCCATACACTTAATTGCTTTGTGACTAATTGCTTATTAAAGAACTTCCGAATATTGAGATGAAGTTAAGGATGAAGACAGGCTAATAGAACACTCAGCCACGTTCGAAGGCAAGTGAGGAACATAGGCTCAGAGTTGTATAGATCAAGTGAAGACTTCAGTCAGAACTTTCCAAAACTTCCTGATTCTACAAGTTCTAAAGAATCTTTCCCTATTAAAATAACAAAGTGACATGAGTAACTAACACAGTTATAGCTGACTTGACTTGCCACAAAAAGAGTGACTTGTTTACATTTCTGCACTGGCTGCAAAACTTTTTCAACAATTCCTCAAGTCAATATAATGACTTAAACAGCAAAAAAGATTAGGTATGGTCAGTAAATAACTTTAAGGTCCACATTTCACAACCTGTGGTCCAGGGATAACTATCTCCATCTGGTCCACCAAAAAAAAATAATGGTGATCTGACAAAGCAACTGAACTATGTAAAAACAAAATTTTAGGAGGGGCAGAAAGCAATCCTATGTGCCCAAAAATAGTGTTTCATATTGCCCTTCGACATTACATGTTACCATAAGTTTGGCCTGGTGACAACCCTGCATGTTACACAACTGAATGTGTAAGGAGCGGTAACCTCTTACCTCTTAATATGCATGATCTGAGCATTAATTTTCTTGATTTCAGACACTTTTTCCAGCTTCGCTTTGGTCTCTGCTTCTGCACTATCAAAATAAAAAGAAGAAAACTATGTACTTTTCTGATTACTGTGGTGAGCTAGGAATACACAATTACTGTAAATGCAATTACTAGAACTCCATGAGCAGGGCACTGTTTCATGAAGGGTTAAGATGGATCTTAAGTTTGATTTCAAAAGGACAAACTTACGATTAATATTTATTCATAACTCTATATGAAATAGGGCCCAAGTGTTGGAAAATAAAACTTGAATGTCTAGTTACCATCTTTGTACTGTAGCTAGTTGCTAAGATAAGAAAATGCTGAAATTTATTCACTTTAGTGAAGTAGTCAATTGTACAAGAATTTGTGATGACCTGTTTGCAGTGCACAACTCCTATATTGCCTGCTTTAGCTTCCTTTCAATTTGGAATCTTAATTGACCTTGGAAAAATTGACCCTGTCTTGCACAGAATGTTGTATGAAGAGTGCAATTATAATTAAGTCACTTTATAAAAGTAACGCAGATCAAGTTTTGGAACAAGGTGCAATGGCTTTGGGAAAAATGTAGAAAAAAAGTTTAGCCTGAGTAGTACAAGAATGACATCACAAATTATTGCACAATCTACAATTCTCAATTGTGTAAATAAACCACAACATTCTATATCTCAGTACAGGAATGTCCTTTGAAGATGGAGGTTGGACAAATGGGATTCATTTGTCAAACTTTGTAACACATATTTTTTTTTTTTTTGAATTTTTACCTTAGGTGATTTTCAAGGATTTCAAATATTTTCTTTTTGTAAGACACACCTTGTAGTTCATTCATTGTGAATTGACTGATATCAGTTAGAGACTTAGAGTGGCATTTTTCCTCATTCTTTAAGGTCAAACTGTTTATTTTTTTCTGTTTTCCAGCTGTATGCTTTCTAAGGTCTAAAACAGTAGAGTACCATTTTTTTTAAATTCCAAGTTATATGTCTCCTTGTTCTAGTATTGTACATCATTCATATGAAAACAAAAAGTGTTTAAACATATTTCATTTGAAGTGCTCACATTCACTTTTGTGTTGATGGTAGTTTTTCTTCATTTCAGTCTTTGTTCTCTTTTGCTTTTATATGAAAATGGCATTTTTCTGTTTCTTTGATGATCTTTTATGTCATGGAAAACTCATTGATGGTTCCTTTTGTTTTGAAGCAATACACTTCTGACCTTACAAGCATTTTTTTTTTTGAAGCATTTTCAGTAACTAATTATTCTTGGCAGGCAAACTGGATCAAGTTTAAGCATGCATCCCCTTGTTATCCCACTCTATTAAAAATATGTGTATATTCCTATTAACTGCAAGATGATAAAAAATTATGAGCAATCATACATAGTATCTCAGTTGGTTTGTGATAATAAAACAAACCACAAGCCAACATTTGGCAGTACATACACTAGCAAATGGCAGCAGTATAATACCAAACAAATGGTCACATTTCTAGCAAAGAATTACATATGACGATTCTACTTGTTACAAACTTTTAAACAGTTTTTTCCTCTATCATGATTTTTCTTACAACTTAACATTCTTCCTCCTAAAATACTGTGCAAAATTCATATGATTCTATGTGATGTTTTCTCTGAGAAGTTATCCATTCAGTCATAATGTCCAACAACTGCACATCTGAAATACCACACTGACATATCAAGGAGTATCCAATTCATCTTTGTGTGGTCAGTTATTGTATAGGACAACAAACCGAAGGAACTACAGGCGGATTTTAGACTGCACTTGTTACAGATGAACGGTCAATTTTGTGCTTTTATTACTGGATTCAAACATGTTCAAAAACCCTTAAATAACCCCAGAATTATTCTTCAAGTCATGCTCTTACATCTTAATGGCCTCCACTGAATTCTTGTCATTCTCTTTCAGAAATTCATCAAACATGGCAGCATCCTCCTCCAAGTACAACTCTGCAAGCTCCAACTTCTTCTCTTCAGCCTGAGCAATCTCTTCTAACTTACGCATCTCATCTCTTTTCACCCCCAGAGAATACTGGACCAAAAACATTTCTCTCTTCTTTGCAATATAGTCAGTAAGACTCTCCTTTTCAACATGTCGATCTTACAGGACAAGAAAAAGGAAGGACAGACAGTCACGCAAAGATTTACATATTCTCCTTTGATACAAATCAGGATTAGTAAATTTTACATGTCTCAAATGATTTCCAAATTGTTGGGTCTTTGGAGCTGAGTCATGTTCATGGTGCACCAGTTTTCACAAAATAAAAGCATGTTGAGGGATACTGTACCCTGTGTACTTCACTGCAACAAAACCAAACACTCAATCTTTGGACTCCAATGCAAAGTTTTCAGAAAATCAACTGGCAATTTTCCTAAGTGTCTTGCAAAGTTAAGCCACCACTAAGGCAGTGGTTAAAACTTTCCTTTTCACAAATTTGACCCTGCTCTCCAGGATAGTGTCAGGGAAAATACAATAAGGTGGTTCCTTATAAACTTCTCATTTCAGGAGATTCCAAGATTAAAAGGGAGAATATTTCTTTCTAGAGTTCCTCTGAATTTGTCTTCTTCACATCATTATGATTTGATACTTGCACAGTGTATCTCAATAAAAATTTCTCAAGGTTTTATTTAAATTATTCCACACATAGTTTAACTTCAAAGTAGTCTAGGGGTATGTTTGATCGACTTTTATTTCCCTGGTAATTAAGAATATTGGTTCCCCACCTTTCTTCACAAGGAAAAAATAGCCTGTGAGAATATATTAGTACTTTTAAATTCTTGTAATAGACCTTATGCATGTGATGTCACTAAGCAGAAAGTGCTCCCTTGTTTGGAGGAAAATGGCATATCATTGCAAGTTACACCAACAAATGCAGACAGCTGATTTGTGCAACAGGAGATACACATGGAAGTCTAATACACGTGCATGCGAAATCTATGCCGTGAGTGCATGTGTGTATCATTGTTTTTGTGATGTCAATGCATAAGGTCTATTGTTGAATATGCTTTTGAAGTGGTTTGAATATTTTTGTTTAAGTTCATAACTCTATGGGATGAATGTAAGACCCTACCTCTAGTAACTGCCAGAGTAAATGCAGGATCATCCTTAACTGCAAGAGCTCTGTCATCCATCTCATCCTCCAATTCTACATCATCATCTATCTCCTGTAGAGGTTTCCTCAGAGAAGCTCTCATAGCATTGACTCTGGATGTATAAGTGGATTTCTCATGGACCTTTAAGTCTCTCTGCTTGATTCTTTCCTAGGAGAAAAGATAATAACGATGCTGATAGATGTTATTAGCACCACCACATCTACAACTTCCAACCACTAAAGGGTTACCAACTAATTTTTTTACTCTTTTCTATTTTTCTGAATATTTTCTGAATAAATATCAATGGTCAGTGAGAGCAGCAAAACTTGCAATATTAACCTTCACTTCTCATCTCTTCTACCATTTTTATGATCTGTTTATCCTTACTATGAAAACTGAATACATGAATATGTGAACAAGAAAAGAATATTGAGAAAGATGTAAAAAAGACAGGAATCAACACATCCACATTGCCACAAGGTTTGCTCTGTTTGTCATAATTAATTTTTGGTGTACATTAATTTCAGTCATTGTCAGGCAGCAACTACAGAAGAAGGGAGTGCTTTGGTAAGTTTGGGGAATGACTTTAGAGTTTTGTAAAGTTTTGCAGATTATCATCCAAAAAAAAAACCATTTCATGGCGACATTCCTTGAACATGGTTCCTGTCCTGTACCCACAAATGTATGCAGCCACTCTTATTGGCCAAATGACATGCAGATCAGTGAGATACACTGTACATTATACAGCACTGTACATTATACAGCACTGCACAGCACACAGAGAGACAAAATTCACATCTCAAACTACATGGGGATATAAAGCAGACTATTTGAAGAGGGTAATGAAGCCATTGTTGTGTCTCCAGCAGTGGACAATTGTCACTGTTGCCGCATTCCACCATGACACTAAATCCAACAAAAAATTCCGCCTCTTGGTGGATTTTCTCAGCTAGCTGGTAATTCTGTGTGGTTATTCACTCCTTAGTGCACAGGATGGTGGTCCAGTGAATATGTCCTATTGTTTGTTGGGCACAGAGGAAGAGCCCCAGCACACGATAAGAGTAAAAAAATTTGCTTAACTAACAGGATTAAGTCACTGGGTGTTTATCATCCATAGCAGCAAACACAAGAGGTGTCAGAAATTTTATTATTACACTTGAAAACCAAGTTGGGCAATGAAAGTACTTTGAGGAGGTGCTAAAGACAGAGAGGCTACAAGCATGCTTTGTGGCAAGTAAATTTGCCGTATAAAGCAACATTCACTGACCATGTTCATGTTTATCCTGAAACAGAGATAAATAATGCACCAGTGCAAGGCTCCATTTTAACAGTCATCCAGTCGTCTGTGATGACCAAAATTTGTCATGGACAACCCAAAAATGGTAGGTTGGTTGTTCATCAGGCAACCAAAGTTCATGCAACAAGTTAACTAGGGTTACTGCAAATTTCTTTGTGGACTACTTAATTTTATTTTGGACGACCAAAAAGGCAGACAGGTTGTCCAATGGACAACCATGAAATTTCCTTAAAATCAAGGCCTGCAGTGTATCTGCTAACAAAATTATGCTGCAAGATGAGAAATAGTATTCATATACACAGCTATCTTCAGTTGGGGGGGGGGGGAAGGGGGCTGAGCACTTTTGTCCAAATTTTAATAACTTTTATTCACAACTTTGACAGGAAAAGAGCATGTCCAGGATGAAATTCCATTCAAGAAAGCTGAATGGTCCTTAATGGTCACATAAGTATTTTGAATGGGTTTTGAACTCTTTTTCCATTCAAACTGGGATAAAACCATTTACCACCATTCGAATTGTTCAATGACCATTCAGAACCATTTGTAATAAAACTCATAAATACAAAACCATTTAGAACCATTCAAACCAATCGATTCCATTCAGAGTTGAATGCATTTTGGGACAAATGTTCAGAGGAATTTAATCCTTGGCCTATTTTCCTCCAAAAATGCTGAATTTTCTGCTCAAATCAGGAACTTCAGCTCCCATACCTCATGCACCAATGAGAAAAACACTGTAAAACCAAGGTTCAATTTACATTTATCTCTTCAATGAACTGAGAACTTACAGCTTTCTTCCGTTGCCTTTCTTTGTCTCGCAACATGAAAATATCATTGTCTGCTGGAATTGTGAAAGGATTTTGGTTGGGAGATGATTCCTCAATTTCTGCAAAATAAGAACACAAGATGGATAGGACATGCAGTTTAGGATATGTTGGTGAAGGTTGCCACAAACAGCCTTTAACGAGCCCTCCTATCTCTTCCAATCTCCCCTCCCCAACCAGTCACCCCCATCTCAGAATGGTGTCACCTGTAATATTCTTTCACTCTCTAAACACAGCATCTACCCAGCTGTTTGTCATATTATTAAGCAGACGCAAATAATCTTGCAAACTATCTTTGAAATGCATGGCATCTGTGACCCAATATATTTGAAAAATGGAAACATTTAAGCCCAACTGTAATAAATCCATCTACATTTATCTGTATGGAAGATGCCTAGCATGGCCTGCTCAAACAACTTACCAACTAGAGCTGTTGAAGTAGATGATGTCTTAGCTGAATATGGGAAAGTAACCTTCCCTGACTGTCTTGATGGATCTAAATAAGTTTAAAACACATGAAAGAATGTGAACCATTGAACCATATTCACAGGGCACAGTTGACCAGAAGCAGACTTAAATGTTTTCAAATTCATTGTGCTCATTAAATTGAAACCAAATTTGCACCTTGGAAATACACTGAAACAAAACAAGTGCAAATCACTCAGGTCAAATGTGATGAAATAGTAATGTCAGGTTGAATGAACAAGCACAGTCGTCACAGGGGAAAAGGTCTGAGGGTCAAGACATTGGTCATATTAAGTTTGTTGTCCTTTTGTCGACATAGCTCCTTTGGGGAGCAGAACTCCTTCAGGAGGAATGTTTGGTTTCGCCCTTCGGCTTCTCACCAGAGAGTAAAGGGGACTTTGGAAAAAATATGTCGACACTGGGAAAACAGACACTGGTGGTCCAATAATGACTTAACCTGCTATAAATATTTGTCTTGAACAACTTAAAAGACTCAGTTGCTTCATACTATGTATGTACAGTATTAGAAGTCAGAAACATTTACTATACTTCAAAATGAGGTCATGGCAACTGCAATGGTTTTTTTATGAAGATTGTATAGCATATTATTTTAAAAGTAGATCAATTACTCAAATTATCTTTTACCATTGTGGACAGGAAAATGAATTCATTCTACAAAACCAGTACCTGAATGAATGTATGAAGCAGTGACCTTAGACTGAGTTTCAATTGTAATGGCATTTGAGGGTCATACAATTATATGTGTGGTAACACAATTCAGTTGTAGGCCTATATACCAAAGACTTCAAAGTACACTGAATACAGGACAAGTGGCACATTGCACAATGTAATGCTTTCAAAATCTGACTTGACAAAAAAGTGGTGACTGTTTTCTTCTACAAATTTATACCACGGCAAGGCTTTGGTTACATTGTCTCTTTTTTCTATTAAGATCATTATATGATTAAGTAAGGAAACAATCAAATAAAACTTACTAGATTTCCTTTCCCCTATGTTGGGGGAATGAGTTGGTGATCCTTGAGGTACTGGTGATCCATTGGCTGACATAGTGAGATTTTCCAAATTTATTGGATTATAAACTGACACAACAGGATCTTTTGTATTGTGACAAACGGTTGCTCTGAAAGTGACAAAAGCAATATAGATTACATTAGGCCTAGTTCAAAGTTTCATCATCAACATCATGAAACAGAGTTTGCACACTTATTCAACTGACTACGGCTGGATGCGTGTAATCCTAGGCCTAAATTTTATTCACAGCCTGCAAGTTTCACAGTCATATTCACAGGCCTAGCCTACCTAGGTGCTACAATATCAAATATACTACTGGCTAGAACTAAGGCCCTAGAATGAGTCTAATTTAACGTTAGTCAAACTCACTGGGTTAGGCCTGAAAAATATAAAAATTAAGAGGTAAGTTTATGTAGGGACTAGGCCTAATTGTAAATTACGATAGCCTAGGCCTAGTATAAGCCTATATAAAAGCCCAAGACTTTGAAGGATTGGAATAATCTCCCTGCTGATTTGATTGATGGTTTAGACGGTCACTTAGACCCCGTTCATTACTTAACCAATTTTATTAGGGCTTAGGGCACCACCTGACGCATGCGCGGTGTAGTAATGTCCTCTGGATGTGTCACCGTGATCCGAAAGAAGATAATTCAATTGTAAATTATGATTGCTTAGGCTTTGCTAACATGTATCGTAGTGATGTCCACTGTCCAGCTCCAACAAGAACTTGGAAGAAAGTAATGCATACCTTGCATAGCCTTGCACATAGCAGTAGCCTAGAACTTAAAGTTAAAGGCACTTGTATTACCGTTCGTCGGGTAGTGAGCTGTAGGCGAACGAACATACACAGTCCTTTAGTACGTTCACTACGAACAGGACTTGGCTAGGCCTACAGTAACTTACAACATGTTACATGCAAACGTAATAGCCTAGGCCTAGGCATAAAAAGCTTTCATAGCAACCGCATTGGCAACCCAGAATACGCAATGTTTTCTTTCTGGAAACTCGGCACTGACAATAAGACTTAGGCTAGGTCTAGCAATTTTAGAGAAGTTTTAGATACTTTACCAACTTTATCGATCACCGTCAGATGTAAGGATGAAAATCGACGGACAGGACAAGCTTATTTCCAACTTTCCGAGACTGGTTTTCGAACCGTACCTAAGCTAGCTGTCCTCTGTAAGTGTGTTACATGCCCGTTATACATATTCATTTCTGTGTCACCTGGTATGTCAGCTGACACAAAATATTACGTAATAACCGAGGGTTGTCAACATTGCGTGGATTCAGCACAACGTCTCAAAACACGTCTCTGTCTACTGGCACCCTTTCACCATCGTGTTTGAGTTCTCTGTTGAACTCCAAGAGTGGAATCGGATTTTTTGTGGTATAGTATGCTTTGAAGAAAAAGTATTAATTAAAATCATTTAAAAACAAGACAAAAGGGCTCAAATGGAACATTTTACAATATCAAAATTCAAATCTTACCGTTCTCAGTAGTTAACAAAACAGCCACTTAGTCAAACGTTGTTCTGTTGACCATGAACTTCATGGTAATGTATAATCTACAGTACACAACCTACCAGTGTTGCCACTCAGTGAAAACAAAAAAACCGAGATTTTAGTTACAAAAAAACCCAGATAGCCAAATAAAAACCCAGATCACTTAAAATGTAGCAGAATACAATTACCCAACTTACAAGTCAATATAATGATCATTTTTAAGGCAAAATCACGATACTTTTGTGAATTTCATGTTTTTTTTTATTTTTATTTTTCAATTCCAACACATGTACATGTAAATGAGTGATGATCAGACAGCAGTCAGATAACTTGATTCGAGCTAGACCCCTTTTTATTCCCCAGTTCCCATGCTCCCTTGGAGGTATTTAGCAATGATTAAACTGTGCAATTAAATGGGCATTATTCTAGGAAAAACTCGACTCATCTATATTTTCTAATGGGTAAACTAAGATAACAGCCATTCTCTTCACACCTACGAGGAGTTTAGTGTTGGATAAATCTTTTGTCGGAACACGTACATCTTAGAAATTCTTACCAGAGGAAGCCCGGCCCCTTAGTCGAAAGTAGAAACTGTAGGATTAGGGTTTAAGCCAGTATACTCAAAAGGTTTATTAAGTTGGTGAGGACATGAATAAGAGCTAGGGACAATGTTGTTAAACAATTACACTTAAAGGAATTAATAACGAAGACACTCAACTTTTACTCCATCCGTATTTATAGTTCCATACTTAGACTGATCTGTGATAGCTTTGATAAGTACGATCTAGGCTATGTTTTGCAAATAGTGGAAAACGTATAGTGCCAACACGTATGGTGCTGGCACCGACATATGCCCGTCAGCTCTCTAGCTGTTGTTTAATTCAGCCTATGTTTAAAAAGCAGCTTATCTGCTCACAGAAAGTGGGATGGCGCTAAGCTTGCTGTTCTTCCAAGTCATTTCCTTCCATGTGAAGTTCACTTTCAAACGCTCTCCTCTCTTGCTCTCTTTCCAAGTACCGCCTGTGGCAGAGTCCATTCTTTACGTCATTTATTAATGTGGCATCTGGTACCCATGTGTGGCAGACTGTACCTTGTCTACCAATAGCTTGCTTGGCAAGCAATCTATTAGTTACTGTCTCGCAATGCAATCTGTTTGTTGTTTTGTCCTTTACTATGTTTATTTGAGAGAAAACCCTCTCTACACACGCTGAGGAGTGGGGCAGTGCTGATAATGCGGTCATAAACTTTGCGAGAGTGGCAAATTTGAGTTCACCATTTCCATCGCGGACTGAAAGCAGCGCTTTCCAAAACATTGGCGGCTCTTGAAATCGCTCAGCAAGTGGTCCTTCTGTTTCCAACATGCTTGGGAGTGAGAACCACTGATCTTGGAGATCATCCAAATCTTTTTCCAATACAATGTTTGGAAATTTCACTGCAAGAGGTATGATCGAGGTTACCTTCCTAGTTGTAGATGTAGCCTCTTTGACATCGAGTGCCCTCAGCAGGGCCATTACACTGTCATCGGACATAGGGAATCTGGTACGTATCTCTCTGCATAAAACCTTCAAAAATGAAAGACAGTCAAGACGAAAACGTTGTTCTTTTTTTCCAAGTGGCTGTGCAAGAAACATTGCTTCACACCTACTGCCCAAGTACACATTTTCACAGGCTTTGAGGGTACCAGGATTTTCTGGGTCAATGGCTGCGAGTTTCTCTGACTTCATATGTTCATCAACAAACATGTTCAAGAGGGTCCGGTACTCATCACTTACAACATTGAACACTTTGTGGAGACGGAAGGCTTCTGCTTGAAATTCAACATTCATGGCATCAACCTTTGCAAGGGTGTACTTTAGGAAGCAAAGCATATGCTTAGTGCCAGGAGTTACCATTGTGCCATAAATCCTGCTTGCTCCATCAGTCTTGTCAACCGTTGCCTCTGCTCTAAAGAAAACGAGCAGTGAGTCCCATTGTTCAAGGATTCTGTCTATGACCATTCCCCTTGACAACCAGCGGGTCTGTGACAATTTGAGCATTTTGTGGTTTTCCTGGTCTAACATGTCTTGAATTGCCCTGAAGTCATTTTGACGCTTACTGCTCCTAGCAAAATAGTTGCACACATCTTTGAGAAAGCCCTCTAGCCAAGATGGCAAGTTAAGACTTGCATGATGTGCACACAAAGCAAAAGAGTGGCACACACAACCAATTATGAAGGCGTGTGGCACTTCGTTCTTTAGAAGGGCTTGGTATCCACTGTGCTTCCCCATCATTGTAGAACAATTATCTGCAGCAAACCCAATAATGTTGGACATTGGTATCTCATTCTCTTCCAATAATGTCGTGACAGCCTTGTACAAACCAGCAGCTGATGCGTCATTAACCTCTATGGCATCAAGCAGTACATCAGCGACCGAACCTTTATCTGCGTCAAAGTAGCGTACCATAACAGCTAATACCTGCGATACTGACACATCAGTACTTTCGTCTATAATAATGGAAAACATTTGCGTCCGACATATTTGCTGTATGATTAATCTTTCATGCCTTGCAATTCCATCTTGCATTAAATACGATGCCTTTGTCTTCTTTAGTTTCATATCTTTTGCAATTTGACTATCTGGGAAAGATGATTTGCATACTTCTGTAAGGTGATCAGCTATTGAAAACGGGAGACTGTGTTCTGCCATGAAACCTGTGAGCATCAGCTCGGCAGTTGCTGCTTTTATTTTAGCATCACTCATGACTGTTTTACTTTTCGACTGAAAAAAATCTGTAATGTTTGAGGATTTCTTTTTTGCTTCAAGATTTCTGCAATGTTTCTTAGTTTCTTTGTGAGCAAGCAAGCCAGTTTTGTTAACCTGCGTTAATTTGCAGTCACAGATGGTACACGTTACAGCATATTTAGAACTTTCATCCGGTACCAGCCAGTCTTTTAGATCAGGATCATTCTGCCATTCATCTTTGTAAGCTTGTCGGTACCACTTCTTCTGTTTCTTAGGCGCGCTTCCTTCAGATTCCATGCTGAGCCTTACAGACTTAGGCAGTAGCTACGTTTAAATTTGCGGCAACTGAAAAAATGTAAGACACACACAGAATAGTTAGGCCTATCTTCCAACAATTGAAACCCCTTATTAATATTGTCAACATCTAACTTGTAACCAAATAGTCAGCATTTTCAATATTGTATTGGCATAACATGGAGCTGCAGAATAAAACTCCCATTAGTTCCTGACCTAAGGGCTTGATCATAAACATACGTACTGAACCACGAGTAACTACTAGGTATATAGCGAGGGCCTATAATTAGTGGAAACAGGAACAACATTGTTGCATGTTGGATGACCAGAACTCATGTATACCTTTGTAAGTATGGTCATAACCCCTGCCCCAAATTTCTACCATAACACATTTGTCTTATATGCTAGCTATCCCCCAAAATCACACTTACACGTCAGCTTGACCAGCTTATGGAAGCCAAATAGTAACGTACGTATATAGGCTATGTCAGAGTGCAAGTACGTGCTGCATTTTGGGTTAGCGACTGCGACACAAAAGAGCAAAAATATAGCCCACATGCTCCGAGACAGAGCTCTGTGCTATCGGCTGGCCTGCATGTCTGGCAAGCAATTTTAAACCATTGCAACATGATCAAATGGAAGTGAGTGTACATACACGCCATGTAGTCTGATCTGAATATGAACTGCAAAAGTGTGTTGCGTTAGTTTGGAGAATATTCAAAGCCCATCTTCTCACATGAGTGAAATATGTCGAGCTAAATGAAATGTTTGAATTTTGACTGGAAAGTGTGAAAAAAACCTAGATTTGTACTTAACAAAAATAAAAAACCCAGAAACCCAGATAACCCTAAAAAAACATAGATCTAGTGAAAAAAACCCAGGAGTGGCAACACTGCAACCTACCCAAATGGCTGTTGACATGTGGTCCTTCTTCTAAGTTCTAGGCCATGGTTCAACCAACTTACCAGAGTTTGTAGAAGGCATTGAGTCTCCATTACATGCAGCCTGTTGATGATTTAGCCTGCCAAGTGTAATAATGTTTAATAGCCTACGCCTATTTCTTTTGCCAGGAAAAAACCCTAGGCCTAGGTCTGTTTGAGTATGGCATGAGGTTTACTATAGGTACTTTTCATTAGCACTTGTGACCTCAGTTGGGAAAATGATTCAGTACATTTGTAACAAAGGCAGTAGAATATGAGGGATACTTAAAGGAACATGCAGGGAATAATTTATCCAGTATCGCCTCACATTTTGCTACACAAGATGGACAAATTGCTACACAAATGCAAAATTGTGTAGCAGATTTTGTACATACAGCAGTAGGGTTTTAATGATTTTGTGATAGAGAAGCCCAGAAACCTCAAAATTGCTATGCAAAGTTTGAACACTAAATTATTCCCTGACATGTCATTTTGCTCTAGTGATGTGAAGCTAGCTGCCTATAACTTGGTCTTGTGTGGCCAGGCTTTTGGAGTATACCAGCAATGTCTAGCTGGGACCCACGCAGCACTTCCTTGCAGGATAAGACAGAAAATGTTCTGAGAAGATCGGTATGGTTTGTTAGTTCTAACTTTTTATGGGAGACCGTTGGCTGAGTGTATGCAAAACAGACAGATTCTTTGCACTAAGAATGTCTGTAGATGGTCAGGATATGTCTCTGTGAATAGACTTCAGCATCCCACCTGTACTTAGGACTCAGCTGATGCTATACTATTGTCATCTGTGGCAGGAAATACTACAAATTTAGTTTCCTGCCCCAAAAAAGTCAAAGAGTGGAATAGTGTGCCTGCTTCGTTTTTAATTGTTGTAGATGTTTGACTGATTGTCCGTCACGAAATGATGGCGTTCTTGACTGATCACAGTCAGTGACTTGGGAGATGCATCAAGACAGGGAAGTATTTATGTCAATGCATCCCATCAAAAAGAGTGAAACCATGCGAATTTAAGTTTTTGGTAAATCTTTTTTTTTACTAAGTTTTTTCATTATTGCAACATTTTTTTTTCTGAGAGGCAAATATATGTTTGAGTAGCATGGTACAGTACTTAGGCAAAAATGAATACTGCTTCACTGTTGGTTCAACACCCATCATGTCATAGTTAAAATACATTGTTTGAAAGCTCACATGAAATACAACTGTTTGACCTTTCTCTCATGTTCCACACACGTCACTTTAAATTAAAAGGTGTAAAATTATTTATGAGGAGATATGTTAAATTCAGGCACTTTGCCATCAGTCAGCAGAATTCAACTAAATTTAACCATGACCACCATATCCCCCAGAATGTTTTGCCTCATACCTCAATGGCACACAATAACTGCTATAAAACAGGAAAATAACGACATCATTTAGCCTCCTCCCATTCTGGTTCTAATATGCCAATAAGATCACAAATGTGCACTTCTCATGTTTGTGATGATTGGTTAAATAAGCAAAAGTGCAGAGCTTACTGTATTTGACCGACAATCAGTTAAAGAAGCAGAAGTGCAATGCTCATTTGACGGATGATCCGGTAAAGAAGCTAGAGCGCTGTCTCTCTTTGGCAGACGATCGGTTAAATGAGCAGAAGTGCAGCGCTTATTTGACCGACAGTTGGTTAAATAAGCACATGTGCAATACTTATTTGACCAACAATCAGTTAAATAGCTCCCACCTTTTTAATAACTCCATACATTATATTTAGGACCCAGTTAGTTTTGTTGTTAGTCACGTTAGGGTGGGCACCTCTTGACGCATGCCTTGGTTCACTAGATGGAAGATCCTAACTCTAACTTAATCCTTACCCTAGTCCAAGTACTAACCCAAACCCTAATCCTACCCAAGGCTTAACCTTATCCTAACCCTTAACTTCATTCTGTTCAGTGTGTAACATGAATCCCAACTCCACCTCTAATGGGAGAAGGCTTTCGGTCAAGGTATCTGCAGTCTAGTGAACCTTTAGTCAAGTTGGTATCCTCCATGTCAGCATATTGGGTCTATGCAAACATTGTCTTCCTAAAAAATGTCTAGTGTACAATTTACCTACAATAATTTAGTTGATTTATCTGCATCTCGCCTATAATTTGACAGTCTGGTCCAGTGCTTCCTCCTTTCTTTTTAAGAAATTAATCTCTTTCCAGAAAGGGGCTGTTACCCACATTACTTGCTCAAGGTCATGAGATCACATATAAAGTAATTTTTTCAAAACCCTCAACCTGAAGTTACCGACATGATGTCATAAATTTTAACTGTCACATTAACAAACAAACGTACTACAAAGGTAGCTGTTTCAAACACTATTTTCTCACTTCTACACTCACAAATATCTTGTACATGGCTAGAGCACATGCATGGCAGTCTAGTCATATCCACATTGCTACCACCTCATTATCTCCCACCAAAAACTCTTTTAGGTATTGTGACTGGAATACCATTCCTTATCATTTGTAGAGCAAACCAAACCTTATTTGTTTCTGTAGCAATTTTACTAGATGTGTTACCATTGATTACTAAGTATTTACTCCTGTTTGTTGTATCTTTTGGTAGGTTGGGGTCCTCATTTCTTTTGGGGGCTGTGTTTTGGGGACTGTAATCTGTTGGTTTCCTTGTTGCTAGGGGTGGTGTTTTTCTTAGATTCTGCATTGATGTTTTTTCTTGTGTTATTACAGTATGTTTTACATTTCAAGGAGTTCACTCTCTGTAAGTCCTCTGACATTTAGTTGCACTTCCTTTCCCATCTTATTATTATGTTAAGTTAAATCAGTCACTTTTCTTGAAGTGGAGAAACAAACAAATGAAATGAATTTCAGGGATATACGTTAGTAACAGTGTTGTAGGGCTTTACAAGCAGTTGCATAGTGTTTGACACACTATCTTTTGAGGAGCTTTTCATGTTACCCATATTACAAACACAAGGGTCCATGGGTTTAAATTAGTGGAGGTCAGGGGAAAGTTTTCGTGCAGAGGGTCATCAGTGTTTAATTTTTTTTGTCTTTCTTAGTCTTTTGCTTTAGCTGCAATGTCAAGGGGTCTAACACTGCAATAATATTGAATACATACTGTATTTTAGTTTCTGCAGTAGGACATTAGAGGAAATGCCCATTAGCTAGGATTGAGAAAAACTCCAACCACAACTAATCCTCTTAGCAAATAAACTGTGCAGCTTAACTTCCTGGCAGACATGAACCTCATCTTGACTCCAAAGAACTTGTATTGTTGAAAGTCACTCATGTATGGTACACTGAAAAGCTGTGCTGTGCCTGAATGAGAGTGGAGGAGGAAACCACAAAGCAAGCAAATCAATAAGGTGGCCTGATCCTTCTTCCCCAAGTTGCCATTGCCAGATTGGGTTAGAGTAATGGGAAATACCTGTCATGAGGTAGGGTTGAGGCATTAGGTGACCAAGTGTGTTGGAGTGTGTGTACCAACCTCTACCTGTCAATCACTGAAGTTAATGTCTTTGATGAAGAATTAGGAACATGGCTGATTAGCCAACTATTTGCCTGATTTCCTTAATTGAAAAGGACACAATGACCCTAACCCACACCTCTGATTGTAGGAGTACATTTGTAAATGGCATTAAACAAGCTGATACTTAAACACCAAGCAAAAAAATCAATAAGCTTGCATGAAAAGAAGCTAGGTGAGTTACCCGTGATTTGGTGCCATATCCCGGGGAATTATGTAACAAGTTCCGAATGGGCTTGTACCTACCCGATATGGTACAGATTATGGGGTTGAAGGTTTTATAATATTCCTGCAGTGATCTTCTTCCCTTCTAGACTGAACTCAGCTACAGTAAACTAGGCACTGTATTTTGTGACATTAATGGAACATGCAAGGCCTTGGACAGGGCTATAGAATCCCCTCCCCTGGGTATGCCCCTGAGGGTGCATTTTTCTCAGCTGTATTGAAATTGACAGACAAGGTCAGACAAGCTTGATGAGTTTTAAATGATGCAGATGGCAGATAACAATATAGACAATATAGCGGATGAGTTTTAATCATCAAATGACGTGTGTATTATAATCAGCAGGTTTGTGTTTATGAGTGTTATAGATTTGGTACGTTTGCAATATTTTGGATCAAAATTTGGAAAGAATGTTGAAGTTAGCTACATGAGAGTCTGTTCTGGAACAAGTATGGAACCAAAACTTTATAATACACATATTTGCACAGTCCTGTTAAAGGACAAGGAATGTGACAGCTTATAAAATAACAAAAGCAGGGCTTCAGCTTACATGGCAGCTGTAATTTGTGAGAATACAATCCATGCAGCCAAGACAATTGGGTCAAAGAAGAAAATCACGATTGATTAAAATTTAGTTTAGTAGCAGATGAGATCACATATTCAAGAAGTAAGAGAAGCACTTGTTTATTGTAATTTATTATGAACAGAATGATGGTGGGCTTTTATACTTTTGACTGCAGAACAGTCTGGTTATGCATGCTCCTCTTGAGGTCCCTTTAGAGGGATTTCAGTCACGTGACTTTAACCAACTAGACGCGATTTTGAAGGGCAAGATTGTGCGTCTTTTTTGTTTTGAAGGGCAAGATTGCGCGTCTCTTTGGTTCACGCGTCCATTGTGTCACAGTAGTATCTATGGTTATGCCATGAGCTTGGGCTGTAAATTTGCTTACTGCATGTGTTTTGTCCTTCAGTGCCTGGGAATCCATTGCACATGACATCACATGAAATCCCTCTATACTCTGTTCACCAGAGTCTTACAATAAGAGTCATTAAGTGGTATATATTTCATGTGAGCCAACCTTAAACTGAAGTGAATAGACACCTACTAATCCTATTCACTTCAGGATATTCAGCCTATTGATTTCCCTTCAGTTGTCTATTCACCTCAGTTTGAGGTAGCCTTACATGGAGTATCTCCCCATAAAGTAGTCCTCAGAGAAAATTAGAAATTATTTATACAATGCTGCGCAGTATGCACTCTGACAGCAGCATCGCAAAGTTATATGACGCCTGCATAAAGCAAACAGTCATCGTGGCATCGTATTGCTATTTGCAGCACCCTGTCTGTTCAGGAGAGGAACATGTAATAATAGGCACTGTTTATTTGTGAGATTAACAGTCGTATTAGCTAGTCAGCTTGAAGGTATTACATTTTATATTCACTAGATGCTTCAATCAGTAGGGAGCTACACTGTTATGGTCCAAGGTGCTTAACTCTTATTTTCCCATTGTCATGTCCAGTGTGAGAGTTATACTACACATTTCAACTATTAAATGTTTTTTGTTTTATGCTTTCATTGTAGGTCTAGAAGAAATTTGCTGTCATGGAAACCCAACTTAAGCTGTTGATAAAGAATGCCCGGCAGGTGGTGCAAGTCTGCAGTAAAGGGGAGAAAATTCTGGTTGGTCCAGCAATGAGAAAATTGGCTATTCTGAATGAGACTAATGAAGAAGGCATTAGTATTGTTGTCAACAGGTAATTGATGTAACATGTTAGCACTCATGCAAACAATCAATGTTTTTATATTCATTTGTTTCATCCTGCATGCTCTGAAAATACCCATAAGCCTACAATCCCGAGTAGTCCTGCACAGCTCAGGAAAGTTGTATTAGTGATGGTCTTTAACTTTCATATTCTGCGGTTTTAGTCCAGCGAGTTGTATCGTCACAACCGTGCTCAATCTGGACATATGATCCGGCCAAGCCCCAGTAGCCTCTGGAACTTCTTAAGCACCACAATTAGTCATTATTCGCTTGAGTGCACATTGTACTGATAAAGCTGGAGATTATTACCTTGTGTTTTGATGCAAGTGATAAACTGTGGTCAGCTTCTACAAGACTTTGGGCTAAAAGGACTTTCATGTCATGTGTTTTCTATTAGTTAAAGAAATGATAATTTTCAGCCTGAACAAGGCAGCATCTTGACAAACATCACATACAGTTAACTTTAATTAATGCAAAAACAAAGTTAGCTTGTTAATTGGTCAACCTAAAGCATGTCAGTGTTGTTTGCAGCTGACTTTGTATGCTGGGTAACTGATTTCAGTAGCAACCCTTGCTAAGAAGGAAAATACATACATCTCAAGCAGGATTCAAACCCATGCAATGGACAGAGACACATGGGTGCAGAGTAGTGGAAACCACTCTACCACCCAAGTACCGTATATACCTATTTTAATCAGTGTTACAAGTATTTAGAGATGCAAGGCCCATTCTTCTGCTTGGATCTACACACCTACTTTGAATCTTGTAACTTTTGACAGTGTTGTAACGAGTCATTGACTCGAGTCACTAATTTCAAAAGGGCAATGTGAGACTCAAGCAATTGTATCGTAAAGTTCCTCATATAAATACAATGACTCGAGTCTCATATAAAGTAGTTAATGACTTGACTTGACTGCAAAATTGAGTGACTCGTTCCAACTCCGACTTTTGATAGCATCAAAGGGAGTTTGAAAGCTTCTTGGAAGGAATTTCTGGTATTTAGAGGGTGTGACTCCCAGAAAAATCCCACCCAGACAGTTTCCCTTTGGACAACTTTCCCGTTACAATCCGACCCAGACAGCTTTCAGCCCAGAAAATTTTCTCCTGGACGGTTCCCACCTACAACGGTAACCCCTCACACAAATCCCCCTTCCCAAGAAACTTTAGAATTGTCATTGGTGAGAAATGTCCATGGGGGAATTTTCCTGGGTGGGAGTTGTTTGGGGTTAATTGTCCCCGGGGGAGTCTTTCTGGAAGAAATTGTCCAGGTGGGAATTGTGTAGAAGGGAGTTATCCACGAATCTGGAGAGGGGTTGTGTGACAATTGGAGGGAATTGGGTTTTTTCGTCCATGAAAATATATGTAAAAATTTGTGGGAAATCTTATGTGCTTCCCAGCTAGGAAGGAAAGATTCTTTTCAGTACTGCTGTTAATCCTGACAAATCAGTCCAGCCAGGTTCAAGAGTAGACCAAACTGACCAGTGATGTACCACCCATAGGGAGCTAAAAGTATTGCACGTAAATAATAGCATGTGTACAAATGTATGATCTTTCTGCAGACTTATTCTCTATGCTGGGCGCTACCACCTAACAAGTTTCCACATGCCTCTGTGTTAAAATATTTATCCTTTGGGCGATATTGCTAGAGGCTGCAGTCTTAAAAGATTCCAAACCTCAATGTCAGGGGCTTTCTCAGTATGTTGGAATGGTACTCAGTGATGTAGACTGCCCTGTAAAAGATTTCCAGTATTTGGCAACCTACTTATTGAGCTGTTTCTTATATTTGCTTACATTAACAGACAAGGGAGCATTTCAGCAATAGACACTCATTCAAAGATAATGAAGAACTTTAGCCACTGTTCTTTTGATCATGTGATAGATGCTACTGGTAAATGCATTCTACCAGGTATGTGGTTTTACCTTCAGTGACTTTTAAGTTTAAAGGGAACTTGAGCAGTCGTCCCAAATTCATTAGAAACAAAACCTACATCTTACAAATTTCCTCTTATTTCCCTTAAAAATATCTTTCATGATGTTTCCAAACAAAATTATTTATAGTGAAGGTAAATTAAGTAGTTAGTGTGCATGAACTGAGTATTCCCTTAACTCTCAGAAGGTTGCATGGAAGTAAGCTCCTCTTACCCCAAAATATCCAGGGAAAGGAAAAACTTCATTGCCTACCCGTAACCGTTATTTACGCCTGTCATATCTCTCAGAATATCATGAAAAGAGGTAAAGTTGAAATGCCTTGGGATAGTAGTTGCTGTGGCTCACTGAAATTTGACCTTAGACTGTTTTGTTCCCCAATTCAAAAGTCTTACAGTGTCACTTGGTCTTCAGGGATGTAAGACCCAAAAGAAATTTCATTCATGATTGTATTGCAGTATTCATTTGATGTACCAGTTGAGTAAGGGGTAGTCATTGGGGAAACCAGGAATGACATTCATAGATATCTCAGGCTGTCCCCCTCCCTATTAAAAAAAAAAATTCATGTAATACAAGGAAGAACAGGATTTTAAATACACACTTTCAAGCATGGAAGTAATAATTGCAAGTCAGTTTACTCCCTCCACACTTAGCTTAGAGGGGAATACTGTGTTTACAATGCACCAACATTGCAAAGACATAAAATGGCTTTTATCATTAAAAATACAATCAGTCTCACAAATGAACTCAGGCAATAGCTTGTCCTCTCCAAAATATTATGCATTAAAAGAGCTATGAACTTTGCATCATTTGAGATGTTGAAAGTTTGGGTGAACAAATTATGCAGGAGTTACAAAGGAGTGAATTTCCCTCTGTGAGATCCTTATTTCTTGAAAATAAAGTTACCCAGTTACATCATTTTGAAATACCTATCATTCTGTATCCATAACGCACAGTTTTAAAGATGAATATTTTCTGTACCACAGTCGCAATGTTTCCCTTTAATATGACAACCAATCCAGCCCATTGAAGAACTGTCCTAAAATTCACTGGAGGAGTAATGATTTGTCACTTGATAGTATATTAAGTACCAAAAGTACTGCAGTTGTAGGATTCACCCTTGAGTGCATGTGTATAATTAATTGACCTAGCCACCATGTGGTTATGGATACATATGTGTTCTGTAGGCTATATTTATACATACTGTTGTGACTCAATAAGTCTCTGTTTACTCTTGGAAGGTAACTGACAGTTATTTGAGAACTAATGTGTGCAGAAGAGCATTGAATGAGGCTATGTTACAAACTCGGTTAGAAATTTAATCTCCCGTTTTTGGCCCAAACAGGGGACTCGGGTGGTATTGTTTATGGGCAGAGAAGATCATAATGAAGTCTTTAGACAATAACTCGGAAATGAAGGAAAACGGGCAGTTTTGAGAGTAGATAGGAAACAGTAATTCAATTTTCCGCCTTCCTTCCCCCCACCTGCCTGTCCTCCATTCTTTGTCAAGATATCAAGGTGAGCTACACTCACTGAATCTTTCCTTTTAATCTCTCTGGAAGGTTTGATCGATGGTCATACTCACCCTGTCTGGGCTGGAGATAGAGTACATGAGTTTGCTATGAAGGTAAAGTATGACAGGACTCTGCATGTAGTGAACCCCCCAGCATAATGTCTCTCTCTTTTAATAGGAATTCTTCATTCCTGTGTGCTCTTGTACCAGATTACACTGATAAAAGCTTGCATTTGGACCTGTGTTATTTTGAGAATCCTATTTTAGGCCAGCTGAAGCCCCTTTGGGTGGAACAGTAACCTACAAGTTGTTTACATACAAACCTGTATGCACAGTGCTCTGCTAAGTTTTCCATTCATCATGCTGTATGTTTTGACGTCTCTTTGTTCCGACATTTCTATATTCCGAAGTCTTGGATGTCATTATCGCAACCCTGTATGTTTGAATTGCTTACTATTTCCCTGATGAAAATGGTTGAGGTTTATATCCTTTCCAGACCTGTAGCCAAATGGGGGACCCAAAGCATGACAGACCCCCTAACCATTCTCTTCATTTGGAAAATCCATTTGCAAGGGTTATAGTGAAATGTCCTGGTCAGTGCCCCGTTTTGAAGTGCCAGTGCCTCCCCCATGTCAGATCCCTGGCCACAAGACTGATCCTTTTCCCTTAATTTTAATAAACCCATACAGTACAGATTATAAATGAAAAGAACACATAGTTGTCAGTTGCATTTATAATATGGTTATTTTATAATATGGTTATGTTTCCTGATTTTATTTCCACATCAAGCTGGCAGGTGCAAGCTATGAAGAAATCCACCAAGCAGGTGGGGGAATCCACTTTACAACAGAAAAAACCAGGGCAGCATCAGAAGATGAACTGTTGGCCAGTTTCAAAGACAGACTTATGTCAATGTTACGATATGGAACAACCACTGTTGAGTGCAAGAGTGGCTATGGCTTGGACACTGACAGTGAAATCAAAATGCTCAGAGTTATTGAAAGAGCTCGCAAAGAGGTCCCAATTGAAATATCGAGTACATTCTGTGGAGCCCATGCTGTACCAAAGTAGGAAGACAAGATGCACCTTTCACATGTTCACATAATCTTAAATCGCATCTTTTTATCAAGTACTTTAATAGTAGTTAATTCTTTCGTTTTTTTTATCATCATTTTGTTTAATTGTTTATTTGCTATGTACTCTCTCTTTATTGTTTATTCTTCTGCTTTATCCCTGATTAGTTTTAGGTTCTTTTTTGTTTTTTTTACTTTTCCATTGTTCTATGTTGCATTTTCCTTTGTAAAGCCAATTGAGATATTCTTCTATGCAAAGCACTACATAATAATATTTTTCATTGTTGTTGTTGTGGTGGTGGTGGTGCTGGTAGGTCACACCCTAGCCAATCTTCCAAATGATCCTTCAAAGCTGAAGTGACAACAAAAATGATGCCATGTGTTAATCCCTTAATCCTCACAAATGTGTTCCTGCTGGATGGCCCCCCAGGGACCTTGCTCAGCATTAAAAATTTCCCCCAGCATAGATTGAAAAGTCGTGAGTCTTGCCTAGCACAATATTTCCCAGTTCTCTATTCAAGATTATTCTTGTTTACTGGACAAATGCTGATGTCAAGATACCAGTACCATCAAACACGATTTTCATAGCGCCATCCCCCCCCCCCTGGGAATTTGAATGTTCCTGTTCTTGATGTTGAGATGTTAGACATTAGACAGTAAAGCGACATGTTTTCTCTTGTATCTAATTTAAGTCATCTGTGACAGGATGGTACCAGCAGAGAAAGAATAACTGTAATAGTAGGGTAATTAGGCTTTTGTCCAAAACTGGGCATAACTTTTTGGTTTCGATGATAAGAGAAACCAATGCATTCGTGATGGCGTATGTGTGTATGTATGTGTGTATGTGCGTGTGTGTGTATGTGTGTATGTGTGTATGTGTGTGTGTATGTGTGTTTGTGACACTGCTCGTTAACACGATATCTCAAGAAGGGAAACTCTGACAGTTCTCAAACTTGGTACATGGATGCCCCATATTGAGAGGAAGAACCCTATTGTTTTTGGTGGGGGTCAAAGGTCATCTGGGGTCACCGGGGGTCAAACTCCAAAAACCTTGTTAACACGATATCTCGAGATAGGAAGCTTGGATAAATTTCATACTTCGCATGTAGATGCGTTATGGTAAGAGGAAGAACCCTATCGTTTTTGATGGAGGTCAAAGGTCATCTGGGGTCACCGGAGGTCAAATGCTGAAAACCTTGTTAACACGTTATCTCAAGTTAGGAAGCTTGGATAAATTTCATACTTAGTATGTAGATGCGTTATGGTAAGAGGAAGGACCCTATCGTTTGTGGTGGAGCTCAAAGGTCATCTGGGGTCACCGGAGGTCAAACTCTGAAAACCTTGTTAACACGATATCTCAAGATAGGAAGGTTGGATAAATTTCATACTTAGTATGTAGATGTGTTATGGTAAGGGGAAGAACCCTATCATTTTTGATGGAGGTCAAAGGTCATCTGGGGTCACCGGGGGTCGAATGCTGAAAACCTTGTTAACACGATATCTCAAGTTAGGAAGCTTGGATAAATTTCATACTTAGTATGTAGATGTGTTATGGTAAGAGGAAGAACCCTACCGTTTTTGGTGGAGGTCAAAGGTCATCTGGGGTCACCGGAGGTCAAACTCTGAAAACCATGTTGACACGATATCTCAAGATAAGAAGTTTGGATAGATTTCATAGGTAGTATGTGGATGTGTTATGGTGGGAAGATGAATGCTATCATGTTTGGTGGAGGTCAAAGGTCATTTAGGGTCACCGGGGGTCAAACACTGAAAATGTTTTTAACATGATATCTCAAGATAGGAAGCTTGAATAAATTTCATACTTAGTATGTACATGCATTATGGTAAGAGGAAGAACCCTATCATTTTTTATGGAGGTCAAAGGTCATCTGGGGTCAAAAAGCAAAATTTTAAGAATGCCCAAGATCGTCTCATGAGTTCACCAGAAGGCAAAAAGCAAAATTTCCCAGGAATTCCCAAGATCAAATATGAACTTAAAATTATTTTTCCAACATGTTAAGATAGCACTTGACCAGCGACTGAAAGACATGGGACATCATGGCATTATTTGGAATAGAACATATATCATCGAAACCTCAATGCATTTTTGCATTCTGGTTTTAGGAAAGTTCAGTTTGTAATCACGAGAGAAGGTAACACTGTATTACTTTTTACAACTGTATCTTTGGTCATAAGTAGTTTTGATAAGAAAAAAAACCTTCTTTTGAGTTAGACTTGGTGTAAAATTTTTCAAATGATATGAACATCAAACTTTCATTAATTGTTGTGATAGATATGAAAAAAGACATAAAAAATCATTCAATATTTGCAAAACCATATGTACATGTGAAGTTATGGTTTTGCAAATATTGAATGATATTTTTATGTCTACTAGTGTGTGGTTAGAATATCTATTGGTCCATATCATGCATGGATCAATACAACTTACTTTCATATTTACATCTGAATTTTGCAGGGGCAGCTCAGTAAAACAAGCTACAGAGGATGTTCTGAACAACCAACTTCCAGCAGTACTTCTCCTCAATCAAACAGGAGAACTTCAAGTGGAAAATATTGATGTATTCTGTGAGAAAGGAGTGTTTGATTGTGATCAGACTAAACAGATATTGGAAGCTGGGGTGAAAGGTGGACTTGCTATAAACTTTCATGCAGAGGAGCTCAATTATCTAGGTTCTGCAGAGGTGAGTAACTTTGGTTTCAGTAATTCCTGTCCGGATGTACTATTTTGCAGACTGCAGACTGCCGACTGCAGACTCGGATTTTGCAGAATAGATGTTACAAAGTGCAGAACGTAGTAAAAGATAAAATAATTAAAATTCCGTCAAGGGACCCTTCTGAATAAGATACAGAAATAAAAAGTGATCAGAATACTAAAAGGAAACTTAAGTTAATCAGCGAGTGTCTTTTATTGTCCAGAGTTAAGCAATTTTCGAGTTGAACCGATTTTTCTCTATGGTGGGTTCACAGTGAAATGCATTTCGCATTTTTGAATAAGCAGAAACATTCGATTAGTATGCGTGAATTGCGACGGGTTATGTACCTCCCAAGAGTCCCGTGGTAACTCTCTGCCCACATGAGCCAAATACAGTAGCCTAGTACAAAGTCTCGGCAACCATATGAACGATACTGTAGCAACAAAGAACACGCTGATCATTTCTGCCTGTAGAGCCACATACCATAAATACCCTAATCTGACCAGGCGCAACTGCATAGTAGACTGACTTACACAAACTGCTGTGTTAAACAATAGACGTGAATTTATTCATTTAACATTGACAGTGAGAGGAAGGTCCCCCAATTTTCCGTCCAAAACTCAAAGTCGTATTTTGGCGATTTAATACACTCAGTATGCCAACTTATTCTCTCAAAATGAAGTGCTATAGCCTAGTACGCTTCAAATATCCAGACGAAAATCACCCGCGTAAAAATACCTTGCTGCTAAATCAACCAAGCTTTCTGCCACCTTCCCGGCCGGCTCCTCCCGCCTGCGGTCCTGCTGGAATTGGCGCTACTACGACACGCCTTTGCAACTCCATGCTGATTGCTGGTCATACCTTTTCAAAGTACAGAAAAAAAATTTCGCACGCATTCGGACGTGAAAGAGAATCGCTTCTTCATGATTGGTCGTAATTTGAAGTTCCTACTCTTGATTGGGTCAATTTGAAAATGCCCCGCATGCGCTGAGCTGCAAATCGAATATTTTTTTCATATATTAGACAGTCTGTATGCATTGTTTTGATATCGTAATTTATTCTTATAGATTCTTTTCAAGAAGTAATTTTGAGCATCAAAATCCTTCAATTTATGTTGAGGGGTGACAATGAGAATACGAAAAACCTTGAGATTCAAAAATGAAGGATATGACCAATCAAGATTCAACTAAGAAGGAACAATTTGTCTCGATTTGACTTAGCGATGCATGCGTCGTTTACGTTGGGCACAAGTACCTGAAGTGCAAGACTTTCTACAACCTAGACTTTCTAGTCTCAAAATTTGACTTATCGACGCTTCGAGAATTCGATTGCAATGTTTTGTCCAGTACAGTCTGGTTGTGGTTTTTAATTATCAATTATAGCAGTCCCTGGCTTAAACATTCCACCCCAATACATGTTTCCAAAATTTTAATATTTGTAAATTTATTAAGTCAAATTTTCCGTGATAGTACCCGGTGTCTGGCATCTGGTTAACTTTATGCTTCATTATGCGAAACACGTTCAGCTAGCCAGGTATGCAGCACTGCATATCAATGAAGTGCAATGGGATCGAGTAGGCCTATGTCAAGCAGTGATAAATAAATAAAAGAGTAATGTGCACAACGTGGCACAAGTTGCTGAATTTTGAATTGAACACCTCGTTCGCAGTGCATTTGGCGGCCAAGACACGCTTAGGCTTACTGTATATGGTTAATTAGTGAGGGTTTTACGCAAACTGATCGAAGGCTTTGTTCGTTCATAAATGCAAAATGCATTTCATGAGGAAGACACCCTAGAGAAAAATCTGGTTTAATTCGAAAATAGCTTAAGTCTGGACAAGAAAAGACACTCGCCGATTAACTTTGTGTTTATTTTAAGATTCTGATCAATTTTTACTTAGGTATTTTACTCAGAAAAATAACTTGGTGGAATTTTTATTATTTTATCTAGTACTACATTCTGCATCTTGTAACATCCATTCTGCAAAATCCGAGTCTGCAGTCTGCAAAATAGTACATCCGATTCCTGTCAGATACTTTTTTTCATTTTCTTTCATAAGGCCATTGATACATGGTGGGGAGGGTGCTGGGGGGCTGTCGCTTCCCCAGTAATTTTCAATCTGAAGATGTTTTTGTCTTAAAATGTCCAAATTGCCTTAGAAAATGTAAATAGGTGGGAGTTAAATGGTTTATCCCCTAATCTTAAGAAACTTAACAGCACTAGTGTGATAGCTAAGTAAGTCTTGAAGAATCTTGATTTTTGCATAGGTCTTGTAAGCCTTTCAAAATGAATGCTGGGAGAGGAGGTTAAAGACCCATGCTTTCTTTTTCTCAGTTCAATAATGAAGATGATTTCTTTTTGCCAAAAGTCATCGGTTTAATTTTTCAAAGGTCATTGAAAATGTATGCTGTGGGACAGGGTGAAAGACATATGCTCACTTTTCAAAATGCAATAATGACTATGAGATGATTTTTTGCCAACAATACAATTATTGACTACAGTATGAGATGATTTTGCCTACAATACAGTTAATGACTGAGATGACATTTTGCCAGCAATGCAATGAAAGACTTTTTGCTAACAATACAATTGATGACTATGAGAAGATTTTCTGCCAACAATACAATTACTGACTATGAGATGATTTTGCCAACAATACAATTAATGACTGTGAGATGATTTTCTGCCAACAATACAATTAATGACTTTTTTGCTAAGAATACAGTTGATGACTATGAGATGAGTTTTTGCCAACAATACAATTATTGACTATGAGATGATTTTGCCAACAATACAATTAATGACTTTTTGAGAAGCTAGGCCCTAATAAAGTCTAAGTGCCGTACTCTGTTTGTCTTTTCCATAGATTGGAGCAGATTTAAATGCCAGAGCTATGAGCCACCTGGAGAAAATAAGTGATGCAGGCATTACAGCAATGGCCAAATCTGGTTCTGTAGCTGTCATGCTTCCGAATACTGCATACATCCTTCGTCTTGTCCCACCACCAGTGAGAAAGATGATTGAAGCTGGTGTCCCAATTGCCTTGGGAACAGATTTCAACCCAAATGCCTTTTGCTTGTCAATGGTAAGTTCATCCCTGCAGTATTATGCTTGGAATGAGTATTTTATTGTAAATACACTTAGGGTTGTGGGTATACAGGGGCCCAGACTCCAGTTATGTGTAGTGTGTTTGAGATAGTGGTGAAGACAAAGTTGCTGAGATTCTTTTCTTTTATCCTGAGGGGGAAGGGGGATTCAGTGGCAGCTTAAGGCTGCAATCAGGGCTAAGAAATACTTCCTTCTAAATGCATTCCAGGTGTATTGCCTGACTGGTAAGAAGCTACATTAGGCACAAATGCCTCTCCAATAAGCACCCTTGCCTCCTCCCTCCAATGCTTTCAGCAGCCACAGCTGAGACCAGTATGGGAGTGCCTTTGCCCCACCCACCCACCCATCCCAAAAGATTCGTAGTCTGATTATAGCATTGATGAGAAGTCAAAAAGAAGCTCATTTCACTAACATTTTATCTTTTTTATCTAGAGTACTTGGAGAGGGGATTACCCACCGGGTGTGCCTCTTAAACCAAATCCATTTTGATCCTCTTGTGTTTGAATTAGCCCACTTACATAAACAAAGTTGATTTTATCTGTCAATCATTTATAATGTTTGATTAAAAATATTCCAATATAAATATATTCCACAGGTTGTGACAATGCATTTTGCTTGTGTCATACTCCGAATGTCTATGGAAGAATCTTTGGTGGCAGCAACCATCAACGCAGCAGCATCTATTGGTAGAGCAGAGACACATGGGTCTTTAGAGGTTAGCAAATTTGCAGATATGATTGTTGCTGATGTAACAAGGTATGTACAACTCATTAATAGAAAAACACATCACTGCTATTGTAAAGTCAGACCATTGAAAGTGATCATGGTATCATGACTGTGTACTCTCAGAAGCAAATAATGGTAGTGTTTCCCCTTACCCCAAGTAAGTTCCCATATGGTGGTTATCCTTTTTAGGTAAGGAGAGAATTTCTCAATCCCCTATCTGTATCATGACATGGTGGTAACTTTTGTCTTTACCAGGAAGTAACTAGTAAGGTAAGGGGTCATCTGTTTTTGCTAACATTTTCACAAGTGTACAAAATGTGTTGTTTCTTCAGACACCCCCTCCTGCCTCCCTATCCCCAGAGCTTACTAATGACAATTTTTCAGGAAAGAATCATTCTCATCTATTACATTTTGAAAAGGCATAGATGAGTGGGTCTTTTAACCCCATCCTTCCACTTCCTTTGAATGCTGGTGAAAATGATAAAGAAACAGAGATGATCCCTTAGTTTAGTTATTGGATTTGACTAATTTAAATAAGGATTTTAAGCACCTTGCAGTATTTGACATAATTCATGTAAAAGATGACAGAGCTGGCTAAGGTATAAGGCCTAGGGAAAGGGGGAGGTTAGAAGATACTGATACAAAAGAGTGACATTGTAGAGCAATTCCATCTCATACTTGACCTTGCTTCCCATTTAATTTCACCCTTCATAACTTGTCCCCCAAGATTAAGGCCAAGAGCAAAGGTGCACCACTTTCCCCAGACCACGGCCAGCTAATGAAAAGTAAATTTGTTATTCCAAACATCAGTGGCATACCTGTATGAATTGTGGTGTAATAGACCTAATCAGTTCAGCATGTGTTAGCATGCTTCTTGATGAGACACCCCATAACACACTTTCTGAGACAACTTCTTAAACATTTGCAAAATTAAAATGGTTCTCACGGAAGAAAAACAGCATTTTTGTATGATCTTTGGAAAATTAAGTTGTATTCGGTAGCCAGCCTGAGGTGGACCTTTGCTAAAATTTTCCTGGCAAAAGATTTTTCCTCATGAGGCCAAAGTGAAAATTGGCCTTGGCCTCAGCTTTAAAGTCATCTTCAAAACAGCAAGCCATGTGCCTTCTGCAGATTAAAGTTATGGTGCTGTTTTATGTGAGGACATGAAGACAGATGTTGCCCCAACCAGCAGAAGCCAAATTGGTTTGGGTATTTTTCATCTGGCAAGGATTTTACTTGCAGTACACAAAGGAATCAGTGATACTTAAAGAACTATTTATCTTTCTCTGTTGTATCTGTGGGTGGAAAGGAAGGAACTAGGGCAGGAAAGAATAATTTTATGCACAACCACTGCTTTCTTGTGGTCCATGTTCCTCTACATTTTTGTTTTTTTTTTCAGATGGGAACACTTAATCTATCAACTTGGTTCTTCAGACCAGCTGATTCAGCATGTTATCAAAAAAGGAGAGATTGTGCACAGCAGACCATCATGAATCAAGCAATAAAATTTTTTTTTTCAGAAGAATTGTGGAATTATTCTCAAAGTCATGCTTTTTTCACTGTTTGCTACAAAGATCAAACAAAAATTCACATGTATGATGCATGTACTAAGATAGCTTTGAAGAGGCAAGATCATGACAAGCCTTTTTTGAGTCCTTTTTTTCTTTTTCATCATTTTGCCTTAAGGAAACTTAAAGTATAAAGTGGTACCTTTTGTGGCTACAACTGTCTGCACCAAAGCTTGCTGTAACTTAACTCTCAGGAATTCTGTGTGCTGGATTTATTGATATTTAATGTGAGTTTATGGCAGGAATTGAATGATGTACTCATTTGCATCATGAAACTTGAATGGATACTGATATTTTTAACCATTATTATATAAAACCTTATTGATTTCTCTACATCTGATTGGAAGACTGGTGGTCACATGCCATGCATGATTCGGCACTATCATCACAATTGTGGTGCTCAACTGTGGGTTAGTATATACTAACCCACGGTCGTTGGTTAGTATATACTAACCCACGGCAATTACGTCAGCAATCATTTCGCGCGGTACATACAAGCTATGCCACAACTCAATAAATCACTGCAGCATTGGGGATCTTACATTGCATATTGTGCATTGGTTCAATACTGTTGGATTATGGCCTAATGTTGGATTTATTGGATTTACTTTTAAGTTGATTTATACTAGCTTACTACTAAATGACAGCAGGACTCCCAGGAGATTTCCAGAGAATATTTGAATGCAAGTATAGCCTAGTCCTATTTTTTGTTTCATATAGGCAAGGACTGTATTCTAACACAAAGCCTAAGTTAGGCCGTGACCTCTCCTTGAATCAAATTTTTCACCAAGATCTATAGGCCAAAATACAGGAAAGTTAGGTGTTATACAAAATAAATAATGAATCTTTTCCATTCGTGCAATAGTATGAATAATTTCATTCGTTGAAAGATTCAATGATCTATTCAACTCTGCTTTGCCTCGTTGAATAGAACATTCAGTCTTTCAACTTATGAAATTATTCATACTATTGCACTCATAAACTTTCATTATTTGTATACTAACTGGTGTTAGCGTGTTATCTTCAGTGAATTAAGTAACAGAAAGGTGAACAATAATTTAAATTTACTTGTTGTTATTCTTCATTGTATCACATCTTTCTATGCTTGATGTAGCCAACTTATCTCTTGCACAGGCACTTCTGTGTATTAATTGAGCTCCACCTACCCATTAATTGTCAAACAGGAGACGGAAATACCAACTGTCAGGTCAGGGAGCTGATATACTACCCCTACTTGTAGATCTTGCTATTTGATACACACTGAATTTGACATGCTGTCCCATTCATCATTGATCACTGGAGTGTGATCATAGCCCTTCTGGTCACCCTACCATTCATTTAATCTGGTCAGGTTTAGAACTATGTGATTAGGGAGAATCTAAGAGAGAGTCAGGGCATGTAAGTAGAGAGGCTTAGTTGTGCCTTTACAAGTTTAGTATGATACATACATGTTCACAAAGATCAGAGACTCTACTTTCTAAGGTTCAGGGTCAAATATGTGTAGAGAGTTAAGTCAGAGTTTGGGGTTCAGCATTCTCAAATGTCACAGGAAAAAAGTCTTTAGACAAAATATCATCCTGTTGCTAGTTCGTAGAACCTATGTGTCAGATGAGAAAGGATCAAGTAGTACCTTCAGAATTCAGCAGCACTGAGAAGGCTCAACATGAAAGGCCACACCCATCTAGATGAATAATGAAAGGTACTAACTAAGGCAGTGCTTGCATCCACTCTTTTTGGTATATGACAATCAAATTTTCTTTTTTAGGTTTACCTAGTAGGTTCTACATTGGCTTTATTCTTCATGATATTTGAAACATGTGTTTTCCAGCCAACAAGAGAAAGAGTGGCCCATATTTGTGCTAAAATTTTGTTTGTTACTTTACAATTGGAGTGCTTCAAATTCAAGACCTGTTTCTTTTTTCAATTCTTTCAATGAGCACTTTATACTGGATAAGATTCATGTCAAGTTTAAACTTACTTAATATTGTTTCCTTTCTTCCTCAAATTTTTGCCCCTTGAAACTGAAATATTTCTGAAATAATTCTGTACAGTATGCTTTTTTGCCATCTTTTGGACATATATTGAGAGTGCATTTCAGTGTTGTGTACTGAGTTCTAAGCTACATAAAGTGCCAATTAGTATTGAACTCCCATCACTGTGCATATCACCTCAAATGATGTGTTCAGTGTATATGCACTGTGTAAATTTTATCAAAAGTGTAAGCAATAACTTTATGCATTCCAGTTTTAAGATTGTATGCCTTTCTGCATTAGTTGTCTAAGTTAACAGATAACTGCATACATTATCCAACAGGCAGCACATTTTCTATACCAAAATCAGGTTTAAGGACATGCAAAGCCTTATCAAGGCTATTATATTGCCAGTGCTGCTCTTTTCACTGTGAATTATGGAAATGAATTTCATTTGATTGGTGGTGAGGTATATTCATGTAACTTGTGTTGAAATTGTGCCTGTCCCACATGTGCCTTTTGCTTATCATGTCATGCAAATTGTTCCATTATACTTGACTACAATTTTTTCAAGCTGAGGATGTGACTGCAATTTTCATGTACCTATACCAAACCAAACCTAATCTGTTATAAAGTTAGGTGGAATTCATGTGCCTGAGATGCAAATGGGGGATGCCCATTAGACCTAAGGTTCACTAGACTGAAGATCTGCTTGACCAAAAATAAGCTACTTTCCATAAGAGGTAGGGTTAGGATTCGAGGCAGATACAGAATGAGGTTGAGGATTAGCCTCAGTTAGGATTAGGGTTTGGGTTAGGATCATGGTTACAGTTAGAATTGCATTTAGAGTTAAGATCTTTGGTTTAGTGAACCTCTGATCTTGTGAACCCAGCTCATACAATGGGGAAGCCTAAGTACTTCTCATAAGATGCCAAGATTGAATAGCTGGTCCTCTTGTTATTTCAGAAATGTGTTTGTGAAGGGGGATGCAGGGAATGGCAAGGGTAAAATTCCAGCTACCATATAATGAATGCTCAATATTCTTGTCTACAGGCAGTCATTCCATCCTTACTTAGAACCATCAGCCAAATCTTAGAAAAAATCAGAAGATTTTCTACACAATTAAGTATCTTCAATGATATACTTGAACAAGCTTGCACATGTGTTAATCAAGGAAATATTGTCTCCTGATTGAAAAGAGCCATGCCTGATTAAGGTTACCAGGATACAGATGTAGATGTACAACTTTTTGAATATTTTTTACAACTTTTTTAAATGTTTTTTCGGGTATGGCAAGAAATATAGGCATGAGCCTCATCCACATTTTAAATGGTGTGCTGCTTACCATCTTCCATTGGCTATATGTGATACTTCAGTTTTATTGTTTGTGGTATCAAGACAGATTTGTTAACTTTACCCCAATTTACTTGAATCACTTTTTTGACTGGCATTCTGAATCATATGATTGCTCTGCAGATGTTGCTGCATCTGTCAGTGAGTAAACCATTTGGGAAAGCTATGAGACCTGAATTCTTGCATTGTCATTCCTGGGCAGTCTCTCAAAATACATATCACATGATATATTCTTCATGCTTTGTAGTGTGCCTTTTTTCCTATTGTGTATGTTTCTTCCTTTCATAGTTATTCCAAGGAGAAATGAGAGAAAAGAAATAAATCTTTCAAATACAAACTCCCCATCTCTCATTTATTGGTTGTCAGTGTTTATTAAACAGTACATTCCCAAGGTAACTGGGATTTTCTCAACAACAGCTGGAATTTACCATCAGAATGGGCTATCTTTGAAAAAACTGTGAACTGAAAAAAAAAAGAGACAATTCCAAACCCAATTTTTAGGAAAATTTCAGATTAGGTAGAAACACCATCCAAAAGGGTAGCTTCAGTACCCCATTATGCCTATGAACAGTTATATGGTAATTATAAATAAATACCATATTAACCTCACTATTCATGAATTCAAAGGTATTGTTTCTCATCCCTTTGATAGTCCTTTTGTTTTAATTTTTTTGCTCTTGAGCATTTACATGTAGCCTGCAGATATATGTATATCATAAGGCCCCAATAAGCAATAATTTTGTGATGCTTGGGGACTGAAAATGTATTGGAAGCCTACAGCAGTTTGAACTGTACATTCTTGTTCTCAAGTCAAATATGGGGTCTTATTGCTTGAGATGGTCAGTTGAAAAGGGGAAATGAAACTTGGTAGATTTACAAACCATTTTACTTTGACCCAGTTAGGCACTAGGCCCAAAATCTCCCTGCTTGCAATGCTTCATTGCTTCAAATACCTCTCCAATTTTAATGTCTGTTAAAATACATGATGGCCCTCTTTGGAGGCATTTTCAATATTCCTATTAGTGGCAGGGTCAGTTCTTCAATGGCTTCGTTGTTTAAATAATAGACTTAACAATTAAATGATTGAGCATAAAAGACAAATAAGAAAAAAAAAATAATCTTGATTTCACTTTATTTTACAATTCTTAGGACTCAGAAAAGGACTTCCTTTTCCACAAAACTATATTTACTGCAACCAAACTAAACAGTACTTATTTTTCAGTCAAACTATTTGTTGGGGAATAACTGGTTTGCTATAAACCTTTGCACAATCATAAACAATGAATGTCCAGAATTCAGTCACCCAATACTGTTTTGCAGGGGTGTATCTTTCTTTAGAGCTGACCAAGGAATACTGTAAGTAGGGTTAGAATTTTTGTTGTGCCAGCAACAGAAAGACACAATGCAGTACGTTGTGTTAGCACTCACAATTCTGCATTAAAATTGTGATTTTTTACATCAATCATGGCTTAAAAACAATTGTTTTGAAAAATTTCATCACTGAAGTATATTTCTTTAATTAAGACTGAAAAATTTGAATAGGGTAAAATTTTGTTGCAGAAAGGGAAGAAAACAATCACTTTTAACATGTGTATCCAAGTGAAAACACCCAGGTAATCAGTGTGTTGATCAGAAAAACCCAAAATTGTTCATTAACACACACTCACTTTTTAGTGAGCAATGTGCCCTCTGGAACACCATTCTGATTTTTATACAAAGGTTTGCAAAGGATGTAAACCCCCATGAAAAATCACTCTGATGCCCTCAAAATATTTCAAGATGCCACATGAAGCTACATGAGCCACAGCTGGACATGTATGCAAGCATGTATGTTTGGAGGTAAGTAAAAGTCGTCAATGTTGCAAGTAAATATCAAACAGACATGGGCTATACTCTTTTCAAAGACAAATTTATGTGTAAAGGAATTCTCAAAATGGAAAGCAAAATATCAATCACCTCCCCCCTCCCCCACCCCCCACTGTTAAAATTCAGATATTGGGGAAGGAAGCACTATTCACATTTCATTATCTCTTCCATGTTATCATATAATACAAAGTGTAGTACAACTCACAGATAGTGCAAAGATTAAAACTGTACTTGTCTGAATGCCTACCTACACCATGCAATTTTTCCTTGCATCTGTCCCATGAGTTCAAAATGCATTTTGTAAACTAAATCTGCTACAATTTTTAATGAACTTTGCAATTTTGTATGCACCAAGACTATGTTCTAATTTAGTGCAAAACTCCAAGTATGACTCAACAGCACAACAACTGGGTAGGTGAGAATAGGACAAATGCTTTCGTAGATGTCACACTGTGCAGCATAAATAGCAGGGCCTGAACTCCATGACAAAATGCACCATCTCAATCACTTGACCCATACGTCCCAAAACTCATGCAACAGCCGCATGTCCAGGGCACATCTTGGAAACAAGCTTCATAGCAGGCTCTTTAGCCTTCACTTGCCCTTTCAGTCAATAACACAAGTCCAGTGACTCAAGGACCTCTTTTGCAAGTTGTATTGATACATTCTATCATACAAATATCAAGGAATGAGCCAGACAGGATGCTCCCTCACTCAAACTTCCTATCCCAGCCCAAAATTTCTATCCCTACCCAAAATTACACCATCATTGTCTGATCTAACCAACTTATATGAACACATCATTTAAAAGAACTACTTAGGAGGGAGCCTGCAACAGGGGGTAGTGAAATGGAAATTGACCTTTACCAGCTTGCTTTACTTGTACAAATATAACAATATCTACATCGCTTCTGGCGAATGTCCAGTGCTCTTGAAAAGACAAATGTCTCCAAACTTGATACTAGCCATTTAAACATTTTCAGCCAAACCACATACTGTTCTGATGCTTCATCCAAGAATGATTCTGAAAGGATAATGAATTCAAGGAACCATCTCTCTCTAAACAATGTCACCGGACAAAATTCCAATTCATGCAAGCATCTGGTCTCCAGATTGGCTAGAAATGTGAATAGTATTGGTAAGCTTGTTTGTATCAAAAAGAGACATAGTAACAACTGTTTCTTTGTGTCCATGCACAGCTGTTAACAATTCACCTATTGTTATTCCTTCATCTCCCCATCCTCCTCTTCCTCTTCAACACCTCTGATGTACATCACATTGTTACACCTGTTTAAAATGTACAAAAGAAATAGTCAAATACAATGAGTTTTTTTTGTCATTGTTCATTTTGTTTCAAGCAAACTCAAAATCTTCAATTTTACAACACATAATGCTAAATTATTTTCTTTACTATAACCAACACGAAGTTGGTGCACTTTTCAAATTATTTTTATTTACCATTGTCAATTTTTGAGATGTGATATGATGAGACAATCTTTGAGTAGTAACTTTGACAAAGGACACTTAAAACAAGAACACAAATACTATACTGCCAATTTATAATTTGTGATGGCTCTAGTATAAAGGTGGTTTTTAACACCAGTAATTCTAAAATGAAAGAATACATTGTTTGTCTGTACAAGAGATGTAAGTCCTCTACAAATCTTTTAAACAATAGAATGAAACATTTCTTGTGGATTTGTGTCCTCTTTAATGTTTAAGTGTACCTCAAGTTGAAAATTAAAAAAACCAGAAAGCCTAAGGGCTTAGTGATTCCTTGCCGAATGGGGATGCTTTGTTGTACTGAGGTTTATCCCTCAAATTTATCTACCTTGACTACATCATTTTACGATATTTTAACAATTTCATCTCTGCTGACCTCACATGAACTTTGAAGAAAAACGAAAGTGTCTTGAAAGGAATTGAACTCCAATGGATCTTGGATCTTGAAAATTCTTGGGAAATTTTGTTTTTTGTCCTCTGGTGACCCCTGATGACTATCTTGGGAATTCTTGCATTTTGACCTCTGGTGACCCCATATAACAATCTTGGAAATTCTTGGGAAATTTTGCTTTTTGACCCTTGGTGACCTCAGATTACGATCTTGGGAATTCTTGGGAAATTTTGCTTTTTGACCTCTGGTGAAACCAGAGGACAATCTTGGGAATACTTGCGATATTTTTGCGATATATTTGATCCCAGTGACCCCAGATGACAATCTTGGGAATTCTTGGGAAATTTTGTTTTTTGACCTCTGGTAACCCCAGATGACCTTGACCTCCACCAAAATTGATAGGGTTTTCCTCTCAACATGGCAAATTTATATACCAAATATGAAAAGTGGCTGTCATTGCTATCTTGAGATATCATGATTACAAGCCATTTACAAGGTTTCTGTAGTTCAACCTCTGGTGACCTCAGATGACCTTTGACCTCTACCAAAAACCATAGCATTCTTCCTCTCAACATGACAAATCTATATCTGCCATTCCTATCTTGACATATCCCAATTTCAAGGTTTTCGGTCTTTCACCTCTGGTGACCTCAAATGACCTTTGACCTCCACCAAAAACAATAGGGTTTTCTCTCAATATGACATATCTATATACCAAATATGAAAAGTGTTGGTCACTCCTATCTTGAGATACAGTGATTACGAGCTTTTTGGCCTTTTATTTAAGGTGACCTCAAATGACCTCTGACCTTCACCAAAAATTTTAGAGTTCTTCCTCTCAACATGATGAATCTATATACCAAATATGAAAAGTGTCCGTCATTGCTATCTTGAGATAGCTTGATTACAAGCCTTTTCGGCTTTTAACCTGCGGAGGCCTCAAATGACCTTTAACCTCCACCAAAAACAATAGGGTACTTCCTCTTGACATGTAAAATCTGTATACCAACTATGAAAAGTGTTGGCCTTTGCTACCTTGAGATATCGTGTTTACGAGGTTTTCGCCGTTTAACCTCTGGTGACCTCAGATGACCTTTGACCTCTACCAAAAACAATAGGGTTCTTCCTCTCAACATGACAAATCTATGTACCAAATATGAAAAGTGTCGGTCATTGCTACCTTGAGATATCGTGTTTACAAGCCGTTTACAAGATTTTCGCAGATTAACCTCTGGTGACTTCAGATGACCTTTGACCTCTACCAAAAACAATAGGCTTCTTCCTCTTGACATGACAAATCTGTATACTAAATATTAAAAGTGTCGGCCTTTGCTATCTTGAGATATCGTGTTTACAAGCCGTTTACGAGGTTTTCGCAGATTAACCTCCAGTGACCCCGGATGACCTTTGACCTCTACCAAAAACAATAGGGTTCTTCCTCTTGACATGACAAATCTGTATACCAAATATGAAAAGTGTCGGTCATTGCTAACTTGAGATATCGTGTTTACAAAGTTTTCGGTTTTTGACCTCTGGTGACCTCAAATGACCTTTCACCTCCACCAAAAACAATAGGGTTCTTCCTCTCAACATGACAAATCTATATACTAAATATGAAAAGTGTCGGTCATTGCTATCTCGAGATATCGTGTTTACAAGCTAGGCGTCACATACACACACACACACATACACACATACATACATACATACACACACACACATGACATCACCATCGCATAGATTCCTTGCCTGCCTTCGGCAAGGAATCAAAAACATTGTAAAGGTTGAAAGACCAATCTCCATAGCACAAACTTTGATCTTCACAAGGCATTATTGTGCTCAAATACAAAATGCTGTTTACTCACCCAAGAGAAAACAGTAAGCTATTCATTAAGTTGTGATATCACTATTATACTACTTGAATTACATGCTTTTGTTTTTACCTAAAGCTGATATATCTTGTTTCAAGATGTGATCATTGTCTTATTGTTATAGAATGACTTGGCAGTATGTAAGCTCTCTCCTCGCATGATATGCCACAAAAAAGTCAATTTTTTTCAAGGTTATAAACATCTTTATAGGAGATATCACAAAACACCACATATCATTCCAGCAAGGGGGCTTCCCACTAACAATCATCTATAACTGTGGTTTGCAACCTGTGACTACTGGACTGCTAAATGTGCCCCCAAACAATGACTGTGATCTGCAAACACACTTGCACTATGTACCTAGTTCAGAGCAGTGAAATTCTGAAGGTAGGCATGATCCCCTCGGCCAAAAAATTAGAGTACTGTGAATGATGTAGAAAATCTCAGTATATTAATATTTATACATACCTGATTAAAACCTCGCCCAAATTACCAGTGAATGCTCCATCAATATATTCTTCTGTGTTGGCCAGCTGTAAGAATGAAAATTATTTAAAATGTAACATCTCTAGGATGCCAGTGTCTATACATGTCATTTTCAATTTGCAAAGTTTAAGTCAACATAAAAGAACACATAGGGTAACCTATTGAAATACCAAGGCTATATAAGTTTTGTATTTCAATTAAAATTTCATGTTATTGGTCCCTCAATTCACAGTAAAAGAATCCTAGTCAGGGAAGCATTCCAAATCATCAAAACAATAGGTCAGATTCCTTCAGTTTGACCCTTAACCACCAAGGAACTTATAAACCAGAGTTGTGTTGAAAAGTCTTCTTCTATTTATCATTATGATGTAAAGAATCCAAATAGGCTGATGAACTTCCAAACTAGAATCAGCATGAAAAGTGAAAACCAAACCTAGTGCAGCATGACTCAAATGGAAATGGTTAGTCTAAAAGCAAACATATTCAAGTTTTCACATAGAGGTTTATGCTACATTAGGCTGAAGTGCACGGCATCCAATTTGTAAGGATGAGGATAATGATACTGAATAATGAATAAACTTAAAAGTTAAAATGACATACTTGAAAATTAGTCTAACTCCATTGCTGAAAAAAAGTCAGCTGTTTATTATGAGACATGGTAGCCTACAATTTAGAAGCAGTATTTTGCACTAAGGTGCAGGATTGCAGGATTCCTATAGCTGAGTTGGATTATCCCAAAAAGTTGTACAATACACCTACACAGCTAAAATGTAAAACAATCCTGTGGATCTTAAAAAAATGCTAACACAATAATATTTCAAAAGTGAGCATTCCTGCTTTGAGTGACTTTTCATTTTCTAATGTGAACACTGTTTAAAAGACCTTGACAGGTTTATGACCCTTCTTGCCAATATATCCTTACTTTCTCGCCAATGACCATACTCCAGTACTTAAAGGCAGCAGGCAGTCACCCCAATCAGAGTGAGTATGCCCTATCACTCTAGTTCATGAATGGCCTATTTTGATCATATGACAATATTTTTGGTAGTGAATTGTGAAATTCAAGGAGAATTTCACCTTGCTTTACCTATTGTTTGTAATAGTTACATTCAAAATGTCTTCAGAGGTGCTTGTAATGCAATAAGAGATTTGCAAGAGTTTGCTGATTTTGCAAAATTTTGGGGCAACTGCCTATTGCAGGGGTGGGGAACCCCGGCCCGCAGGCCGTATGCAGCCTGTGAGACAATTTCATCCGGCCCTCAAAGCAATTCATAAATGTTAACTCAGAATCACTTGAAAAGTTATAGACAATAATCTTTTAGCACATGGTGCCCACCTTTTATCCTGCTTATACAGTACCACTTTTCGGGTATTTAACATAAATCTGCTGCAAAACACTATCAGTATATTGCTAAAATGTTTCGTTCTACATAAATTAGGTGCAGAATTCTTGTACTTCTGGAGGTAATGGAAGCTTTGTGTGACAGAGGCTACATAACATTGTACAGATTTATACTGTCACATGTGTTGGTCCATGTATTAGAGGGCAAAACAGTGGACATTGTAGCCTATCTGTTCTGGTAGATTCAAAAAGGGGGATGGGGGGGGGGCTTTAGAACTGTTCCTCCGAAGAGTGAAATAAAAGTTAGAAACTGGACAAGTCTGCAATGTAAAATGAGGAAAAAATAAAATAGGTTTAAAAAATTACGAAGTTTTTCGGTGCACTTCGCATACACTTTTTATATGGGCTCATTCATTATTACATCATACATAAGTAAAAAGGACAAATGGTCATATTGTGATACTTCTGGTCTGTGTAACCTTGCATATTCTGAAGTCATTAAAAGATAGTGGATGAATATTCTGTTCCCTACAATTTAGTATACCCCACAAGGGCCTGTTTGGGGCCCCTTGGCCTGTGCCCTGTGGTGAAACCTTATTGCACCATCTCTGTGTGTGGCCCAGTCAGAGAAAAAAGGTTCCCCACCCCTGACCTATTGCCTTCAAACTGTATATGGGTAATCTAATAACACATGAAACAGAAAGCACATGGTTTCCTACCTTTCTTTATAGTACACTTACCTGCAAGTTCATATACCCATCAACAGATACAAGATATCCCTTGTAGTCCATGCCCCACTTCAGTTTTACCATCACTGGTTTGCCTGTCAACCCATTCAAAAAGGGTTTAGGGTTTAATGGCATAGACTGCGACTATAAGAAGCAGGAAAACAAAAGAAAAATAAAACAGTCTACAGTATGTCAAACTAAGGCTTAATTTTCAAAATGCTTGATATTTTTAAGATATGGGCAGGAATGCAAAAGTATTTTAATTTTGTAAAAGATAAATACAACTGAGGAGAGCTCAGAAACAAAGTCAGAAGTGAAGCCAGAAGCTCCGAGATTATGGTCGGGTACCCACTAGGCAATGTGTTACATGAAAAAGTTTAACATACAGTAGAATGCACAAAAGAAAATCTTGATATTCGCGAAAAATTCCATTGTGCTGTATAAAATGTTAGTAGCCATTTCTTCGGTTGGGGGAATGTTTCCCTGGATGAATGAGGGCGAGTTTGAGAAATTTCCACAGAAATGATGAAAAATGAAAATTAATTCCCAACATTGACTGTCATCTGGAAACAATTTTAGCGTCCAAATCAATCTTTTTATTGCTTTTGGAAGCAAACTGGTGAAAGGCAAAGCGACTGTAAACCAAGTTTAGCTATGTGCACACTCCTACAATCAGTGCTACTTTTGTTTTGGTTATCGATACTGCAAAATTTTCCCTTTAATACCCCAATGATATTGTGATATTGGGTGATCCTGTTTGTGTTTACAAAGGCACCATGTCAAAAATTACCATACAAGGAAATTGCCACTGTGTAGCAGTTGCCGATGTAATTCATTTGTGAACAAAAGACTGCCATAGCAACAGGTGTAAGAAATTTGCCCACTGCTACCATTACTGTCCTCAAGGAAGAATGCATTGCTCTGGTAATCCTTTGTTACAGCAATGACTTTAAAATGAGGCTGGAAATATCAAATAAGAAACAGTCAACAGTACATTCCAAAAGGAGTCTAGCATGTTGAATAGGTCACAGGTTTGTGATCAGGCGATCAATAACATTGTATTAAGAATGTCTTAGCAAACAGAACATATTCCTTACAATGATTTTTAAATTTATTTTTATACCAAAATGTTAATCCCAAATATTACAGCACAGACAACAGCCTACACGTTTATTCCCTGCAGTTTACGGCAAACTTCAGCATCGGGTGATTTCTACCATGTACATACCTCTACAGTTCTGTGGTGAAAGACAAGTCCTATCGGCGTCCGAAAAACATGGGGGCGGAGTGCAATTCTGCCCCCGAAAGGTCCAAAAGAGCACCCGAAATTGAATTGCGGAGTGCGAAATTTCCATGGCATATTGTGCAGAGTTGAGCCGAAAATTTCCCACACCAAACAGTATGAGACAGAATTGCCCAAATAATTTTAAAAAAAATTAAAATCATTTAGTCCAAATTATTGGCCCATTTTTTTCTGTTCCAGATTGTTTTTCTTCTTTTGTATTGAATTCATCTTCCCTGGAAATCGTACGCGTCATGCGATCAACTGTATGCAGGTCTCAAAATAACCAACGACACAGACTGCAATGGCTACGTGCCCTTACCAATGGCTGCACTGCCACTTGAAAATTAACCTTCACCGGCGGCCAGAACTGCCGCAGTGCTCTCGTGTGCGTGCTCTTCTTAGATGGAGAATATAATTTTGTGGATTTTTCTGTATATTCTTCAAGTTCTTGCAAAAAGCAGTGTCCAGAATATTCAAAGAGATTCGAAATACCGTACATGTTCCTTACATAATTTTAAACAATCTGAGGACCATTACACATTTTGTTCCATGTGCATCGTAAGATATATTTCCTCAGAAATAATGCAAGTGTGTCTCACATTGGCAGTATAGTATTGAGTACTGGCTCATGTGCAGTACACATAGCTCAAACAAGAAACTTGCTGCTAACTGAAACCCTCAGAATCTCAGTCAAAACCATATTACTTCAAAATGGATTGAAAAATTATGAAACCTTAAAAATTCTTGCAGGGATAGTTTTGGTAATCTTTAAATTATAATCATTAATTTTTACTTCCAAAAGCCAGAGATATTAGACCCGAAATTCATGGTGGGTTGTGAATGTACATTCAGCTTTGTTCATAAAAGTCTGCACTGTTTACTGTATGTCAGTCACTCATTTACAGGACTGATTGTCGTATGATCCAAAATAATGTAACTGGTCAAAAATATGGTCTAAACATGGACCTGAAATGTGCAAAAGAGTCTCAGATAACAATCTGGAATATTTTCACAAGCTTCAGTGCGAGTTCTTTCTTAGCTGGGCAACTTTCTCCAGGGGGCTTGACACTTTTGCCATTGCCTAACGTAGGCCCAATAGTACATATTACACTAAGAACCTAACCTACACGTGTCTGTGCAGTTCATCTACTGTGCCCGAGGTGTACTCCTAGTGCCAAATGGCCATTCTTAAAACCTTTCAACAGTGATTCTTGCATTTTTTTTTGCCATTTTTTGTTCTTCGGTATTTTATTATGCCCACAAGGTGAAATGAATGATATGATTTCAATGCTGCTTGTCTAAATTTCTTGCATTGTGTTTTTGTTTTCTTGGCCATATATAATAGTGTTATAACAGAGTGTCAAAAGATCCAGACTTAGGCCATGAGTACATGCTTTGGCAAATTTTAATGAAATTTTGACTCAATATTTTTTCCATAAGAGGTTATCAGTGTTGGTTAGGAAATTGAGTCAAAGGTCATCTAGGGGTCATTTTGAGGTCATTTTATAAATTGGAAAAATGTTTTTTTCCCCAAAGATTTATGCACTGACAGTCCTGGGTTTTTATCATTGTGATATAACTTTGGTAACTGTTTCATTAAGGGTACTGGGAAATTAAATGTCAATGGTCATCTAGTGGTCATTTTGGTACATGTTACTATTGCTTCTACACATCCTTGCCCCAACTTGCATCTTGCAGTAATATGTTTCGCAAAAGACTGGCACTTTTGAAATTTTCTTAGGGCTCTTGAAAAGGAAACTGAGACACCTTTGACTGTTGGGTTTGGATTCATCATTAGACTACAGTATATGACCTCAGTGTGACCAACTTGTATTTCTTATGGGTGAATTCAGAGGTACATAAGGTTTTATACCACAAGCATCCGAGCAGTGCACGAATTTATGCATGGCAGCACAAAAATAATTACAAACCTGGAAAGGAATATCAAAACAAACTGGTAGGAAAACCTATGAATAACGAGGTAGCATTTAATTTCGCTTTTGCAAATAGGTGCAAGGCAGCAACTGGACTTTATATCCCCGTTGGTTATGTGCACATCAGATTCAACAATTTCACAACACGGCCTTCTGCCAAAATGGATCAGTTTGTAGTCAAAAAGTCCACAATTAGAGCAGGCACGTGTTACTTCTGTCATTCTGTGTATAGCCACATGCTAATATTTCAAGTATTTCTGAAAAAACATGTTTGCAGACATTGATATACACAAAAAGTGTGTGCATAATTTATAGAAAACCCATTGCTGTCTTTAGTAATGCATTTAGGACCATTTATCAATGAATAGGATATAGCACCCAAAAATCCCAAAGTAGCACTCAAAATTGAACTGAGGGGGATGATTTCTTTTTGAAAATAGCACCTGATATTGAAAAAATGTTTTGGACTCCGAGGCCTATGTATATTAAACTGATAACAAGTTTAAATCTTGCCATAAAAAAATCAGGCCAAGCCCCAAGTCTGTTCATTTGTACAGTTAATTTCTCCCATTTTGAAAATTGAAAAAGACTATGTTTCTGGTTAATATGTGGGGCCTAACCCATCATTTATCTATGCGGTACACTTCGATTGTTTGTGTATACCACAGTGTGTAAGACTGATGGACATTCAGTACATCGTCTACAACAGTTTGGCAAACTGAGCCCAGTGCACACAGCCCATGGCATGGTTGCCTTACAAAACATTGAAAGCAAACTTCTTTACTTCCATAATGATCATTTCTCAACACAGCTCTATATCAATGGCTTTCTTTCCCTAAAAAACAGCATAACTGTAGGCTATCCCTAAGTCTTGCCCACTTTTCCCTCAGTTAAGGGTACATAAAAGGCATGCCTAAGCTCCAAAGCCATCACCGGAAAAATGGTCATCACAAAAACTTGCAACTTGCAAAATGTGGACATGATTGAGAATACCCTCTCCAGGGTTGGCCGATTTTCACCAGGTGGTTTTTACTACCTGGTAAAAACTAGGTTTTTACCGGTTTTTACCTGGTTTTTCCCACCTTTAAGTGGGAAAAACTGGGCAAAACCTGGAATTATGCAGAATTCTTAAAAAATCATGTGGAACTTGTGGAAGAGCATAAAATCTACAAGAAAATGGGTAGGGGTACGGTTAATCCATAGTGCAGCCATGATTTATAACTTTGTGGGTTTGCAAATAAGAGTATTGTAAACCAAACATAAACTGGATGCTCACATCAACCAATTTTAAATTCCACTTATGCATATTTCTAGAATCTAGAGAATCGACAAGTATTAAACTGTTGGTGCCTTCATAGTAGGCTATGCTTTTTCATCTTACATGCTGTATGTCACATCTTTAGGTTTTGTTATATGGATGGTTTGTCAGCCTATATAATGCAGCTCATCACAAAAACTTGGAAAGAGCAATCTAAATTCACCTCACTTGTCCTCCTAAAAGTGTTTTTAAATCACTCATGCATGAGGTTATAATGATTGGACTATGTGTGGTTCAACACAGTGAACATTTAATTGGGCCCATGTGCCTTATACAGTTTGAAGCAGTTTCCATTGAGCCATCTGCACTAAAGTTTACCTCAGTGTACTGTATTTGTGAAAAGAAGTGCCTGAGCATATCTACAGTGGACCTAAAGAATTAAGGAGGGTTGGGGGTAGGCCTAACAGTTTGGGGCAACAGGCAATACCTCCTGCATGGAAAGAAATAGTGACAAAATAAGTGCTAAATGAAAAATACTCTTAGCCCACAAAAAGCAGAATTAGGTTGTGATAAAACGGCTTAAAAGAAGCTAAGAGACTATCTTCATATTCAATTACATATGCCTGTCAGGACCAGTATTATGCCGACTGTAGACCCTGCATATGACAGACACGTAATAACAGTTTTCAAGACGGAAGCAGTTTTTACCGGTATTTACCAGTTTTTACCTGGTTTTTAACGCTTAATGGGAAAAACAGGTTTTTCCCGGGAAAATGCCAACCCCGACCCTCTCTCACTGGTTGACTGAATGTATCCTAGATGTTGAGCACATGTTAATTGCAGAGAGGACAAAGTTTTGTACTCAGTTCATTGCTTTCAAATCTACTGTAAAATACGTAGCCATAGCCACTGCGCGGGCTGCCTTACAGGCTACTGAGTTTTAGGTCTCAGAAAGTTTTCAACATGTTGCAAAAAATTGTAAGTAAGCTAGTGAAATGTATAGCTGTATGCACAAGTGCACAGGTAGCCCTTTTGAAAGGTGTGTCATGAAAAACAGTACCCACTGTATATGAAATTTCATAACATACAATACAGTGATCATGGATGTATACGGGAACTTTACACGTTATTCCGTGGGTCAGCAAATTTGCTGTGCAATCTTGCAGGTTTGCTAAAATATTTTTTGCTACTTCTTCTCATTTTTATGTGAGTGATAAACAAAAAATGCTTCGTGACAAACCTTCTGTCTTGTGATTGTGGGTTGTGAATGGTTTTCATGAGTTTAGGCATTTTCAAAAATGATGTCGGGAGTAAAATTACATACAGTGTTCTTACTAGGGAAAAAAAGTTTGTGTCCCTGGGATGCAACCACCTAAAAATGTTTGCGTCCCAACTTAGAGAGTTTGCATCCAATTGGATTCACTGTATGACTTTTGTTTGACCAAGTTGTGAGTTGCAACTTGCTTTGTAGCCTATGTCTGTACCAAACCCTGTGCAGTTCACTGTAGCCTTCTTGTAGGAGCCAATTATTTTACCAGCTAAGCCTATAACCATCACTTAAATCAAACTAGTGATGATCATCAACTTAAATGGCAAACATGAAGGTGCCTACAACATTTGAATAAGTAGCTTACAACTTGCATAGTGAAGGACAGAGATCGGTATCGCACCATACCTTTAGTTCTTGCAGACAGAAAATCTTTTATTGTAGGTACTCCATACAATAGTTTGCTAGCGGGCCTAATCTCCCTTGATAAAGACAGCTCATAAACAATTTGCATGCAGCACGTGTGGATCGGGAACATTTGGAAACTAAGGCAGAGAAGCAGCGTGAGAGAAAGTGCTGGAATTTTGAAATACACTTCATTGCTATGTACATACTCAGGTAGATATACGTCAATTGGCTCGACTTTTACGTTACTAGATTTCATAGTTTTCGCTTAAATTAAGATGACATGCTTCCATCATCTAAAGAAGTAAATTTTGGTATTACATTTTGATATGATAAACTATGCACATATTTTAACCAAAATAATATTCTTTATATCAAATCAACACTACAACTTTGTAGTTTTGGTAGAGTTTTCAGTTCCTCAGCTGTAGCATCATACACATTCTTTCAAGGCGGTACCTTGCGCCGTGTGCACAAAAAAAATCTTCTACCCTGTTACTGACTTGAATATTAAGATGATACCGATCTTTACGTTGCTCATAATTTTTCATTGTTACTCAAACTATAATGCAAACTTTTTTGCCCCCAAAGTTTCTAAATATATGGCAAAATTGAGCAAAATATTTCCCCCATATTTTCCATACCCCCTATTTGTTAAAGTGGAGCATGCCAGAGTCATGTGCACTGCTTTACCACAACATATCAAACATGCAGAGCCAGGCAACGAACGAATGTTTGTATGTGATAACGACATGAACAGTGTCTGCTGTATCGTGCCGTACATAGTTAACGGTACTGTACGGGTACAATTTCTGCCCAGGAGCTGCATAGGAAAGAGTTTTACTGTCAAGTCTGTCATTACCACAAAGGAACAGTTAACACAGTACATATTGGATTTTTGATAAGCGTAACAAGAAAGTTGTTTTGTTTGCGAGAAATTTGAATGCATGGTTGAGGTACTTTACAGTGCAGAAGTTGCAGTGACAAACTTATTGCAATTTTTTGTTACGATAGTAATGATGCACACGTTACGGCACACTGGACACAAACCTACAGCAGGTAATGATAGGACTGATTGCACATCACAAGTTAATGGCACTCAAAGTATATGGTCAAATCAAGTATTCTCGTCTGATTTTCAAACTCACAATATTAAGAACCAATGGCACAAATGAAGTATGCCTAAAATTTAATACGCATTGTGGTGTATACAGTAGTGTTTATCTGATCGATCCGATCAGAGAAGAGAAGTGGGGCCGATGGGTCGAGTCACCAATTGTACGTGCATACAATGCACTGAAATTCTGAAGTCACATGTTGCAAGGTTTAGTCGGGTTACCCCAACGGATCACGTTTCGGGTTCCTCGGTGCAAACTCTAATTTACTGTACATAGGACATACAAGCAGTACAGAACGTAACCTCGTGCAGTGACACACGCCCAATCAAGCTGCAACTTTGCAAGTGGCACATTGCACTGTGATATGATCGCTGAACAAGATCTCCTACTTCAAACCACGTACATGCTTGCAACATGGAACAGTACAAATAAATGCTGTTTGTGCTCAAATGAAAGCAAGGTTTGAAAACGATGTCATCACATCGCGCCGTCTCAGGAGTGAAAAGAAAACAGTCTTACTCAAGTTACTTGTGCATGCATTGCATTGCAGTCATAGTAGGCTGTATTTGCAAGGGTTAGGTGGGGGTGTATAAAAAGCGAAGACCGAAGACCGAAGACCAAAGACTTGAAAACGAAGACCAAAGACCGATGACTTGAAAACGAAGACCGAAGACTTGAAAATGAAAACATGATAACGAAAGATTTGAAAGCCTTCGATTTCAGGTTGAAATCAAACCGTATCTTATAGCCAAAAGCACATAGCCTTTGAAATAAATGCTTTATAGTTAAAGAGTGCGTCTAACATCTGAAAAAATGAATACCTTCCTAAATCTTAATAAAAGGAACTTTACTTGCAAGATACGTTTTCCTGGGGCTCCGTATTCGGGAAGGGGCTAAAATCCGGTCACTTTCAGTTTTCAAAGTTTTTAAAAGGCTTACCTCTGCGCTAATTAGTTAGTCAGTCAGTCAGTGAACACAGAAAATCAATCCTAGTGACCTGTTTGCACTTGCACTTCATGCTTGCTATGATAGATATGCAGTTTCTAATACATCACTATACAATGCAATATGCATAGCCTGGAAATTCTGCCTACAGTACCCACCTGGCCGGCCCTACTTCATTGTTGGAGTGATCCTATACAACACAACATGTGTACAGATGAACACAACTTAGTGATTCTATGAAATGTGCCCAGTTGACTCTGCTGTCTTGTCTGTGGTGCACATGTGCACAGATACCAGATATTTGCATGTTATGATACCAGAAGGCCACGCATAGCTGAAAGATGGATAGTCAGGATTAGCAACTGTTGATGTGTGCCTGGTTAGGCCTTCAGTGCAATTTCCATGGCTGATAGCCATCCATCAGTAACATTCAGAGACATAGTATACAGTATAAATATTGGCCATCTGCCAAAGGCATGTTCTAGAAGAAGTACTGAAATCATAACTTAAGGTACAGGGTAGGCTAAGATTAGGAAAGGTATACCTGGGCCCTGGCCGGATGTACTATTTTGCAGATTGCAGACTCGGATTTTGCAGTACAGATGTTTCACACTGTAGAATGTTGTAACAGATAAAATCACTAAAAATTCCATCAAGGGACCCTTCTGAATTAGATACAGAAATAAAAAGCGATCAGAATCTTAAAAAGAAACTTTAAAATTAATCAGGGAGTGTCTTTCATTGTCCAGACTTAAGCAATTTTCAAGTTGAACCCGATTTTTCACTATGGTGGGTTCACAGTGAAATGCATTTCGCATAAGTAAAAACATTCGATTTGTATTCGTAAATCGCGACAGGTTATGTACTCCCAACAGTCCCGTGGTGACTCTGCCCCCACTAGAGCCAAATACAGTAGCCTAGTACAAAGTCTTGGCCACCATATGAACAATACTGTAGCAACGAAGAACATGTTTATCCTTCATTTCTGCCTGTAGAGCCACCGTTAATACCCTAATCTGACCAAGCGCAACTGCATAGTAGGCCTTCTTACACATACTGCCGTGTTTAACAACAGACGTGAATTCATTCATTTTACATTGACGGTGGGAGGAAGGTCTAGGGCTGTGACGGCCAATTCTCTTCATTCCAGACAGTTCCAATTCTCCCAACTAAGCAACTTATAGCTCCTCCCATAACTGCATAAAGCTCCTCTTTGTGCAGACACAAACCTATTTTATTGCTTCAGGCCATGATGTCCTGGTTAGCATACAAGGCTATAATGTATAATCCAAACACTCTCTCTGCATTGTGTGGAATGTGAGTTACTCTGCATCATATCATTTGAATTTTCAAACTTTGTTGTCAATCAAAGAGCAGTAACCAACTGAGAATTTTGATACCCCCACAATAAAAATGTACTTTAGGGTGATGAATGCCTGTTTGTTCCGATCTTCCACTCAAAATGGAAACTGAAATCGTTGTACGTGTACCTCTGGTTAGGCAAATTCTGAGGTAAAGATTTATTGCTCACAAATATGATCATGACAGCCAAAACATATGCAGCTAGGTCTACAAACAGATTCACATTCTTTTTGCTTGTTTTAGAAAAAAAAAACTTCCTTAGAGTTGCCTTGTTAGGTCATGCCATCATAGTAGCTACTGTCTACATGGGTAATTAATGTGAGTTTCCATTTTTAACACTGATAATTAAAGATGAATCATCTATATCCTCATATGTATTGAATCAGTGGTATAACTTAGTGCATGCAAAATCATACTTTGTAAAAGAGCCAAACGTTGTGACTATTCGCATGTCCACTAGCCGCCGTGCAGACAAGATGCAGTGACTGCTTACTCGCACGGCCCACTGACCGCACATACGTATGCGTAAGATTGAGGGACACAGCATGTACAAATCAGTAGCGGTTGCAACAGTTTACGCACATGCATACTGAGAGACATGATTTCGCAAGCAGTGCAATAATATGGAGGTGAATGAAGAAAATAAAGCTGTTTTGTTTGGAGGGATTTGACAACCGAGGGAACAGCAAATAGGCTAAGCATGTGTCTTTCAAACTTCTCAAAAATAAAGAATAGTGTACCTTGACTTGCATCGGTCGGTACTTTGTGTCGGTCAATGCCTACAAAACCACAGGCGTTCAAAAAATTACATATATACTACACACTATAATATATATATATATGTATAGTGTGTAGTATATAGCCTATATGTAATGTTTCGAACGCCTGTGTACAAAGCACAGGCGTTCGAAAGTACATATACTACACACTATATATATATAATAAGACAAGGTAGGTCATTTCTCACGACGAAGCACCAACCTTGGCCAATTTTTACACTCTTACTCTTACTGCAAACCTCAAAAGACTTGATCGATCACACCATCTGTTCCAGCAGAATATCCAACACCTCTTCGGATGCAACTTTGTGCATAAGATAAATTCTAAACAGTAAAAAAGGTGAGAAAATGAAACTAAGAATTTACCATGACCATGGCCTTAGGCCCGGTTGAACTTAACTGCCAGCCAGTACTTCCACACTCTAAATCCATTTTTCCTGAAATGAATTTTAAAATTACTTGAAATTGGCTTGGTATTTTCTCTCTGATATTTAAAAAGGAATAAAAGACGCTTCCAAATTGCTGATCCAGGATTTCATCCTGTCAAGCCATGCGTAATTTCAAAACGCCATACGGCATTTCCAGATTTCCTGAAATAATCCCTTCCAAAAGAGCATCCAGATATCCCAAATTTCGGGTAATTTCGGAAAGAGTGGAAGCACTGCTGCACGCGACACTGATGATAGCAGCCTGCGCAGCTATCCGTGCTATCTTTATCACAGAAACACGTAATATAAGGTGAAGCGAAGCAAAAGAACCAAAGTTTGCCATGCAGATTCGGCATTTTTTTTCACGATCTGCTATCAGCACATGTAACGTGCGCTGTGATTGGCCAACAGTAATGAACTAACAGGGCGAAGTTTTCAAACCGAAAAAGACATGATTTCAACGTTGAAATGAATAAGCAAATGAAACCATAGGGATCTGTAGAATTGACCTTGATTGTGCAAGTGTATCTTAAAACTTTTCGTTTGACCACTTCTGTACGCACAAATTGTCACATGTTAACACGGAAAACGAAGACTGTTAGTTCATTTACTCTTGGCCAATCACAGCGCACGTTACATGTGTTAATAGCAGATCGTGAAAAAAATGCCGAATCTGCATGGCGAATTTTGGTTCTTTTGCTTCGCTTCACCTTGTATTACGTGTTTCTGTGAAAAAGATAGCACGGATAGCTGCGCAGGCTGCTATCATCAGTGTCGCGTGCAGCAGTGCTTCCACTCTTTCTGAAATTACGCGAAATTTGGGATATCTGGATGCTCTTTTGGAAGGGATTATTTCAGGAAATCTGGAAATGCCGTATGGCGTTTTGAAATTACGCATGGCTTGACAGGATGAAATCCTGGATCAGCAATTTGGAAGCGTTTTTTATTCCTTTTTAAATATCAGAGAGAAAATACCAAGCCAATTTCAAGTAATTTTAAAATTCATTTCAGGAAAAATGGATTTAGAGTGTGGAAGTACTGGCTGGCAGTTAAGTTCAACCGGGCCTAAGGCCATGGTCATGGTAAATTCTTAGTTTCATTTTCTCACCTTTTTTACTGTTTAGAATTTATCTTATGCACAAAGTTGCATCCGAAGAGGTGTTGGATATTCTGCTGGAACAGATGGTGTGATCGATCAAGTCTTTTGAGGTTTGCAGTAAGAGTAAGAGTGTAAAAATTGGCCAAGGTTGGTGCTTCGTCGTGAGAAATGACCTACCTTGTCTTATTATATATATATAGTGTGTAGTATATGTACTTTCGAACGCCTGTGGTACAAAGCAGGCTCAACTACGTACGTACGTATCACCATGCATGCTACCTACCTACAACACAAAACACCACGTAGTCGTACGTAGTAAAGTATGGCAGCTAGTCGACGTGTGAATAAGCAATCAACGCGTCTTGTCCGCACGGCGGCTAGTCGACGTGCGAATAGGCCCCACCTAAGCCAAAATCTATGTAGCGCAACTGGTACAAACGCTAGGCTTTCATGAGACAAGCTAATGAAAGTAGCACAGTATTGTCAACACAGTGTAACAAGTAGGTCCTACAGGGACAATGGCCTAACCCGTGGATGATTAGATTACAGAACCAACTCCAATTCATCATTCATTTGGACTTATTATGCAACACACAATATGAAAACACCAAAAAAAGAAATCTATACCATTGTATAGTCCAATTATTCTCTCTTTGACTTAAGTTAGAAGTCGTTCAATCAACGTTGTCATTAACGGCACGTGCTTGTACTTGGAGGCGACTCGGTGGTGTACGTACGTATCGCGCTAGGCCTAGGGCAAGTAAGTAGTACGCGGTACGCGCACACAGATAATGAAACTTTGACGTAAACGATGAAAATATTATTTTATGAATAATCTAAAAGTAAAAACTATAATTTTGAAGCTTTTAAAAATCAGTAAATTCTAAAGAACAATTGCTAGTTTTATAATCTACATGTCAAGGATAAATTTGAAAAATTTGAAAAATTTCATTACCATCATTTTGCTTTTCTGGCAACAACTTAGCTGAAATGCCCAAAACCGAATGCCAAAACCATACTGCATAGATATAAAAGTAAGGTGGCCAAAACACAGCCGATAGGACCGCACATCTACAAACTAGTCGGTGACCTAAACATTAATCGGTCTGGTAGATCACACTAGGCAGCATTGCTCGCAGCCAAAATCACTGAAGTTATTGGGGTGACAACTGAAGCGAAGAGCAGAAACATGGCGAATGCCCTGGAGAGTTATATTGACCGTATCCTTTGCACAGCTGTTTCCGAACTTTTGTCTAGTCTAACGTTAGTCTAGGGACGGGTCACGTTAATCTCCACTGGCTGAGGCAATTCTCAGGAAAGACTAACCCAACCTAAGCAAACCACCATAGGCTATATACAGGCCTTTACAGAGGACATATAAGAATGGTTTCAAGCATTAGTCTTGATATTAGACCTATACTCAGTCTAAGCATTCAGTAAATTTGCATGCATTGCAATCCTATGTGTGGTTCTGGAATATTAGCAGGTAAAGTTATCACATTTTCAACCAAGACTCCCAAACTGAAACAATTGTATATGCCTAGGCCTAGGCTACAGTAGAGGGGTTTCACCCACACTGGAAAGTTCATTTGCCACACACCACAGATTTACACCATTTTTGCCACGCCACTTTCCTCTTGTTATACGCCAGTAGTATAAGTACATGTTTGTTTTTTCTCAGGAGTTATGCCAAAACTTCCCAGTTAAAAATGATTCCCATACCTATGCTGTTATCTTCACGTAGACCCAGTCTATACATGGCAAGTTCAACTTCTAGACTCCGGTGTGGAGCGCACGTATAACGGCACAATTCAGGGATGTAGCTACGGAGGGCAGCTGGACTGTGACACCCAGTACTCAATATTCCCACCCGGCACTCCAGGCAAACACACGTCTCCCCCCCACCACAAATCTGCCTGCCGACACCTAAAATTAGCCCTGAATTTACTCCCTAAAGTAAAATGAGGGAAAAATGAAAAATTAATGGCTGAAAAATGGGGTAGATGCTATGGGGTGGGGTGAGGTGCTTTCCCCTGATCAGACAATTACCCAGCACTCAAATTTGGCTAGATACATCCCTGGCACAGTTACCTATTTTGTTTAGGGCAAAAAGACAGAATTAACTAAGCACGGTTCTGAATGGCTGTACATTACCGATTGACTGGACACACTTGGAAAAACTAAAAATTTATGAGACATAAATTGACAGAAGCAGAGATCAGATAACCTCCAATATCCATGAAATTTATGTTTGAGATCCACGACCTTTCCGAGCGACAGAGTTGTTTTCAAAGTTCATTTAATGACAGGGAGTTACCTTCTGAATTAGCTTCCTTTAAAAATCATTTCTGACATTCAGTTTATGACATCTTCTTTTAATAAACATTACTGGAATTTATCACATGGAACCCCCTCAAAGGAAGATGTAATTAAAAAGGGGAATAAAGAAACAAAACAAAAACAAAGAGAATAGGAAGCGTGCCTCGTGATCTAGCTCTTTATTCAGTCATTCAAGCAGTTGTTTCATTAGATTGAAGCTTGCACAAAACTTAAATTTAATCATGATGCCATCAAAATTCATAAATATTCTTCGTCAATACAATAGAACTACTCGCATAATTTGATTAAATTACATCAGTCTTCTGGAAGCTACTCAGCTACCCAAAAACGTACTTTTAGCAACACTAGACCTGGTTTCTATGTATACTAATACACCCCAAGAGGAGTCAATAAATGTCTGCGAAGCATACGAGAATGCAATCCAGAGCCTATAGGAGATACCAAAAATCTCAACTGCCCACTACACAACCTCCTTAAACTCATTTTGGAAAGAAATTGTTTTGAGTTTAAGGGAAAATTTTATCTACAAAAAACGGTTGTACAATGAGCAGTCAAGCCTTGCCAGAAATACAGGTATGTGATAGTTTCATGTATAAACTTGAAAAAAGCATGATACCCACTGATCCTAGAATCATTTGCTGGTTTCGTTATCAAGATGACATTTTGTTGTTCAACAAAGGCAACATTTCGGAACTTTGCTCACTAGTGGAAAATATGAATAAAATTCATGAGACAATTAAATTCACCATGGAAGCGTCTCACTAGTCAGTCACATATCTAGACCTCACTGTTTTCAAAGGCAAGAACTTTGAAACCCACGGGCGGCTGGACACCAAAGTCTATACAAAGACTACAGAAACCAATCAATACCTTGATAGGACTTCTGCCCACCCACTCTCAACCTTTGAAGGCTTTATAAAAGGAGAAGTTCTAAGGTATTTGAGATTGTCAAACAATGAGAACGACTTCGTTGTCCAAAAGGGATGCTTTCAAAGAAAAGCTCATTGCACGCAACTACACGGGCCAAACATTTGGTCATGCCGTTAAAGGCATTAATTTTAAAGAACGATCAAATCTTCTTTTGCCCAAAACATGTGAAAATAAAACCCCACTAGTTTTCAAAATAAAATATGCACCCCATTTGAAAACCAAAGAGCTAAAAGAAAACCTGCTTAAGACACTGGCACTTGATATCGGGAGACCCAAATCTGTGTCAAATCTTTCGGAAGCCACCGTTCCTATCCTTTGAGAGGGCACCCAACTTAAAAGATTATTTAGTTAATTCTAGACTGAAAAGTGATGGTGAATTTGAAATAAATCACGAGGAGGAAGAAGAATGCTATCTCGATGTTCTTATCAAGACACTCTGAAAGAGCATAATTTTGAATAAATTCGTTGTTTTCGAATAAAGACCAGGACAAACTGAAAAGTCTGACTACTGATGAAGCTCAACATCTAAAACCAAGAGCAGAAGCATGTCTAGTTAAAGGTTTTAGAAACCTAAAGGAGCAGTACTTCAAAGTATCTGCAGTCTTTAATCTCATCCAACAGCACAGAGATGCTACTTGTCTAATTATAAGATGTTTGACCGTTAAGAACGCAGAAAATATATTTTTTTTTAAAAAAAAATGTTGCAACACGGGACTGCCTACGTGGCGTACTGGCATGTCATACTGGCGAGCCGACTGCAGCCTGGCTTACGTACCCCTCAGTACATATAATACAAAGCACCGAGTATCATGAATCTCAACACCAGATATGTACAGGGTCAAACAACACAGGCGCGGATCCAGAAATTTTGAAAAGGGGGGGGGGGCTGAAAGCCCTCTCAACTATTCTCCTCGATTAACATTATGCTAATTTTTAAAAAGGGGGGAGGCTGAGGCCATGAAAGCTCCCCCTTGGATCCGTGCCTGCAACACACAACGATCCGCCGCAAGCGCACATGCACATTACTTGTAAGTATACATAGGCACGTCAAGTCGTGTCATGTTCCCTGTTGATATTATTACACTATATACTTATACGTGTATAGGTATATAATATATAGCAGATCTCGCTGCAAACACTGATCTACATACATGTATATGTAGTAACTGTGGAGTATGGTTATGCTGTGCGCATGTGCTATAAATACGTTTACAGCGTGTTTTGCCCTTCAGTGCCTGGGAATCTGACTCGCATGACGTCACATGAAATCTCTCAGTAGGCCTTAGACCTAGGAGTTTGCATCTTTCCAACTGATATTCTAAGTTATAAAATTATTTATGTTGATTAAATTGCATTGTTTCCCGTGGACTTCTTTTTTTAAGGGGTCACCTCACAGTTTTTGGCCACCACCTCACAGTCATAGTAAGGTTACCATACAGAAAGTTACTGTAATTGCCTCCTCCACACACTTATGTAGGCTTGGGCAAATGTGGCATTTTACTTCTGGCTGAGATTCTGTTAACACCTGTACTAGACTAGTTGTAACATAGTGGTAATGATACCATAGTTCTCCTCACCATTGGTGCCAAAGGCATCATGCACATCATTACCCACATGGGAACAGAAAAAATGGCATTGGTAGATCATTCCACTGTTGAGGGCTATCACAGCATATAGGAAGGGCTTGTTGGCAAAAATGCTTCAGAAAGGTACAGCAGCATTTTTCATTTTCAAAGAAAATGCTAGAGAAGTGTCTTAATAAGAGCACACGAATTCATTATATGCAAATTTTGTTTCCCATCCCTTGGTACCTGCATTAGTCCCTCTGGTAAAACATTTAATAATTTTTGTCTGGTGTTTGTAACTTTACAACACTTACTAGTTTCTACAACAGAGTTCTGACTTCTGAGAATGTACAGTGCAAAGAAAGGAAGGACTCGCTCTCCTCCTTACAAAAATACATGAGAGATCATAGCCTCACATTAGTTTTTCTCTAAAGTATGGAACCTATTTTCTTCACCCCAATCTCATGTTATGGGAGCATAATTTCTCAAACTTCAGATTCCCAGTGAGAAGTCATTTCTTGTTAACTCAAGATCAAACCAACAGATTGAAAAAGGAAGAAAACAAAGCATTGCCCATCAATGTGAGTCCTGAGATGATGTAATGGCTGCTTGCTTCAAGCTCACTTAAGGCCACAAACCTTCATTTGCTGATAGTACACATAAGTGGGAACTGAATGGAATTGTCCCCAGAATGCTTACAGATAATAATAATTCCTCTTCCACATACCAGAAGTATAGTAAAGCTACCCCAGGTCATGTCATAAAGGATATGACATTAAAATAAATGAAAAGTTGTCAGATATATTGTAACAGACTTGTTCCCAGTGCAAATGTGGCCAGTCTTTTTGACAGCTTGTAGAAGATGCATACATGTAGACAATTAGAGTTAAAATGTTGAAATAATTTACCCACAAAGCTTTGAAATCAGGCACTTGCAGGAAAGTGACAAATATGCTTCCGCCTATAATTTAGCTCATTGTGATAAGAATTTGTGATAGCCTCAGCTAAGTAAAAACATGAATATGAAAGATGTGTCAGTGACCTGGAGGACTGTAAACAATTTGGAAGTGATCATGTATTTGACATGGGGGATGCCCACTAGACCAAAGGTTCACTAGCTCGATAATACTTTTGACCAAAATCTACTTGGGATTAGAGGTAGGGTTAGAAATAACTCATGTTAGATACAGAATAAGGTGTAGGATTACAACAAGGATTAGCCTCGAGCAGGAATAGGGTTTGAGGTAGGATTAGGGATGCACTGGATATAAATTTTAAGATCCGGCCAGAGCCAGATTTTGCCTGATAGTATATCAAATCAGGCCAGATAAAGCTGGAACCAGATTTATCACTTGTAAAGAGAAACATTAAAAAATAGCATTGTGGGCAAGAGGGGTGGGGGGAGGTAAGCTGGTTAACTTTGTGATAGTATTACAGTTGGTCACTAAGCTGACCATGCCAGTTTGCATGATTAAGACTCTAGAATGATGCAGACAGAGCATTAATTGAAAAAGGACATTTATATACTTAAAATAACACACTTCCTTAAAAACAACAAAAATCTGTTAGATTGTCAGAGTGGCGATCGATGTTAATGGAAGCATGCTCTGATGAGTGCAACGCAGATTGTGCATGATAGTGTCAAGGAACAATTGACTTAATTTAAATTTATGTATAACAACATTTGCAAGTGTGGGTTCTGTTGGATAACTGTAGACAAGGTAACTTTGAATTTGTCTCCATTGTCATCTCCACTAATTTTTAGGGCTGTCAATTTCCATTTAATCTCCTAAACGTTTAAACGGTCGGAATAAACGTTCGTTTACCGTTTAAACGGTATGATGGCATAACCTAACAAGGCCACTCTAAGAAAGTTTTCGTTTTTAAAAAACAAGACAAAAGAATGTGAATCTGTTTGTACCTGAAAAAGTTTTGGCGGACTTGACCTTATTTGAGAGCTATAAATCTTTACCACAGATTTTTCCTTTCAAGAGATACAATTAAGACAAGTTCAGCGTTTCCAGCTCAAGCCTAAAATCAGAAGTAACCTAATAAGTCCAGCGGGCGCTGTTTACGATTTTTGTACAGAGCTGTATGTACAGGTTCAGTGTGGGCAGTTTGTGCGTTCAATTTGAGCTGCATATCTTAGCGTGCAAGTGCTTGAAAAACAGGTCCACGCGCATTAGCAAGGGAGTTTGCTATATGCGCGTGCTGCATCAAAAATTGACGCACTGATTGTGACAGCAGTTTTGACGCGCTTTGTTGACTGTATCGATGCACGACATTCGAAAGTGGCCTTATTAGGTCATGTCACTATATCTTTATTCTGAACCAACAGTGTAATGCATTAATGGCCTCATTGACCATTCACTTACGATATTCACAGTACGCGCAAGCTTTTAAAATCTGTACGTAAAAATGTAGCGATCATTTCAGCGATTTCTTTTTAATTCACCCAAATTTGCCAATGAACGAAAGCAAGCATTAAATTCGCAGTCAATGATCATAAGTTTGATACAGGGCCATACGTTTGATATCAGGCCACAATGTACGCAAACACCAACGTACATAATATTAGGCCATGTCCGTACACTGTGCAAATGCCGAATTTCAAGTGACACGCAAGAAAAAAGTCGAGAGTTAAAGCACGTGTATAGGTCCGTTATTACATGCAAACAGTAACACATTAGGCTACGCACCTGCTCTGTGCAAAAGTTGACGTACATCGCAACAACATTGGGCATGGTATGGAAAATAACAACATTTTTCGATCGCTGCTTGTACCGTTAAATTACTGGTTGTTTCATCGTCCTTTGCAGTAGTTTACGATAGGTACTTTTATGTTTATAATGCATGTTAATTTGTGTGAAATAAACGTGTGCCTTTTACTTTTTGTGATTTAAGCAAAAACGGTGTCTAGAACATTACCCCAATGAACGAAAGTTTGTGATAGACACATCCGGCCCATGCTACGTACTATAGCTCCATTGCACACAGCAAGCGGGCCGGCCGGCCACGGGGCGCTAACATGGACTCAAACAGATATTTACGTATGGATATATAGTGCGTGCATGAATTATGTACTGCTATATGAAACACTCCAAACAAACACGTGTGCGAGCCTACACTGTCTGTTTACGTATAGGTAAAGCATGGTAGGATGGTGTGAATGCTGCTTTGAAATACTGCGGCAATTTTCGGGCTTTTAAGTGAGTATGTTTTAACGTTCGTTCTGTGAGCACCTTCGGCTACAAATATGATATAAACTGAGAGAGAGTGAATTGTGGTTAAGGCGATATTGTGTACGCGTCCTGATAAGCAGATTTGGGCTACTGCTTAGATTGGGGATGCGGGCGCTGCGTATTGTTAGGGGGATTAGTAGGCTTACTGTGAGTAGGTGGAAGTCAATTCAATCACAGAATTATATACTATGAATGGAGAGACACGGACAGTTTATTTTTGAAGCTTTATTTGCTCATTGAATTTGCAAATAAACATCGTTGTTAAATGAGAGATATCAAAGAAAACATTGGGGAAGAAAACTGCTAAAACTTTTGTTGTATTTTTAAAAGGAAAACCGTTTAAACGTTTAGCTGAATTATGCGCCGTTTAAACGGCCGATCGATCGTTTAACCGTTTAAACGTTTAAACGTGACAGCCCTACTAATTTTAAACATTTGCATAAAGACTACTCTACGACTACAAAATGGAAGTTGTGTCACTTTAAGAGTCACAATGAACTACTGTAGGACCACCTGACTTACGCACAACACCTTAATGAGAGACAATTTCTGGTTATGGAACATGGACAAAAAAATACTTTTCCATAGGTGTTAAATTCATCGGTGAAGCGACTCCTATCTTTTATGATGGATGTACAGTATTTCCAGCTAGAATCTGGCCAGAACTGGAACCAGATAAATTTTCACTATCTGGCAGGGTAGTCATGCCAGTCGGGTGCATCTATAGGTAGTATTAGGGTTAGGACTAAGTTAAGAATTAGGATATTTGATCTAGTGAACCTTCAGTCTAGTGAACGGTAGGTCTACATACTGAGCCCTGTCCATTTGATGTAACATCTACCTTAGAAAAAGTGAAATGCCTTAAGGGTCACTGGAAAGTTGCTTAAAGGCAATAGGCAGTCGCCCCAAAATTTTCTTTGAAAAATCAGCAAACTCTTACAAATCTCCTCTTATTGCATTACAAGCACCTCTGAAGATGTTTTGAACATAACTATTACAAACAATAGGCAAAGCAAGGAGAAATTCTCCTTGAATTTCACAATTCACCAACAAAAATATTGTCACATGATCAAAATAGACCAGTCATGAACTAGAGTGACAGGGCACACTCACTCTGATTGGGGTGACTGCCTACTGTCTTTAAACATACGGTTCAGAATCACACTATTTTAGTCCTTCAAATTACCTTCTCCAACATATGTCAACTTTTTTCTTGGCCAGTGATGTCACACCTACACAGTCTTAGACTCAGACTAGACTGAAAGGCCTAGGCCTACTGTAAGTGAAAGTGTATTTCAGCCTTTCATAGGATGCAGCAATTACATCATCAAGTCATTGTGTGCCACACCAGAGAATAACTTCTCATTAAATTTGGCAGTTGTGCTGTATGCCCAAATAGTTTGGCATATATTTTCCTTTGCCACACATCTGTATGAAAACTTTTGAACATTCCAGTACCATACCTTTAATATAAACTGTGTTCATGACATATAAGGTGCACAGCTTCCACCTTGATAATTCCCACCCAGACAATTACACGTTGACAGTGACAGCAACTTTAAAGGCAATTCAAATCCACAGAAAAAATCTTAGGATTGCCTAGGTGGGAATTTCTCAAGGATGGTTGTCCTGGAACCTCTTTTTTTACTCCTTTAAATGTACATGAACTACAAGAATTTGATTCTTTGACATATTTTGCACAGATACTGTGTCAGTAATTACAAATGATGGAAGACAGATTGTGGTAAGTATTTTCATCCATAGAAATTGAGTTGAATATGAAATGAAAATTTTCTGCATTCCAGCTATAACATACCATTTTGGTGAGATATTAAAGGTACGAGAAAGATGCATTGCCCATCATTTTTGTTCAGCACTGAGGTTGACTAAACAGACTGCACAGTTTTAAATTCACTATCTTCAAAGTTTCATTTTGGTTTACAAATATTGGGTTTTAATACAAGTTTCAACTGTCAAGTTATATCTTAAATGAAACTCAAGAAGTAAGTTTAACTCAACAATCTGTTCTGAACAAATGTATTACTTTAACTTGTTGTACACAATTTGTTTTCCTTTTTTTCAGGGAACGCTGAAGGGTTTTGACCAAACTATAAACTTAATTTTGGATGAGAGCCATGAAAGAGTGTACAGTAATACACAGGGTGTTGAACAAGTTGTTCTGGGACTGTACATTATCAGAGGAGACAACATGTAAGTATCATAGACTGCTTTCAAACAATTTTTATTTTGTTTGTTCGCCCCTTTCCATTACTGTTGATCAGAGATGTATCCTAGTCACTCTTTTCTTGGCAAGTCAAGTCAACTAGAGCTATTTTAGAATCTGTGTTATTTCAATAGGGAAAATTGCCCAGAATTTTTCAAGTCAGGCAGTGTTGGCAGGATGTGACTCGAGTCACAACTTGAATACAAGTCAGCTATTGATAGCATAAATTTAAATGTCAGAACTGTAGAGTTTAAAGGGAAAATGCAGTCACATTAGATTAGTATAACCAGGTATCCTTATTCATGAATGGCTGTTCTTGAGAATCATGTGACAATATTTTTCTAACTGAATTGTGAAATTGAGGCAGAGTAATTCTTTGATTTACATTGGAATATATGCAATATTTTTGCCCTAAAATATCATGAAAGATACTTGGAAGGGAAAAAAAGAGAGGATATGTGTGACATTTAGCTGTTGTTTCAAAATAAGTTTGGGACGACTACTTATGCCCTGTAAATGGCCATTCATTTTCTATATGATGTTCCATTTTCTTCTGCATTTTATCAATAGAAAAGAGCAAATAATCCCTTAGGAATATGTGTAATATCTTAAAATGTCAGTGGAGAAGAAATATATGAAACTATTTTCTCCTCTGTTCCTACAGTGCTGTTGTTGGAGAGGTGGACGAAGATACAGACACAGCATTAGATTTAAGTAACATCAAAGCAGAGCCACTCAACCCTGTGGTTCATTGAGAAGAAGGAAAGGAATAAGATCGAAAGTTACCTCAGCATCATAGCTGGTTGTGTAGAGCCTGGCCTAACATCAGAGATGAACCACTGAGAACAGTTAAAATAACTTCACTATAACCAGCTTGAAAGAAATTTCTAAAGTAGCCTACATCTAAACTTGTCAACCTCAGCTGGCTGAAGTTTCTTCTGCCAAGTCAAGTTATCAGGCTAAGGATAAGGCTCTGAGGCCATACTGTACTCAGATTCCATCAGTCTTTATACAAAATATGAGAAGTTGGACAAAAATATTGACTGTGACCATCTGTTTAGGGAAGAAACTTTCTCTTTGGCAAAATTACCATTTCAAGTACAAATTAGCAGTTTTAATGTAGGACATTAGTGTGGAGGATTAAAACACTCTGCCCTCCTAAGAAAGAGAGTATGTGTGTGAAAAGTTTTGTATTGCTTAGTTCACTCTCCTTCGTGCAAGATGTAAATGAGTTTCCACAAGGAAATAAAGGGTAATGATCTTAACTTTGTGAGGAAGGCACTGTTGGACTCACAGTGGATTTGTGCCAATTTGTCATATTTTACTGCTGGAGAGTTAAAAGCTTTCTCTCTCTTTAGGATTTCATTGTTTTGTTTCTATTGTGTGTATATATTCCTATATCAGTGCCTTTGATTTTTAGTTTGGTAAGGTTGGAACTTAGAGTAAACAAAATACACTTCACTTTGGTCATTAGCACTCATTTTGTTGGTTATGGCATTTTGTAAATTTCATAAGAGTGATGGGGTGTTTGAGAGGATATTCAAATTTTACAAGAGCTCATTGGCTTACATTTTATTCTGTAAGTATAAAGGACAGCAAGTTTGTAAGATAAATGATAATGCTGAAAGTGTAAGTATTTGTTTCAGTAGTAAAGTACAGACTGTTAGTAATTGATATTGAAGATCAGGTTTACCCTCTTAAAAATGGGAAGGCCACGTGTGTGGTCTAGTGGTAGAGCATCCGCCTCTCACGCGGGAGGCTCAGGTTCCATTCCCAGGTCGAGTCATACCAAAGATTTTAAAAATGGAACCTACTTTTGTTGTGCGGGATGCTCCGTATAAGCAATGGAGTAAGGGAAAACAATCCAGTGCCCCCACAACTGGAAAAAAGGCTGTGGGCGCCGCTAGATTAAACCAAGAGGTTGTAAGTTGAGGCGTAAAACCCAGTCTTACTAATCAGCTAACTAAAAAATGGGATATATCTACCCTGACTCTGTATTATGGGATGTGTCTACCACTGCATTGTTTAATAGGAAGACCCATAGAATAGCTGTGTCAGGCTTTTGGACAAAGGCACCTGTCTGGAACAAAAATGAACAGGGACCTTGAGGTTGCTGGAACAATGCATGATTTAGTCGAAGATGGGGAACTTTTGTGTAACTGACACTTAACAAGACATAACCTCAGCATTACTCAGTTCATTTGGAGGTACAGGTTACCTTAATTCAGTGTTCTCCACTAACTGTTTTGTTATGGTGTTGCACCCAGACAAAATTTGCAGAGGGTGCTCAGCACCTGGACAAAAAATGTACCACCCTGACAAAAAGTTGAGCCACCCGGACAGAAATTATCAATTCATAAATTTAGAAAACAGAGCAAACAGCAATAATTTCAGTATGAAGTTGAACTTTCAGTAATGATAATAAATGTACTTACTCCTCAAAGAAGGCCATAATTAAATTTATCATGTATTTTAGCAAACATTTTTCAAAGAGAGTACCCCTTCTCTTTATAGACAGCGATCACTATAAACTTTAGACCTTTGGAGCACCCAGACAAAAATTAACTCAGTGGAGAACTCTGTCTTATGAACAAGTCTCATTAAGTCACAATTTCATCATTTTGTTCGAAAGACCAGTTCTGATTGGGTTTGCATTACTCTAGCACATGACTTATGCCTTAATTGTTTCCATATCATATCTATCATCTGACGTCTTTTAGATGGTTGTGTGAAATAAATGAATGTTTGTTTTCAAATGATAAGATTTGCTTTTAATAAATCAGGCAGAAAATATTTCTGTGGTTGGATTACTCAATACACTGTTAGAGGGGAAGAGTGGTACATGGTATGAGTTAGTTAGATGAGGTTTAACGTCCCAGTTTCCAACCAATTGGTTCAAGTCAAGACGACCACGGCCTTTTTTCCAGTTGTGGCTCACTGGCTTGTTTTCCCTACTCCATTGCTTATGCTGAGCACCAAGCACAAAGGCAGTAGGTTCCATTTTTAAAGTCGTTGGTATGACCCGGCCAGGATTTGAACCCTAGACCTTCCGGCTGCAAGTCGGATGCTCTAACCACTTGGCCACTGCAGTCGGCCTACATGGTCTGAGAGTGTGTTCTCCAGAATATAGCTTGTGTATGCAAAAGGTTTTCTTTATTAAAATCCCTGTTTGTCTTCGCTTGTCTTGTCTTTGCAAACCTCCCCACCTCCTCCTCACTCCCCCCCCCCAAATGGCAAACCCATTGTTTAAAGTACTTTTCTGGGAATACTGATTGACTAGGCAATTTGGTGTCAGGATGCCACTGGCACTCATTGATGACTCGTGCTAGTATAGGTTAGTCCTGGATGCTTACAACTTCTTTTTTTGAAGTGCTCAGAGGGCAACAAAGCAGGGGTGTAACATCTTTTTCCTAGGACTGCTATTAAATGTCCCCATCTGATGGTGTATCCCAGTCTCTAGCCACTTGAGGCATGGGATAGAGGGGGAGCCTTCTCTGCACCACTGATTGAATGGGGGGATCAGACAACCATAAACCCAATTTGAAATCTCCTCAGGAGCACAGTGAATAACGATGTTGAATAAGCAATTTTATGTCACAAGGAAATTTCCTGTTGGTTATTATATGTGGGCATGGAAAGTTGATCCAAGGACCTTTGCAGTTGCAAGACTGCAGTGATTTGCATCAAATTCCAGCACAAAAGTGCTTTGATACAATTCAAAAACTGACCATCCCATGTATCATATGAAGCATTATCTTCAAAGTTTTGCGATTTTGTGGAAATGTACTGGAATTCTCTAAAGTAAAGTTGCCCATGAATGTCACAACAAAGTAAGAACCAGGCAGAAAATGGAACATTGAAGTTAATGCCCTTCTAGGCCAACAACATCCTTAACCTGATGATGAATTAACATTTTGTGGCAGGCCTGGTCCCTCTGAGAGTGGAAGATGGGAGTTTCGCATGTATTCTTGCTAGAAACCCCCTCAATCATGAGTTCCGTTGTGGGACAGCCTGTTCAAGACATTCCTCAATATCTGACAAAGCGGGAGGATTCACCTGCGTAGTTTACTACAACCTTACAGTAGTTGCAGAATAGTACGTACAGTACTTGACACTTGCAGAACGGTGCGATGTCAAAATAGCGATGCTATGGCAAGAATGACGTCACACGATAAACAATATGGCAACCTGAGGTTCGGAAGAGTGAGTTGTATGACGACCAAGTCCTAGCCTACTCCTGTAATGAGAAGGAGATTTCGCCGTTTTTGCTGCATCACATTCAAGTTCGTAATGCCCCTGTAAGAATCATCCAGTCTGAAACTTATCCAAGAAATCCTCACCGGTCATGGGATCCAGTTCTAGTTCGACAGCGCAAAGGCAAAATGTTGCGAGACCTCGGCCACAAACTTCCAAACCAGGACCAGTTTACAAACCAGACAATGCTAAAGTAAACCGATTAGTCCACGCTATATCAAGACAGAGTAAAAAGAAGAACCACCCCAACTTTAACGAAACAGCCGAAGATGACTTTGAGGATCGTCAAGCTAAATATCAGGTATCCTTATGAAGTTTATTTGTGGGATGTCTTGTAATATACAGTGTGTCTAAGCGCCTAGCCTAGGCCTAGGCCCGAGTTACACTAGTCCGCAGTCTGCTGACCTAGTATTTGGGAAGCTTTGGGGCTTCCCATACTAGGTCAGCAATATACCCATTGTCAAAATTGGGCTACCGCAACTTCAAAAATTTTGAATGGTCTCGATCTTTCTCAAATTCACGTATACTCCTACATAATTGACCTCTACGGGGCCTTATATATTTAAGACTCTTCATTCTAAGATTTTTTGCACTAAGTGTCCAAAAAAAGACCAAAAATTTTGATGTACACAAACGATCCTGTTTTGTTTTTTTTTAACATTCTATGAAACTGCTAAATCGTGTAACTAGGACGTTCACACTATTGTGTGCTAAATAGCACCCACTGCTGTTCAATTGTGACATAGTCTATAGCTATAGTTACGTTCATACACGCGCATACGCGTATATAGCAACAATCACTGCAGCAACGCACGCAGACGATATTACTCTCACAGTAATATGCGGTCAAAAATTTGTGTTGCAATAGCCTAGGCCTAGTTCAGGGAACAAAGTGTACGTGAGAACTAGGCCTAGGTACCCTAGGCTAGAGTTACACTAGCCTACAGTACACAGTGCTCATGATATATCATGTAGGACCTAGCCTAAGTAAGCCGAAGTCTTCTTCTTCTTTCGGAATACGGTGACACATCCAAAGGGACATTACTTCACCATGCATGCGTCGAGAGGTACCTAAGCCCTAATGCTATTTGTAATAAACTGAACGGGGTCTTTATGATGCATGGAATTTTCGACTAAAGAGGCAGGGAGACTATTCCAATCCTTGACTGTGTTAGGCAGAAAACTATATTTGTAGCAGCTAGTCCTAGTATAAAGATGGCAAAAGTGTAGGTTATGCATACTGCGAATTTTGCGAGTGGGATGCCGAAGTCTATCAACAGGGATCTGAGCCTTACCAAAAACACCCTTAGCAAAAAGAATTAGTCTATTTTGCCTACGATGTTCCGATAACGAAGGGAGATCGAGGTCTTTCAGTACAGAAGTCATAGACCCAGGCTCACGTGAAAAGGTCGAACTGATAAAACGAGCCGATCTCCTTTGAATACTCTCCAGCTTATCCTGTCTCTGTCTCTGTGACCACAGTTTCCCAAGATTGTTATTTTGAGAACAAGTCAACATATGATATGTAAATGATTTTTGCAAAATGTCCAAGTCCACCGCACCTCCAGTTTTGACTAGAGGTGCAGTCTCAGTCACAGTGGCCATTTATGAATTTGTGTTACAGTATTTTGCGACACAATAATTACGTGTGTTTTTGTGTACAGTAAATGTTTTTTGCAAAATGTCCAAGTCCACCCCTCCTCCAGTTATGAGTGGAGGTGCTGTGGCAGTCACAGTGGCCGTATGTTAATGCAAGTTATTTTGCAACACAATTATGTGTGTTTTTATGTACAGTAAATGTTTTTTGCAAAATGTCCAAGTCCACCGCGCCTCCAGTTTTGATTGGAGGCGCAGTCGCAGTCACAGTGGCCTTTTATGACTTTGTGTTATTTTGCAACACAATAAAATTATGTGTGTTTTTAGGTATAGTAAATTATGCTTTTTGCAAAATGTCCAAGTCCACTGCTCCTCCAGTTTTGAGTGGCGGCGCATTCGCAGTCACAGAGACCATTCATGAATGCAAGTTATTTTGTTACCTTGTGCTTCACTGTGACTGCGCCTCCGGAGGGGAGGTTTATTATTGGCGGGGTATGCTATAGTTATACCAAAATTGGTAGGACTATACATCCCAAAGATTCCAACTGTCCCGGTTTGACCGGGACTGTCCCGGTTTGGAGTACATTTTCCCGGTGTCCCGGTTTGCCTGCTAATTGTCCCGTTTTCCAGAAAATGTTTTGTGCACTTAAAAGTGGGACAGTGTACGTCCCGACTAGGGTCTGACGGCCTGACGGTTCATTTATTTTCATCCTTAATATGAGTGGAAATTCCTCCATGGGGACTAAAAATTTCGGAGCACTACGCACGCCACACGAAGCTGTTCGTTCCCTTCTTTACATAATATGCTTGGGCGTAAAGTTAACCTAATCCTTCCTAGACGAATGAACTGTAGTCCACATCATTTGTCCGCAGAACGTAGCCCAGGACCACGGGTGGGCTTACCTTAGCCATACATTTTCCGTAATGTTATCGGGAATGCCCGACTATCATGCCGTATTGAACCCGTTAAAAATGTTAGACTTCTGACCCCACAAAATTGGACTTTCGTGGGGTAGGATTATACAGTATGTCACTTTCTAACGCCCGAGGCTATCTCCATCACCGAGCCAATTAATTATCTCTTTCCAACAAGCTGTATCACATGTCATGATCTGGACAATGACAACGTCCAGCCTTGAGGCAATTGGTGTAATAGAGAAGGGGAAAGAGGTTTTTAGTAGTTTTAAGGAGACCAATACCTCATGATGTCAATCCTCTTTTCCTTCGACAGGCACATACACAGGCGACCTATAGGCCCTGATTCCATGAAAGGAAAAAAACTTGTGAAGAAATAATAAAAAAAAAAAAAAAAATAGGAGAGACAAACAGTAGAAAAATGGAAACGTCACTGAAAATGTAGGTGTTGATGTTGGGGGTTGGGCGAGGCACGGCTAAATTTTGGGATTGTCCCGGTTTGAAGAGTCCAAGGGTTGGAATGTCTGACAACCATAGAATACAGGGCCATGCTCTCTTCAAGTTGAGCACCACCCAGCATCCAGATGTGCAGATGCGATGTGATACTGTTTACATATATTGCACCCTAAACTTTGTGACTCTGCATTTAAGCATCTGGCTATCCACTCCAAGACTGATATTGGTGAAATCATTCATTCCACATCTAAGCATCCACGCATCTACTCCAGAATGTTACTGCTGGTCACTCAAGTCTAAGTAAGAAATGGACAACAATGAGTCATTCTCAAAGTAAACTTACCAGGAGTATTCATATTCCCATTTTATTATAAATCTTTCATGTTTATCTAGCAGCCCAATCCTCCGCATCAGAGCATCAAGTTCATGGACACTGAACTCTTGTAGCACTGACTGACTCCGATTTTAAGCAAAGGGCCACATTAGAAAAATACATGATTATGTTAAGTTATTATGTTAACTGTTTGGCATATGATAATAAAAAACAAGTTTATATATCAATGAGATAATGCACTCTCGGTGATATAGGTCATTTGTAGAGCATAAGGTAATAAAGTCAGGTAAAAAAAGAAAATTCAGAAAGTCAGACAGTTTGCAAATATTTTCCCATATGATATGTACTTTCAGTCTCGGTCTCCACACCCTCTGGTCTCAGTCTCGGTCTCGGATATACTGGTCTTAACTACAACACTGGTAGAAACAGCAAGGTGTCTGCACATCCAGTTAAGTGTCTTCTCATTTTCCCACAGGAGAGTGTGTATATCCTCAAACAACTCTACAAGAGAATGGATCCAGGTGTAATGAAGTCACTCGGGGAAGCTAAAGGAGAGGTCAAACTGTCTTTCAAATACAATGAAAGAAGAAGTATGCTGCTAGTCAAAGTTGTCAGTGCTAGAGATCTAAGTGCAAAAGATCTGAGGGGAAAGAACTCTGATCCATATGTGAAGGTAAAACTTAAAAGGAACAAAAATCGTAAACTTTCAACAGTCATAGTTTAATTCGTTGTCACATAGTTCCTGGGCACAGAGTGTGTCTGGGGTGACTCAGTGGCATTACAAGAATGGTATATTTAAATGAGATGGAGGGAGATAATCTATTGTCATATGAAATTCTTGTGATATTATTTTTTGTGTATCTTGTTTTTGTTATTGTGGAAATGAAGAGCTTCAAGCCAACTTAAGATGCAGAGATATGCTACTGCAGTTTAAGCTCAGAAGGTACTTTCTCAGAAAGTGCTTACCTCAGAAAGTAAGTTTTTTTGACCGGCACTGATATCAGATAGCAGTGTAAACAAAGTAGTAGTGTAGTTTCTTGCTTTCCAGGATATGTGCCTATTTGCAGCCCTGCATGTTTGCCTTCTTGATAAGCTCCCGTCAAGACACTAATCATCACCTTTCTTATGAAGGGCACAAGGTGTTCACTGTAGTACTGGGAATGTGTAAGTCTTGTGTATTTTCTTGTCTGTATGTGGAAGAAAATATGTCATCATTGGAAAGGTAACATTCCCCTTCTATTTTGGTGTGTAGGATAACCTATGCCACAGCTTAAGTTTGGACCGTAGTTACAGGCCCAGGAAAGAGCTGCCAGCACTTCAGCAATCCTGGGCAGAACCCTGGAAGGGGGTAGAAAATACCTCCACAGCTGAAGAGATAATGACAGTAGTAGTTACCAGTCACAACACATTTAGAAGGTGATCTCAAAAATTCCTTCATCTCTCATGAAGAACAATATCATGACATGTCAGAGAGAGAAATTGCTATATCAGTCTGCTTCCTGATTTCTGCCTTCTGTAATGAAGGACTCTTGACCCTTGCTGTATGCATTGAAAGGATGTTTAAATATTGGGAAAAGTGGTTTGAAATTGAAAAATTGAAATAAAAAATGTCCGTATTCAAAGAGCAATGTGCAGTAGTGAGAAGAACATTTTCTGTACTCAGATAAAAAGTAGCAAGTCTATATTGCTAATTAATATACATCTTTCTACAGATGGAACTTTTACCCGATGTACATAATGAGGGCGCTAAATCAACTCGGTTTGCTAAAAGGACTCTGAGACCAGTCTACAATGAAATATTCACATTCAAGCTGATGAAGGAAGATCTAGTAGATTCACTCTTCAGAGTACAAGTCTTGAGTCATGATCCCATGGGAAAAGATGACTTCATGGGAGAAAATATCATCCAACTCTCACAGCTAGATCTGACAGACATTGTAACATCCTGGTTTGAGCTCCAACCAGAGGTAAGGGCCATTTAACAGTGCTTTAACAGCAGATGACTGATGAGGTAATATGTTTACATTCCATTTAACTTGTTTTTTGAAAGATAAACATTTAGCTGGCACAAAGAATCTTGAAAAATTTTGAAATCAGTTGTAATCCCTTCAAGTGTCCTCCTGTTACCCATTTTAATTTTCCTTCAGTGTCCCTTTCCATTCTACCAATCTGCCCTTCTTGCATGAAACACTTGCCCAAGGTATTAATTGCTAAGTTTTTGGGGTACATCATGATTTAATTCTGGTTAGTGAGTAATGCAACAGCACTCTGTAAATAATTTATTTGTTCTCACATTTTTTTAAAATCTATTTGAAACATTTTGAGTTGACGTTGTTCTTATGAGAAATGTCTCTGCACTAAGTATTGGAAATTTGTCAAATGTTTTGTATATAAAATTAGTTACGTAGACCAGATGAAAATGTGTGAAATTAAACTGTATGATTTTATTATGATACAGTAACTGAAATCAGATGAAAGTGTATCCTTTATTTTGTGTATTTAATCTCCTCAAATTTCCTCACACATTTGATGAAACATACCTATGTTATTTATCAGCTTATGTGAAAGACTTCTTTTGGACTTAAAATTATTTTTCAGTGAACATCCTACGGTTTGTCTAGAATGATTACTTGTGTTGATATATGTGTCAATTATAAAAGCCTTTTGAGATGCAGGAGCAACTGTTGAAGTTATGTCCAAACTTGAAAATTATTTTCCTCTTCCAGACTGATCTTGCTATCACAGGAGAACTAGAGGTTTCTCTGTCATACACACTCCCAGATACCCTCAAGGTCACTGTCCTTGGTGCAACAGACCTCTTACAAAGAGATGCAAGTAAACTGCCTAATCCTTATGTCAAGGTGATTGTGTCTGGAATTCCAAAGAGCGCTACTACTGAGATTCAAAGGAAGACATTATCCCCAGTTTGGGAGGAGAGCTTTGAATACACATTAGCAAAAGAAGAGTTGGTGGACAGGTTTGTGGTTCGTGTTTACTGTGTTTGGGTGTGAAGTTTAAAAGTTAGGAAGAAATGTTCATATACTTTGAAGACAGATCTCTGAAAGTGTGGAAATGAAAATGTAAAAAAAAAATGCTCATTTCAGATAAAACCTGCAGATGATTGTATGGTAAAATCATTCTGCCTTTGTTAATTTTGAACTTAAACATTTGCTGCTCACAAATAAAAGAGGAGTGAGACCTTGAAAGTTTGTTGGTAAACAGTCAACTCATTCTGATTATTAATGGAATTCTAGATTCATACCCTTCTTTGGTATGTCTCAAACAGAACCTTCATTTTGGTTTGAACATCAATGGATTGTTTCTCTTGTTTTAACTAAGGTTTAGAACTTTATAGTAGTGGGCATGTTCCTCAGCCTTTTTGCCCAGGGTACAACTTCCTTTTCTACAGGAAATTTTCTTTTTTTTTTTTTTGATTAACCACCATTATATTTTGGCTGACTACTTAATGGTCTTACAGTGGATGTCATGTTGCTTAAAACACCAAAATACACAGTAATTATGCAGGGGTGTAGCTAATGAGCCAAAACTTGGTCCTTTAACTGACATGATGTGGAAACAACATAGGTGGTAACTTGAAGATGCAGCATGGTCCTCTTCAGCTTGATTCCTATTGGCCATGCAACTACTGGGCTGGAAACCTCAAAACCTTTTGATCATCCTCACAGATGACTAAAATTTATAAAAAGGTTTCCTCAGTCATTTGCAAGACATGTGATATTTAACTCCACATGATCCTAATCGATTGTAACTTTTGTATGTACCATGCTAGAAATTTTTGTCAAGATGTATCATTGGTTGAATAGTTGTCTGTTTGGTTTCCTAAAAGGAGAAGCTTGGGAATCATTAATGAGCTAGTTTTGGAAGTGACTTTAGCTTTCATATTGTGTCTTCAGGTGCTCTGGTTAGCATGCAGTCCATTGTAAAGTATTTAGTATGGCATATGACATCAATTTTGGGGCTCTTCAGTCAAAGGAGTCACCCGTATGTAGAGTTTTGCTGTATTTGTCTCTAGGCATTTTTGTTAGAATGACACCTTACAGCTTAGAGCTTAGTTTGATTTTTGGAAGTGTTTCTTTACCCCAGTTTGATTGGCATCTTTTACAGGTACATTGTACTCCACGTATTGGACAAAGCTATGATTGGTGGCACAGAGATTTTAGGACAGGTCTACATTGATCTCACCAACTTGGACATTTACAATGGTTATTCAGGAAAATTTGCCCTTGCTGATTTGGTAAGCAAGATTAATGTTTAGAACTTTGTAGGAAAACTTAAAGGGGAATTTTCATCATCCCAGATTCTTCCAACTATGCAACTTCTAGCTCCTCCCATAACTGTATGAAGCTCCTCCTTATGAAGGAATAAACCTGTTTTATTGCTTAAGGCAATGTCCTGGTGAGCATACAAGGCTATAAAATGTAATAAAAGCACTCTCTCTGCCTTGTGTGGAATGTGAGCTACTCTGCATCTTTCAAATTTTCAAACTTTGATGTCAATCAAAGAGCAGTTACCAACTGAGAATTTTGATACCCCCACACTAAAAATATACTTTGGAGTGATGACTGTCTGTCTTTAAATATGAAGCCTATCAGAGAGTCAAAGCATTCTAAATAAATTTTTAATGAGTGAGCTCAGCATACAGAATTATGGTGCATGTAAGGTCGTTGCACTCTTGCTGTATCCAAAAACAGGGATGTCTACAGTAAAGTGTATTGATTCATACAATCTTTGCATTGCAATTGGGATGTGGCCCAACATCAAATGGAAGGCAAATTGATTCGCTATGAGGAAAATGTTATCCTTGGAGTAAATCTCTTATACTTTGACCAAAGGGGTCAAATGGGGTAATGTTTTGGATGGAAAGAAAACAGTCACTTGTGTGTCTATGTATGCAAAAAGAATCATGGATTCATTTTGTTGGTACAGCAAAATTTCCAGCGTGCACTGAAAGTTGTTAATATTGCTTTCACTTAAATGCTGCTAGAATTCAATAGATTTAGCCAAAATTACCCTACAAAAGGCCTTCCCCCAGGTGAACCTTAGCTCTGCACTTGCAACAGTTAACCTCTTTTGTAAAAAAGCTAGCTTTGTTGATCAAACTCTCTTTAAAGGGTTCAAGCCATGCCATTGCTAAGGACTGTTACACAGTGATGAAATTTATCACCAACAGCTGTGTCTCACTTCAGTACAACAACAAACCCCTTTAACTTTATTGATCTCAAGATAGCTGCACAGGAAGTTCAGTGATAGGTTGTGGATTAATAGTGAGCCAACTTGGGATGGCTAAAACTTGGTATACATTTCTAGCATCATGATTTGTATGTATGTGAAGCATTTGCAGCTCTGTATACTCTCTGGATAGTGTATGTGTACTTTGTGTGAACTAGATGTAATCTTTTTTTCTAGGAATTAAATGGGGAGTGCATGTGTACCGTGTGTGAACTTGTACCGTGTGTGAACTAGATGTATATCTTTATTTCTAGGAATTAAATGGGACAGTGTATGTGTACCATGTATGAACTAGATGTAATCTTTATTTGTAGGAATTAAATGGATACCTTTTTTCTTTGTTCTGTTGGTAACAGAATGCATACCACAGCCATAAACTTGTGAAATACATTTATCTGGTCTAGAAAAGTCATGTAGTTTTTCAAAAATCACAGTGAAGTAAAAGTATTATAAATTCTTGAAAGGTAAGTTTAGTTATGGTAGTTTAGCAAAACTCTTTTCCATCTAGATCCCCAAAACTGTTAACAAAATATGCAGCCAAACTTTGACCTTGCATGCTTGATTGGCACTGGATAGAGCTTTATTTTATAATTCCATTGCTGTTAGTAATATTTTTAAACTTTTGTGACCTATTCATGTATAGTCACAAAAAGTTGTGTTTGAAAGTATCTGAGAACTCTGTATGTTGGTATATCAATAGGAGGCCAAACATTAAAACCTTGTCAGGGCTCTGGCCAGGCCATTTAAACCAAGTGCTGTATTTCACCTTTTCACCCAGAGCCTGGTTTGAAAGTTTATCACCCAGTCAAGACTTAGCTCACATTGATAGAGGACTACGAATACAATACCCAGAATCCTTTACAACAGTTTGGTTAGTTACAGCTTCTACACAATCACACATGTTTCCATGAACATTGTCAATGTTTGAACATTTTTGGGAAGATGAAACATACAGCTAAATGCCTGTCTACCTGTCTACAGGATCATACATTTATCCATGAACATAGTCATAAAAATTGTTTGAATACTGGTTGGGAAGATGAAACCTGCAGCTAAATGTCTGAACACAAATTTGAGTAGAATCTTCTTTTTTATATGCAAAACAGAAAAATTCTGATCGAGTCCGAACCCAGTGGTCACAGTCATCAACTGTACAAGAATTTAAGGAAGCTATGTATGCCCACAGTGTGTACAAGTATCCATGCTTAGTATTCAAAGACAGAAGTCAAACTGGAAACAAGGTAAGCATACATACTAGAGAGTCGTTCATATGTGTACGCATTGCAGATCTGTGTGAAAGAAAGAAACTTCTATCATGATTATCAGGGTTGGTTGATTTAAATCAGGCCGATTAAAATCACGATTTTAATTGAAAAAATTAAGATTTTAATGATTTAAATCAATTTAAATCGATTTATTTGATTTAAATCGTTGATTTAAATCACGATTTTTTTCAAAAAATAAAAACAATCACCAACCCTGATGATTATGTACTACAGGTTCTGTAAAAATTGATGAGCAGTACATGGCATGTTATCTTCAGGGATAGACTTTGTTTCAGTGGGGCATTATTTTTGGAATTGGACAGAGAAAAATCACCCCATTCAGTGAAAAGTAAAGGGTTGTAATCACACTGTGGGAGGGTAATTTTATGGATTTCAAGGGCAAATCAACTGTTGCCTCCAACTTACTGTATTTCCAGCTCTTGTTATCATCCTCTTTCATGAAATTTTTATAAAAAGATACTTGATAAGGCTTGGTGATTTGACAGTTACAAACCATATCGTTAATACACAGCACTGTGACTTGAGTTTATTCTGTAACCATGGTGACTACTCACCTAGTTTGTGTTCTGTTATTTGCACACAATGTCTGAGCTATTGTTTAAACTTCTATGTATAACTTACAAGCTTTGTGGTATCTATTTGATCTCAGATAAGTAGCATCCAGTCTGCTTTCATTTCGTTCTTCAGATTGTGTCTGTGCAAAGTCGGAAAGCTGGCTCAAATGCAAAGTTAAGACTGATCGATGGTCTGCCTATGTAAGTGTGCCATCAAGATGTACTTCAAGAAAACATCTCCAGCCAGAGACGGCTGCTGCATCCACTACCTGACAAGGTTCCTTTTGCTCAGATTCTCTTAACAAGGAAGTGGTGAAGCATTTCTGAGTTTTTACTTGAACAATTTTGTAGCTGAGTAAACCCACCATAGTATCTTTCATGTGGTAGACCTGTATCTAGTGCTGCCTTTACAAGGAGTGATAGTTTTAGATTTTATCATAAGGTGGGCAGTTCTGAAACAATTAAATTATGATTTACATTTTTAACAGGAAAAGAAATTTTCCAGGAGAGATGCTGAGTTTTACATTTATGTATTACAATCATAGGTGTATTGGACTACTTTCAGTTGAGGCAATTGAGGGGTTGGGGGTGGGGGCTAGGTAATTTTGAAATAAAGTCTCACACAAGTTTTCTGTAGGAAGAACTTATATTCTGTTGGAATGGTGGACTGCATCCCCAACCCATGACCCCCTCCCTATACCCCCTTCACTGAGGGTATATAGACCTTATGCATTGATGTCATGCGGTGGAAAACAATGAAGCACACGTGCATGAGCGGCGTAGATTTCTCATGCACATGTAGTAGACTTATGCCCATATATGATTGGTTGACAAATCAGCTGTCTGCATTTGTTGGTGTAACATACAATAATACACGCTTTTCCTCCAAACGAGGGAGCTCTTTCAGCTCAGTGACATCATATGTACAAGGTCTGTTGTGACCAATGTATAGAGAAATGTATCTTGAACAGTTTCAGTGGTTGCTTTATTTTATGAAAGTTTAAATTTCAGGTACTTTTTTTGCTAGACTTTAAACGTCCTACTTTTATAAGGGAAGGGGAGGGGGATATTTAGTGGTATCTATTATAGTATCATAATTATTGAACTACCAAAACAAGCAGAACTCTGGAAACAAGTCAGTAAATGTTGAATTGTCACCTTGATAATATTAAAGGGAATAAGCAGTTGCCCCAAACTTATTTTGACAGACGAACTAAATGTTACGAATTTCTTCTTATATCTATATTGGAAGTATCAACAATGTTTCAGAGCACAAATGTGGTATTGTCAAGGAAAACAATGGGGTTATTTTGCATGAATTCAGTTTCAAAATTGTCACATGATTTAAAAGAGCTATTCATGAATTGGGATATGCAGGTGTGCTAACTCAGTTTGGGGTGACTGCATTTTCCCTTCAAAATGGTTTTCTACTCAAGCAGAAGTGCAATTTTAGCAGAGTTCACTGCTATTGTTACTCTGCAATGTAACCTTGAATCCAGTCACAATTATTTTCCGTGTTTGTCACCCAACAGTGCAATTGCAATCGTACAATAACAGAAAAGTAAAGCATTTATTGGTTATTTCAAGCATTTCCAAAATTATCCATCCATTCCTTTTAGTTGCTGTGGAAACCACTATGTACACAAAAGTGAGTTTCTTGTGACTTTGCCTTTATCAATATGAGGAAATGATAAACTATCAAAGATAACAGTGCTGTTATTCTTTCTCATCATTATGGCATCTTCCTAATGTGTTTGAGTCTGTAGAGTATAGCATTCTGTGGTTAATAGTTAAAATACTAATTGCACAGAGCAGTAAACATCCATGCTGAGTAAGCTACATATGCTGTCTTTATGTTTTTATCAGTGTCATCAGACAAATATGTGCTTCACTACAAAGAAGTTGTCTCAAAGTTTATAACTTCAAAATGATTGTTAAATTTTCAAATTTATTACTGTAAGATGTTGAAATTATTGCTGTAAAATAAAATTTAGTTTTTTTTTCTTTTAAATCATGATATTTTACCTTGGACATGGCTAATCATATAACTTAAACGTTTCATTTAAATGAGATTGACCTCAGGTTTATACATCATTCCGTCCTCATTGTATGACTCAGTGCTGTCATTACATTTCTTATGACTGTTTAAACAATCTCCTTTGTTTCCCAGTTTCTTTTATTTCATACAAAACACAATACTGGACAATATGAAACCAATGATTAACTTGACAAGGGCTAATGTGCTCATCCGAGATGGTTCAAATTCTTCCAACAGTTTCTTAAGGCTCATTCTCTCTCAACAACAGTCTCACAGGGTTTCCCCAGGGTTTTTAGAGAGCATGAGGTGGTAATGAGTCCATGGGGGTTCAGAGCACATATACTCTACTACAGTTTGACAGTGCAGTATTAGCCATTACTGCAGTTGTGTCCAACTTACTGCTTGATGATTCTCCGTCACGAGTCAGGTGCGATATAATCATAACTTACAAAGCGCATGCGTGCTTCATTTAAAGAATTAATGGCACAAACATTTGTGGCAGAGTGGAACAGTACTTTTGTGTGAGGGTGGCCTAAAACAGTCATGGTGAGGTGGGTGCTTCAATTCATAAAACCAATACCAGAAGGAACCCGGTTCTATGCATCTCTCATTAATGAGCAGTTTTATTACCCAAGGAGGTAAGTCCTGTATGGACCCTATATATTGCTGTCATCACCTACTTGGCAGTCATTTGCTCCACCCCTCAGAGGACATGCTGCCCAATTTTGGGTATTCATTGCACTCAGCCTAGTTGCAGTTTAAATGAACATGAAGACACCCCCCCCCCCATCCCCTTAAGGGATTGTTGTTTCACCCCACATATAGTGAGGATATGATCATATTTCCAAATACAATTGGAGACCATACTTTGATTGGCAAAAGTTCAAAAAAACAACATCACTATGATTGGTCAAATGTAACTCGTGCAGAATGCTCTAGATCACTTGGTAGTGTGCCAGCTCACACATGTCCAGCAGTGACACTATGGATATAACCTTGGGCAGTTTTAAACTCTGTACAGAATATCGTAGCTTTGTGGAAGAACTGCCTTAGACAGGTGTTTTTCTTCACTGGAGTAGGGGCTAGAGGTTTATCGTAGCATGAAGAATTTTATCAATGTCTGGGATGACTAGATTTGTTGGCTTTTAAGTGTAACAGTTGCTGGTCTTCTTGGATGGGTTTTTGCAACAGTGGATAACTGAAAGTGGAGAGGATGATACAGCACCAAGGGTAAATCAACCTATGACACAGTAAAACTTTACTCCTTTAACAACTTTTGCTAGCAACAAAGTATGAAAAAAGTTTTGATCACCTACAAAATGTATGGTGTCAACCTCTCATCACCAGGGCCACCCAAGGCATTACCTAGCAATGTGCCTCGCCATCCTTTAGATGGCCATATCATGACAGAGATGGCCAAATTCACGCAGGATGACTTCTGAGATGGCCAAACAATGGCAATGCTTTCAAAATTTGAGTATCAATCTGCTGTTGTTCTACTTAATAGACATGAATTCAAGAACTGGCCAATTTCAGGCACCAAATTATCCTGTGCATACAGATATAACAAAAATATTATGCATTGGAGGAGTCATGCCAACAGCTCTATCCAAAACATCTGGACCCCTCCTGAGTTGCAGTTGTGATGGGAGGTGTTTTTATATACAAGTGGGACTCTCAATTTCTGAATCCTGGCCAAGGCCCGACCGGGCACTTTGGTTTGTATGGCCCTTTGACATCATGTACATAGGGTCTATTTCTATCTTGCCACACCCTTACAATAATCAGCAATCAATTTAGGAATCTGAGTGTGTTGTCTCTGTAAAATTTAGTCTGTCCCATATCCTTGCGTCTTACACAAAAGGGATACCTGGGAAAGGGAGTACAAGTTGCTCCTCCTAGCGTCTGCTGGGATCGAGGCTTCTTTGAACTGTCCAAAGGTTTGTGTAAGACCTCAAGAAAATACACAAGAGTAGGGTGCACCGCATCTCTGGTCCAGCTGTATAACGAAAAATCATCCGGTCTGGTACTGGCCGGATCTTTGAAGAAATCCGGCCAGATTTTTCTCAAATTCTAGCCAGAACTACCTCCATCATCAAATAATAGGGGTAGCTTTACAGACGAATTTAACACCTTTGCAAAAGATTTTCTTAGATACCGTTTATCAACTAATATCACAGGACCCACATTTGCAAGCGTGGAAATGTATGAATATTGAAGTTATATGTGTCAATTATTCCTCGACAGTATCATGCACAATCGGAGTCACATTCATCAGAACATATTTAAGTTACAAGTGGTTCTGTTCACCCTTTGGCCAGGATCTACATGTCAGTCTTGATATTTGCTTAGCCCAGGCAAAAAAGTTTAGTGAATTCATGCAGATACTGGCAGTCCTTTCAGTCAAGATGAGTTGGAGATATCCTTTTTCATATGGAAAGGTGAAATTCAGGTATTAATTGGCCCTTTGTATTTGCATTCTTAAACAAACTTGCCTTATATGGCATGAAAGCAGGCAAGATTAATGGAAACAAATTTTGCCTGCGGAAATTGGAATGTTAATCCTGTGCTGAAACGAAAGAGCAAGCAGAGGGAGCACTACAGTTATGAATTCCATGATACAACTAGCATTTTTAAAATGGCAAGAGAACAATTGCTACTTCATGCCTAGTGTGTAAGACAAAGCCCTGGCAAATAGAATGAGTATTCTCTGTCCCCTCCACCTTCAAAACAATGGGTGGAACTTCCCACACATTTGTGTTTCACCTTATCTTCTGTCAGATAGTTTACTCAAGCTAGCTGATTGAAAAGAATTCGAGAACATAAATTTTTCTGAGGGATTCTGACACTGTTGTAACAAGCCCTGACTAAAGTTTATTTCATCCAATGCTAACCTGACGAGTATATGTAATTCTTTGATTTTACCCATTCAAATACACATAGCACAGCAGCGATGGATGACCAATTCGAATCGTAAACTTGTTCCTCGGTTTCTGGAGTCCAGCAAATTAATAGGCAGATTTGTCATCCCAGACAGTTCCAAATCTCCCAACTAAGTTACTTCTAGCCCTTCCCAAAACTGGCATAAGCTCCTTGTATACGCACACACCTAGTTAAATGCTGAAGGCCATGTCTTGGTGAATATACAAAATGTGTAATCAGAGAATGTTAATCAAAGAGCAGCCACCAACTGAGAATTTTGACATCCCTCTAACAAAAGTGTACTTGTGGTGATGACTGTCTGTCTTTGAGCATTCCAAACAAACACTGGTACTCATACAAAGATAAAGAAAACAAATGAAGATGAACTATGTTACAACAATTTTAATGTAAGATGACAGGTATTTGTAACATCTCAGCATCATTTACTCTACATGCATAATAGCAATAATGTGACAAGAGTACTGCACATCAAGAAAAAAATATATATGCGCTAAATGGTCTGGGAGACCAAATACGGGGAAACCTGATCAGGGTAAACAAAGAGGAATGAAAAGAAAGAAATTCTGGTTTCTGTGTACAAAAAAATTTAAAATGAAACAACTGTTAATGGTTGTACACTAGAGATGCTAATGGTTTATTACAGGTTCTTGTCCATAGTACTTCACTTGAAGGATTATTTTTTTTTATCTATTTTTCTGTTTACAAATAATTTCCAGGCTAACAATGCTGTGAATCGTGTACATACATTCATTACTATGTACTACAATTGTGGTAATGTTCAGTGCATTCTGTGACCAGAATTTTAACAGGAAAAAATATGCAAATGAATTATCAGCACTCATGCAAAGGGATCTCCTTTTATTCACAAAAGTACTAAACATAAAAATGATTTTTCATCCAATTTTCAGCCAGTTACAAATTTTTAAGTTGACCTTCTGCAAGGACACTATCGTTTTCCTATGTGCACCAAATGCTACATGACTTACAGGGACTGGAAGTTTTTCAGGGGAGGATCGATAACTTTGGAAAGATGCTACTACAAAGAGCTGTCTTCTTTAACGAAAATACGTACAATGGTATCTCTGTAAAAGAGAATAAACTTTAAATTTTCAGAGTTAACTTCAAATTGGCATCATTTTGATACTGTTATGACGTAGATGAGTAATCTTTCCTCCCATGCCTTTTCTACAAAGATTTATATTAAATCAACGATGTAAAGAAACCCAAACATTAGTCTTTTTTGACTTGTTAATTGTTCTAAAATATGAAATATTGTTTAGTTTAATCAGACAAAATCTTAAAGAGGTAGAGAATTTCTCTGAAAAACATAAGGAACAAGTGGGTGGTCCATATCTCTGTCCATCTGCTGGACCCACCTTCTGGAGAAGTACAGTGACTAACTCAAAACTTGTTTAACACTTTCCGATGCATCCTCCATAGAAGCAGGTAAACTTGGGCATGTAGTCATGATGTACTCTGCCTTCTAACCTATGCTGATCATTACAGATACCTGAAATAGTTCTGAAAGCATACCTGATGATTGATGAAGCTTTATGGTTCCTTAATTTCACGTCAAGTTTTTGAGGTACTTTGCCATGGCATTAGATTCACTCCAATTTGTTCTTATGTTCTTAAAACCATATGTCTTTCTTTGGAAGTAAAAAAAAGTCTTATTACACCACCTCCTTCCCCCAACCCCATACCAATTGTCACCCATACCACTAGGTGGATATGACCATTATTCCTCAGCACATATGCATGAACAGTTAAGATCTTTACTTATTTCAATGGATATCATTTACATTTTAATCAAAAACTTCCTTTTATAAGGGAAAGGATGCTAACAGGAAATATCATAAAAGTACATAATAAAAAAATTAAAAAAAAAAAAAACCTTAAACATGTTACTACTGTCCACAATGGCCATTTAAAGACCTTTGTAAAAAAAAAAAAAAAAAAAAAAAAACAATGGCTATGAAATATGGGGAACAGAAAAATTTTGGTAACATGAGGAACAACACTAAAGTAATCAGGTCAAATGCTTGCATAGCCAAAAACAGCAGGACAACGACTAATGCAAACAGTACTGTGCTATACGGTGATGGTTAACATCAAGAGGTCATACTGTTGTCTTTCATATGCATGAAGTCATCAAGTTCCTGTCCAGCCAAAAGATGATATCAAGAATTCTTTTACAACCGTGAAAGGTCTGTCTCTATGAACAACTTTCTCTTTGATTGAAACTGCTCAACGTCAGGGTTGTACAGAAACTTGATGTTTCATTTTGCAATCCAGACAATGTTCCACACACTACGTGCTTTTTTTTTTAAAAATTGTGACGGCAATCATGTATACCAACCATAGTCTACAGCAAAATGGAGCACAAATCCTCAAATTGTCAAAGACCTATAACCCCCTCCCTCCTCCCATGCCAACGTAAGTTCAATTAAAACTGTTGGGGTTATTACATTGTGTAAACATCTTAGCAGTATCAATGTCTAGACTGATAAACAATTGCAATGAACACTAGACTAATATGTCAAGTTCTGCCGTGTATAATGTTCTAATTCAGAATGTTACTGTATATGTGTTAATGAACTCATCTTGTTTTTACGAAAGTTATTTTTCTTGCTATTTTTGTTTTTGTAATTTTTTTGTTTTTCCCTAAGGTTTATTTGTGCTGACCACCTATCTAACACTGGAGCTAACTATAAACTATTTTAACATTCTACCCAGAGAGTTCCCTAGTAAGTATAAAATAAGGTAAGCAGAAAAAAATAATGTTATCGATAATTAAGATTTCAAAGATATAAAGAGAGAGAGAGCTTAACTCAAGGAAGAACAATTACAAAGTTAGAAATCCCACTATTTTCACATGACAAGAAATACTGTATTATAGATTCAAATGGAGAGTACGTTTAAGTTACGAGTATCACAACATGAAAGTTACTTTGAACATAATCCTTCCAACACACACAAACACCTGATTGCTAGTGCTGAAATGCCTCTGTGACTGAAAGTGAGGCCAAAGACACAATGACATTTAGGTTCTGCTACTTTTGCGAAAATAATCGTTCTCAAAAGGCAATGATTTCACAACTGGTACAAACCTGAGCAAACTGGGTCTATTTTCAGTTGCAGCAAGAACAGCAACACTCCAAATGGGGGGATTGTTTTGTACCCTTAATGACATCTGTCATCAAGCCCTACACTGATATTTGTTTTTTCCTTTTGACAAATCATGGGGCTATATCTGAAAAATGTCACTAGCATACTTGAATACAGCAGTTGGTTTTGTTTAGTCTGTATTTACAGACCGATGCTACAGGACTGGAAATAAACCAAGTCTACAAAGGCCATGGTCTTCATATTTTTGTCAAAGGCCTTGGTGCCCTACAAAATGGCGTACTTTTCAAGCCACCATGGCCTTTTATTTGTGCCCTTTCAACAAAATACAACCAAGCATATACCTGATACTACAAATCTTTTGTTTGGCCTTGGTGTCCTTTGAGATGCATAAATGTGCCCTAAAAACTAATAGGAAAATGGCTGTGCCCTTATGATACCTTATTTCCAGCCCTGGGCCAACTTTTAGTACAAATGTAAGATTGACAATTTCACTTCAAATGCAGGTCATACACCTGCACCTGTACACTTTCTATAACTTCTTTCAATGATAACCTTCATACATGCTGCAGCAATTACCACCTATTTTGCTCAACTGTCTCCATTTTTTTTTTTACTTTTTTTAATTTAATCATACAACCACATGGAAAAATAAAACAGAGCAAAAACTTTAAAAAAAAAATTGCTCTGGATGACACACACTTACTGTGGTTCCTGTGTTAAGTGGTCCCCTGTCCAATGGTTGCTCAGAAAAAATATGAGATGCATTGGCAATCATGCACTTGGACTAAATAGTCCTGAAACTTTTACTGTTCAAGACTAACATGCATGGAACTGGTACCAGCCTGTTAATGAGATGTGGATACACTAACTGCAACTTATTGCAAATCGAAAGAGTGAAAGGCAAAACAGTTGAAAACCTTGAAAAAAAGTTGAAATCACTGCACAACTCTGTAACTGCACACATTTAATGTGTGTGAGCTAAAATAATACTCAAAATTGGAAAGTATGCATGACGATGATCTACTGACATTGTCCAAGACAAAAGGATGTCAAAAACTCTCACAGAAAACCCCTTCTTGTAAAAGGTTGCTGTACGAGACTAAATATGTCAGACCAATAAAATCACCACTAATAAAGACACACACCTTTGAGCAATCCCAGTGATATCTTTGTTATTAACAAGCATTGGTTGCACTGACCTAAGTATTTCAACATAACACAGGAAAGTATATCTCACCACCTCAACTTTGTACCAATTGTTAATGAAAAAACAGCGCATAAAATCAAGACCTAGGGGCCCGCCCCTTAACAAAACTTCCTTTAACAGCATATCAAGTCCACTCACATACATGTACTAGAAAAATTAGTAGTTCGCACAAATACATGCTATCCATAAGAGCCACAGAGGAGAAAGAATCAATCTCTTTGTGGATTTTACATAGGGAACTGTTTCAAGAGCCTCAAAACAGAAAACAGAACAGAAAAAATTGGGTTTCTCTTTTGTACCTCACACAGGATTATGTCAGGATGCAGAATAGTAGTACATTCTACTTCCTTTAAAGAAGAGTGCATTTACGACCTTTCCTCTTCTTTACTTGCAGAGCAGCTCTGGTGGCCATTTCAAAGACTTCCCTAACTCCCTCGTTGCATTTTGCTGAACACTCTAGATAGGAAAAAGCACCAATTTTTTCAGCCATGGCTCGGCCTTCCTCTGACTTCACTGGTTCTTGCTTCATCTTCATCAACTCCCTTGTAGTGTTCTCATCAAATCTCAAATCCTTCTTGTTACCAACTAGGATAACAGGGACATTAGGGCAGAAATGTTTTACCTGCAAACAATAGAAAAACCAATCATAAACAAAATGCTTGCTTTCTATTTTACAATGTATTATTCCTATCGGAATCGAGCTATTAGTGTTTTGCATTTAGGAAAATATGTAACTATAGCATTCCAGACTGTTAAATTTCAAAGAAGGAAAAAGCTTAAAAATATAACAATCACTTCACAAACTGTTGGCAGATAACCAAAATGACTTCAAAAATGACTTCAAATGACACAAAAGTCACAGAGTACATCTGAGGTGTTACTTCCATGTTAAATACATGATTTTATGAACACATTAACCATGAGCATAAAAGTTAATGTTTTGTTTCAACAATGACTATTCTACAATTCTTCAAACATGACTACTTACAAAGCAAACTTTTATTGTCCCAACATTATTTCCAGCCACTACATGATAATGTGGACCAGATTTCAAGAAGATCCATTCATACTTGTGCAAGAAAAAGCACAGGGTCCATTTCAAACAATTGACCCAAAGACCTCTAAATAACCTTTAACCTTAAATTCCTGAATGTATTCTGTGTGTTAATGCTTAAGGGTTATTGAAACTGTGTTTCAAAATTCCAGCATATAATATTTGCAGGAAAAGAAGCAGTTTTGGTGCTTTCCAACAATTAGCTTAAACAACTTGTAGCTGACTTTTTGCTTTATATTCTTGAGCCTTCTTGATAGTCTACTACCAGAGGACAATTGTTTCCAAGCTTCCTCAAAAGCTGCTTGAGCTTGTGCTTACAACATAACTTTGCAACAAACTGTTGACAGACAGATAGATGAAGCACAACAGCAGTTCCTCTAATCTAGTACTGTATGATCTGGTATGAGCTCAAAACTCTCTTGTCAGAGAAATTTCCAGAGGGGATGTTTCTAGGTCTTACGTATCAGGCATGAGCCTGACATTTAAAAAAAAAAAAAAGAATGAGGAAATTCACCGGTAGGTGGACACGGCCCATCTCAGCTCTACCATGGTTGGGACTGAGGTGAGGAAATTTTGAAATTTTGGCTGCTTAGATTGCAGGAAATGCACTCTAGGAATCAAATTTTATATTAACTTTGCCCTGCAGCCTAGGCCCTTTTTGTCATCTCATCCATCTGCTTAGGCAACATTCACTGTTAGGTTAAGGTTTGCTTAGGCTAGGTCTAGGCTAGGCTAATAGTAGCATAACATTATGCGTATGGGCCTGCCAGTCTACATTGTTCATTTTATAGCTAGCCTTTCTCAGTAATGTTAGGCCTACTATGGGCTAGGCCTAGGCATGATATTATCGGTGTGTGTAAACTCCTGTGTAATGAAACGTTAGGCCAGGTTATTTTAAAAAGAATTTTTTTACAAGTCGATTTGATGCAGCCGCCGATTCCAGTGCTACAAGATTGACACACATTAGTGTGAGACTTTGCCTAACGTAAACGGACTGTAAGACAAGCTATAGTTATGAATAAAGTCACCAAGCCCTTTCTTCACAGGGGGATATTTCCATTCTAATACTGGATTATCCTCAGTGCATGAACGTTCCAGCCACGACACTTGTTATTAATAGTTTTCTCAAAGTCACAAACCGGGAATCCCTTTTATCTCAGAATGATTTGGAAATGAAACTACCAATTTTCCCAGCAATTTCAGCACACAGCATGCCCACAGTTCAATGCATGCATGCAACACATGGACGATCGCGTGGCCCTCCCTTTGCATGACATGCATGTTACGCGCATTACCGATGCCCGCACGGACGTACGCCAGCTATGTCCGTCCTAATTTTCAGAATGGCCATGCCTAGTATTACCCATCTACTATGTAAACATTACCATGAAGGTGCATGCATTGCATTGAGGAACAGTAACAAAAAAAGGCAGAAATCGGCAGATAAGTGGAAAAAGCTCGTGCCTGTAAGTATACATTAGACTTCTCGTAAAAAGAATCCTTCTACAGCACCCTCCTTCAAGCCCTTCCACACTGGTCCAAACTTCCTCTTTACTTCCCCACAGAGGAAGGAAGGGCACTGGAACATCTCTCACTGGAAACACTTTTGATGAAAATGTGTGTTTTTAATTAAAGGAAACAGAAATGATTTGAAACCCAGCTTCTTTGTAACACTGAAGGTTTGAACAGTGAAACCATAAATACAATCCACTTACTTCTGGTGTCCATTTTTCAGGGATATTTTCTAAACTGTCTGGGTTGTCTATTGAGTAACACATAAGGATAACATCTGTGTCTGGATATGACAATGGTCTCAACCTGTCGTAGTCTTCTTGTCCTGCTGTATCCCACAATGCCAGTTCAACCTGTGGGCAAATTCAGTTACACATCAGGTTCAAATAACCTGTTATGCAATGCTACCTCCTCTTTTCAAAGAATAACTGAAAACTTTCTCTCTAGAATTTTTTTTTTCTTGTCATACTTGCAATTTGCAAAGTTTAGAAAGTATAACTGCAAAAGCTTTCACATATCATTAACCAGGCTACAGTATGGTACCTAGCACTTATTTCTGAAAGTGCAATGACCTAACCACCTTAACATAGGCACCAAACCATTACTATGTTAAGCTACCTTCCTCATCACAGGCCTTTCCACAGTCTACTAGTAGACTCTCTTTAATATGCAGAGACTGTTGAGGGACTTCCTCCATAAAATTTGTCTTTTGCCAGGTTTTTATCCTTTCCATAAGACCTACTTGTACAAACAACAAAACAAACATACCTACTCCTTTACACATTTGCAGTTCTTTGTGATCATGATTATGATACACTGAAAGCATTCAAACACCATACATCCACAAATGCATAAACAGTCTATCTTGTGTAAGTACTGTAATTCATTGCTATGCTGGAGTATGTCAGCATTATGTGTTCATGCTATGTACATGCTATGGAAGTTACATGTGTGGACACTTGGAACAACACATAGACTGCATCAGCAGTACATTGTAGTCTTCAAAGTGAAAATCACAAAGAGAGCATGCATGCATAGTTGATTGCAGAAGTAAATAGTTACCAGTAGGTTCTTCCAATTAATTATGAATGACTATAAAAGTGGCATTGTATGCGGTGATGAGCTTCTGTTTTATCCATTTTGAAGTTACTGCAATAGACATACTTTTCTTAATACTTGGGAGATGCTGCAGTAAACAACACTTATTAAAATGCAAAAAGTGTACACAGAATCCTGAATTATTTAGAATTATTTACCTGAATCCTCTATTATTTAGAATTTCATTACTAACTGGAATACACTTAACGAGATTGAAGAGAACCAGAATTCTTTTGCATCTCTGGCACTCCTACTGTAAAGGTAACAATTTCCCTATTAATTTTGATGCTCTTCCTTGAAAATTAAACATTTGGTCAAGTTCTCACTGTATTATTTACAGACATCCTTCTTACAAAAAAAAAAAAAAAAAAATAAATACAATAAAAAAATTTCTTTATCACATGGTTCAAATTCATGATACTGACGTAACAGTTTCATATAAACTTTTCTAAAAAGCTCAATACTTTCCTCTCTTGCAATAAATTTTTCTCGCAGGTCTACATTCTTCATATACATGCACATAACCATAAAATGTCAAAACTGTATAATAATTTGTATGTATAATGGCTGATTCATACTTCAGTATAGCACCATGAAGTTACGAAAGTTCATTACTGTTCAACTCTTGAGCTAAGTCCATAATTGGCCCACAAGAGAACGGGATGACATTATATGATGGTTCTTATAGCTGTATAGCGAATGAAAAACTGGAAGAATAAACCAGCCGTATGTCTTGGAAGACCTGGTGAGGCTATGTGTTGAAGAAACCTTATCAGGTAACAAGGAAGGAAAAAAGGAAGGAACACCCTGCCAGCTGCAAATCTGTGGATCAAGTGTCAAGGTTCTGTGTAACTTCCACCTAAAACTATAGTTGAAGCATCAAATAAACAATGCCTCAAGTAAAGATAACTTCCCTTCTTGGAATGAATTTCAAAACCTGGGGTTTTAGTTGGTAAGCTATCTATGGTGGTATTTATTGTATGTCCAGTATGTCCATGATGGAAAGATCAATATTATCATTAACATATACACTGCCATAGCTGAACCGTTGGTATATGAGCACAAATAATTTTGTTTTCATTCATTATAAGTTAACCAACATGGAAGACTGAAGAAGACAAATACAACATAAAACTCACTGTTTTGCCATCAACTTCTATATCAGCCACATAGTTTTCGAATACGGTTGGTACGTACACTTCTGGGAACTGGTCTTTACTGAAGACGATTAATAGACAAGTTTTACCACAAGCTCCATCACCTACTATCACAAGTTTCTTTCGTATCGCTGCCATATTGAACTATCTGAAAGAGAAACGAATGAAAGAATGTTAAGGTTGCAAAACGCTCTTGAAAGCATTTATGACTAGCACTTGCCATACATAATTTACCAGTCATTTTATGGATATCACTTACAGTGCATCTACACTTCCAATTTTTGGCAGAGTGGAAGCACCACTGGGAGCATGTACAGTATCCATACTTTTCAAAAGATGACAAAAGCACCCCTTTTAAAAATCCAACAAGAGACTACTTTACAATGGTAGCGATGCCATAAACCAGTGTTATTTCATTATTTAGTTACATTTTGGCCTCAAATCTGGTCACCAAATGTTACATACATGCAACTTTCAAGCCCAAGGACCATTTGAAGGTTGCAATACATACTTGCTATCACTTTCGACACATATCATGACAATGAAAGACTACTGTACTGAACAGGTTCATTCTTCATAAGAATTAGACAATGTACTGTACAATTACAATTTGCTTTATTCAATTAGACAATCACAACTCATGCATGCTAAATGGTATCTGATCAACATGACTGACATAAAATCAGCTGGCTCTTTAGGTTAGGTTAGGTTAGATGAGGTTTAACGTCCCAGTTTCCAACCAATTGGTTCAAGTCGAGACCACCACGGCCTTTTTTCCAGTTGTGGCTCACTGGTTTGTTTTCCCTACTCCATTGTTTATGCTGAGCACCAAGCACAAAGGCAGTAGGTTCCATTTTTAAAGTCTTTGGTATGACCCGGCCAGGATTTGAACCCTAGACCTTCCGGCTGCAAGTCGGATGCTCTAACCACTTGACCACTGCAGTCGGTTAGCTGGCTCTTTAGCTAAAACTTAACAAAGTGTGGTAGTATTCAATTTTATAAAACCAATTCCAACTCATGCACCTTCATGTGTCCCTCATCCAGGACAGTGGCATAGAATCAGCTGTTTGTCAAATACAGTAGGAGTCTCCCTCAATGACCTGAGTTGTTTTCATGTTTACCATAGATCTGAGACAATGAGACAATGTTGGTTTGCCCAAATAAAAATTCTTGTGCATCACACATGTAACACTATTCAAAGTTTCCAGTAGCAAATTTCCACAAAGGTCTTGCGCTATGTAGACAAAAGAGCCTTCTGCATATTTTCTAAGTATGTCCCCAAATGACCCTTTATGTGGCCTTTGACCGCACATGTTCCAGACACAGCAAAAGACCTACATAACAGTAAGAACCAAGTTTCAACAAAATCTATTCATAGTTGTGGCAAAAGCAGCATACTCATGCCAAACATAAAACTAACCAGTTATTCTGATCGAAAACTATTGCCTTTAAAGATTTTTACACTACGCCTTGCCCACTCATTACTATGCATGATATCAGCACTAAACGCAATAGAGCACAACTTCACACCCAGGGTCAACATACTTTTTACCATGTATTATGCACAACAGACTTTCCCACCATGAAGTTTGGTTGTGCACTAAGCATTTTCCCCCATTTTCAAAATGACCACACCCACTCATGAAATTAATGAAGATGATTAGGTATTATTACAAAAAGGCTATTACCTTTACCTATTAGCCTATAAGCATATACATGCCACATATGAATCTAACCAGCCATCCTGATTGAGCGAGATTGCCCTTTTAAGGTTGTTACATAAACATAGCCTTGCCTACTCATTACTATGCATGATATTAATGCAAAAAGCAAAAGGGCACAACTTCATGCCCAGGTCAAAATACATACCAAGTCTTAGCACAGCAGACCTTTCTTACTATGAGTTTGCTTGTACAAAAGCATTTTCAAATATTTCCTCCCCCACTCATGAATAATAATGAAGATTATGTATACACAAATCTTTCATGCTTCTAAGCATGCTTAGAGAGTACAGTTTTTCATGCTATGTAGCACTGGTACTGTAGTTCCTAACCTTGCCTGGGATATTAACATAAATTTAAATAATCTCTTACTGCATCATACTGCAGTTTTTCATGCTTCGAAGCAAGAATTGAGAGAACAGTACAAAAACCAGAATGCAAAAATGCATTGAGGTTTCGATGATATATGTTCTATTCCAAATAATGCCATGATGTCCCATGTCTTTCAGTCGCTGGTCAAGTGCTATCTTAACATGTTGGAAAAATAATTTTAAGTTCATATTTGATCTTGGGAATTCCTGGGAAATTTTGCTTTTTGCCTTCTGGTGAACTCATGAGACGATCTTGGGAATTCTTAAACTTTTGCTTTTTGACCCCAGATGACCTTTGACCTCCATCAAAAACGATAGGTTTCTTCCTCTTACCATAATGCATGTACATACTAAGTATGAAATTTATTCAAGCTTCCTATCTTGAGATATCATGTTAAAAACATTTTCAGTGTTTGACCCCCCGGTGACCCTAAATGACCTTTGACCTCCACCAAACATGATAGCATTCATCTTCCCACCATAACACATCCACATACTACCTATGAAATCTATCCAAGCTTCCTATCTTGAGATATCGTGTCAACATGGTTTTCAGAGTTTGACCTCCGGTGACCCCAGATGACCTTTGACCGCCACCAAAAATGATTGGGTTCTTTCTCTTACCATAACACATCTACATACTAAGTATGAAATTTATCCAAGCTTCCTAACTTGAGATATCATGTTAACAAGGTTTTCAGCAATCGACCCCCGGTGACCCCAGATGACCTTTGACCTCCACCCAAAACAATAAGGCTCTTCCTCTTACCATAACGCATCTACATACTAAGTATGAAATTTATCCAAGCTTCCTATCTTGAGATATTGTGTTAACAAGGTTTTCAGAGTTTGACCTCCGGTGACCCCAGATGACCTTTGACCTCCACCAAAAAAATAGGGTTCTTCCTCTTATCATAACGCATCTACATACAAAGTATGGAATTTATCCAAGCTTCCTACCTTGAGATATCGTGTTAACAAGGTTTTCAGCATTCGACCCCCGGTGACCCCAGATGACCTTTGACCTCCATCAAAAACGATAGGGTTCTTCCTCTTACCATAACCGATCTACATACTAAGTATGAAATTTATCCAAGCTTCCTATCTTGAGACATCGTGCTAACAAGATTTTCAGAGTTTGACCTATGGTGACCCCAGATGACCTTTGACCTCCACCAAAAATTGGTAGGGTTCTTCCTCTTACCATAACACATCTACATGCTAAGTATGAAATTTATCCAAGCTTCCTAACTTGAGATATCATGTTAACAAGGTTTTCAGCATTCGACTGCCGGTGACCCCAGATGACCTTTGACCTCCACCAAAAATGGTAGGGTTCTTCCTCTTACTATAACACATCTACATACTAAGTATGAAATTTATCCAAGCTTCTTAACTTGAGATATCATGTTAATAAGGTTTTCAGCATTCGACCCCCGGTGACCCCAGATGACCTTTGACCTCCATCAAAAATGATAGGGTTCTTTCTCTTACCATAACGCATCTACATACTAAGTATGAAATTTATCCAAGCTTCCTATCTTGAGATATCGTGTTAACAAGGTTTTCAGAGTTTGACCTCCGGTGTTCCCAGATGACCTTTGACCTCCACCACAAACGATAGTGTTCTTCCTCTTACCATAACGCATCTACATACTAAGTATGAAATTTATCCAAGCTTCCTAACTTGAGATATCGTGTCAACAAGGTTTTCAGCATTTGACCTCCGGTGACCCCAGATGACCTTTGACCTCCATCAAAAATGATAGGGTTCTTCCCCTTACCATAACCCATCTACATACTAAGTATGAAATTTATCCAAGCTTCCTATCTTGAGATAACGTGTTAAAAAGGTTTTCAGAGTTTGACCTCCGGTGACCCCAGATGACCTTTGACCTCCACCACAAACGATAGGGTCCTTCCTCTTACCATAACGCATCTACATACTAAGTTTGAAATTTATCCAAGCTTCCTAACTTGAGATATCGTGTCAACAAGGTTTTCAGAGTTTGACCTCCGGTGACCCCAGATGACATTAGACCTCCATCAAAAACGATGGGGTTCTTCCTCTTACCATAACCGATCTACATACTAAGTATGAAATTTATCCAAGCTTCCTATCTTGAGACATCGTGTTAACAAGATTTCAGAGTTTGACCTCCGGTGACCCCAGATGACCTTTGACCTCCACCAAAAATGATAGAGTTCTTCCTCTTACCATAACACATCTACATACTAAGTATGAAATTTATCCAAGCTTCCTAACTTGAGATATCATGTTAACAAGGTTTTCAGCATTCGACCGCCGGTGACCCCAGATGACCTTTGACCTCCACCAAAAACGGTAGGGTTCTTCCTCTTACCATAACTCATCTACATACTACGTATGAAATTTATCCAAGCTTCCTAACTTGAGATATCATGTTAATAAGGTTTTCAGCATTCGACCCCCGGTGACCCCAGATGACCTTTGACCTCCACCCAAAACAATAAGGCTCTTCCTCTTACCATAACGCATCTACATACTAAGTATGAAATTTATCCAAGCTTCCTATCTTGAGATATTGTGTTAACAAGGTTTTCAGAGTTTGACCTCTGGTGACCCCAGATGACCTTTGACCTCCACCAAAAAAATAGGGTTCTTCCTCTTATCATAACGCATCTACATACGAAGTATGGAATTTATCCAAGCTTCCTACCTTGAGATATCGTGTTAACAAGGTTTTCAGCATTCGACCCCCGGTGACCCCAGATGACCTTTGACCTCCATCAAAAACGATAGGGTTCTTCCTCTTACCATAACCGATCTACATACTAAGTATGAAATTTATCCAAGCTTCCTATCTTGAGACATCGTGTTAACAAGATTTTCAGAGTTTGACCTATGGTGACCCCAGATGACCTTTGACCTCCACCAAAAATTGGTAGGGTTCTTCCTCTTACCATAACACATCTACATGCTAAGTATGAAATTTATCCAAGCTTCCTAACTTGAGATATCATGTTAACAAGGTTTTCAGCATTCGACTGCCGGTGACCCCAGATGACCTTTGACCTCCACCAAAAATGGTAGGGTTCTTCCTCTTACTATAACACATCTACATACTAAGTATGAAATTTATCCAAGCTTCTTAACTTGAGATATCATGTTAATAAGGTTTTCAGCATTCGACCCCCGGTGACCCCAGATGACCTTTGACCTCCATCAAAAATGATAGGGTTCTTTCTCTTACCATAACGCATCTACATACTAAGTATGAAATTTATCCAAGCTTCCTATCTTGAGATATCGTGTTAACAAGGTTTTCAGAGTTTGACCTCCGGTGACCCCAGATGACCTTTGACCTCCACCACAAACGATAGTGTTCTTCCTCTTACCATAACGCATCTACATACTAAGTATGAAATTTATCCAAGCTTCCTAACTTGAGATATCGTGTCAACAAGGTTTTCAGCATTTGACCTCCGGTGACCCCAGATGACCTTTGACCTCCATCAAAAATGATAGGGTTCTTCCCCTTACCATAACCCATCTACATACTAAGTATGAAATTTATCCAAGCTTCCTATCTTGAGATAACGTGTTAACAAGGTTTTCAGAGTTTGACCTCCGGTGACCCCAGATGACCTTTGCAGGCTTCAAAGTGGTCCATCACAGAAATATAGGAGGTTTTATAGGAAGGATACTGATGAATATATAGGGTTTTATAGGATTTTTCAAGGAAAATATAGAGTAAATATAGGAATGTTACACACTAGCAGTTCTAATTATCTTCAAAACTCCTCAAAGTTGTGGATGGGGAAAACATAGTACCTTAGGAAACTAATGAACTATACTGTTTAAATGATACAAATGTGATTCAAAGTATCACAAGTGCGGACCATGTGGCAGAACTGTGTGATTCTACCATCAACATGGAATTAAGAAAACCACCTAAATATTTTGGTGGAAGGGAAAGGGCAAATCCCCTGACGGTGGTGTATTTGCATATTTTGACCCTGGAATAAAGTATCCATAAATGTTATTATTTGTGCATATCAAATAGGCACCAAACTTTGCAATATTTGAAGTTGAGAACATGTAATGTGACCATGATAGTGCTTTCAAAAGATGGGTAGTTAACGTGGACAATGAACTGTTGCTAATGTCCTAAAGTACACAAATAGAATTCACCTCAGCTCCAATAATAATAATGGGGTTGAGGTGGGGAAATTTTCGAATTTTTTGCACCTTAAAAACTGTAACAGGAAATGGTCTCTTAATACAACATTTTTCTATAAACTGCACTGTATTGCTAGTCAATCTTGGTAAGTGTGACATGTGGGTGATGACAGTATGATCATAGGCCTGTGACAACTGTATGGTTGCCATGAAAACATTCGAACTCATGTCCCAGTGGCATAGCCAGAACTGTCTCAAGAGGGCCATGTAGTTTTTTCTGTGATTGCCAGCATGGGGGAGGGGTCTAAGGGGAGGGGGCACCCCCCCCCTTAAAAAATTTTTTGAATGATTGGGTGAGTTACATGCAATCTGGTGCTACATATGTTATCTTTTTGAAGTACAATTTTCAAAAAATTTACATATTTTAGGTTACTAAATTAAAGAAAAAATTAGCATCAGTGAAGGAGAGAGGGCATGGTCCAATGGTCCCTTCCCCTAAAAATGTGCTGCTCACTTTGAATTTGTACAACTTGGAAGAACAGTGTAGTCCCCATATGTCAAGATGCCTACAGTGTGCAAAACTGCCTGTGCATTAACATACTTAATATCTAAAATCTCACTTGAGGAAGTTACATGACAAAATTAGGGAAAGGACAACTTGGCAAGTGCCCCCCTTGCCACCACTGATGGGCACTGCAGCACCAGATCCCACACATGGATTAGATTTCCACTTTGGTCTGTTGGATAAATTGATGTGGCATCCAGAGACCTGCCATAGAGCTTCTTGTAGAGTTTACAGTAGGGAAAACTGACTTAGAGATTTGCACATTGTAAACTTGTAACCATTACAGAGTGACTGTTAATTTTCTCAAAGCACTAAGTTCTTTTTCTTTAAGGGACAATTGTAATTGTACAACACTTTGAACAATCAACTGATTTAATGGTAGAACACAGTTTAAGGGAAGATGGTAGATGACACGGAAAATACTGGTATTTTGAACCACTGTACTACAATATTTTGAATTAAAGAATTAGTCATATCACAGACCAGCTACCTGCATGTGCATGCAAAGCATAGGTAAGGGTTTTAAACTGTGGAGGACTGCATGACTACAGGGGATGCCAGGCAAAGGAATCTAATCCACCCCCTTGACAATACCACTACAACAGAGTACTTAAAATCACAGGCATGAAAGTGGAACATTTATGGGTGATGAAATAAGTGTTTATTAGTGTCCTATGTAGTTTCACATGAGAATATTTCTGAATCCTATGACTGGCCATTGTGTACTAGCTTGCATCTAATTAAGATACTTGGCATCTATACACTGCTACCTGTCTAACTAAGCCACTATGAGTCTACAGCAGCTATCTTGGAAAAAGAAAACATCTGCAAATTTCACCCCAAAACACCACATAAAAGAAAAGTTTTTTTCCAAGATAAGAAAAATATAGGAGAATATAGGAAAACAAGCCCAAAATCATACAAATAGAGGAAATATAGGATTTTTGAAAATTTATAGGAAATTATAGGAAATATAGGATCACTTTGAACCCTGCCTTTGACCTCCACCACAAACGATAGGGTCCTTCCTCTTACCATAACGCATCTACATACTAAGTTTGAAATTTATCCAAGCTTCCTAACTTGAGATATCGTGTCAACAAGGTTTTCAGAGTTTGACCTCCGGTGACCCCAGATGACATTAGACCTCCATCAAAAACGATGGGGTTCTTCCTCTTACCATAACCGATCTACATACTAAGTATGAAATTTATCCAAGCTTCCTATCTTGAGACATCGTGTTAACAAGATTTCAGAGTTTGACCTCCGGTGACCCCAGATGACCTTTGACCTCCACCAAAAATGATAGAGTTCTTCCTCTTACCATAACACATCTACATACTAAGTATGAAATTTATCCAAGCTTCCTAACTTGAGATATCATGTTAACAAGGTTTTCAGCATTCGACCGCCGGTGACCCCAGATGACCTTTGACCTCCACCAAAAACGGTAGGGTTCTTCCTCTTACCATAACTCATCTACATACTACGTATGAAATTTATCCAAGCTTCCTAACTTGAGATATCATGTTAATAAGGTTTTCAGCATTCGACCCCCGGTGACCCCAGATGACCTTTGACCTCCACCCAAAACAATAAGGCTCTTCCTCTTACCATAACGCATCTACATACTAAGTATGAAATTTATCCAAGCTTCCTATCTTGAGATATTGTGTTAACAAGGTTTTCAGAGTTTGACCTCTGGTGACCCCAGATGACCTTTGACCTCCACCAAAAAATAGGGTTCTTCCTCTTATCATAACGCATCTACATACGAAGTATGGAATTTATCCAAGCTTCCTACCTTGAGATATCGTGTTAACAAGGTTTTCAGCATTCGACCCCCGGTGACCCCAGATGACCTTTGACCTCCATCAAAAACGATAGGGTTCTTCCTCTCACCATAACCGATCTACATACTAAGTATGAAATTTATCCAAGCTTCCTATCTTGAGACATCGTGTTAACAAGATTTTCAGAGTTTGACCTATGGTGACCCCAGATGACCTTTGACCTCCACCACAAACGATAGGGTCCTTCCTCTTACCATAACGCATCTACATACTAAGTATGAAATTTATCCAAGCTTCCTAACTTGAGATATCATGTTAACAAGGTTTTCAGCATTCGACCTCCGGTGACCCCAGATGACCTTTGACCTCCATCAAAAACGATAGGGTTCTTCCTCTTACCATAACGCATCTACATACTAAGTATGAAATTTATCCAAGCTTCCTAACTCGAGATATCGTGTTAACAAGGTTTTCGGAGTTTGACCCCCGGTGACCCCAGATGACCTTTGACCCCCACCAAAAACAATAGGGTTCTTCCTCTCAATATGGGGCATCTATGTACCAAGTTTGAGAACTGTCAGAGTTTCCCTTCTTGAGATATCGTGTTAACGAGCAGCGTCACAAACACACATACACACACACATACACACATACACACACACACATACACACACACGCACATACACACATACATACACACATACGCCATCACGAATGCATTGGTTTCTCTTATCATCGAAACCAAAAATTGTCCCAATTGGGTGAACTGTTCCCAAAAGGCTATTACCTTTGCTTATTAGCATATCCATACTACAGTATATATGACATTAAAGGTCGTGTGACATGCCACCAAAAAGAGCTGTTTCACTTGTCATTTAAAGAATTAAGTCCTCCAATCAAAGATCCATTGGAATTATTTCAATATCTTTTACCGTTCTCAGAATATATGTCTTCAAAGTTTGATGGTTTCTGAAGAAACTAATTGCCTATGCAAAAATAATGATGTGAAGTGTTACACAGTGTGAAGATTTCTTTTGTTAACCCTATACAAATTATCTCTTAATTACTGATCATACAGATATTAGCAGTTTGGTGAGTGATATCAATATTTTTCAAGGAAAAAATTTTAACTTTTACAATAAACCCCTCAGGGAATAACAATGCTACCAGTGTCCTTGAAATTAAGGTTGAAAAAACAAAAGCTAACATGTGCCATATACGATATGTCCATCTTTCAGTGTCACATATTTGCATATTTAGCTCATGTTTATTCATGATACAAGTGTGAAATAGAAATTTACGCATAAAATGGTCAATATTTGATGGATTTTAATGGGAATTGTGACCATTTTCTCGATTTTTAATGCTTTTTACATCAAATATCCAACTACAGTATGTTATTGTCAAGACCTTTAATCAGCCATCCTGATTGGGAGATAATGCTATTTTAAGATTTTAATGTTTAGCCCTGCCCCCTTATTACTACAGTATGCATGATAATGGCCCCAAAAGCAATAGGGCGTAACTTCACACAGGGTTCAACATACCTACCAAGTATCATGCAGAGCAGACCCTTCCCACTATGAGTCTGCTTGTGCACAAGTTTCACATCACACACCCACACACATACACAAGCCTACTTGACTGCAATGGTTTGGCATCATAACCAAAAATGTTCCTACGAAAACCTTGAAATTTAAATTTCATTAAGGACTCGGCCAAATTAGAGCGTCTCCCTCATCAAGTCCAATTTTTGAGTCTTTCAGTCCTGAGTACTACTAATTGTCACCCACAGAGTGATAGTTGATTTTGACTGCACATTTTGTAGTCAGAAGACTTCAAATGCATACTTACAATGTGGTGGTAAGATAATAACTATTTTTAATAACAATATACTGACACCAAACACTCAAATTGAATATTAAAGATCTGCACCCAGCGGTAAAGGGGGAAATTGATCCGTTCAGATGAAGGGGAGCAAATTACCCTTTAGTGTCTGCTTTTCAACCACCTTTTTTTTGTAAATTAAGACAGCTTTTTTCAAGGATCATTTCCAAAATGAAAGATGAATCTTCCAGGATCAGGGTCAAACTTAAGATTGCCAAGCAAATGAGACCACTTCTCAGTGTCACTGCCCTTTTAACCAGCATCAGACTTGCTGTACTCACAGGGTTGTCATCATCAGAACAGCAACTGAAACAGGACAACAGGCTACTAAGTAGGTCTGACTTGAGGTCCTACAGCTATGATGATAACCTTTGAAGTAGCCTTGAGTATATGAAAATGCAACCAGATAGTAACACACAATCCATACTGCAGGTACCTGTAGGAAAGGCCTACTGCATCCTCTCCTCAGGCTTACAATAAAATGTATCTGATGATTCACTTGATATCAATATCTAAGTAAAGACAAAATCTATCCTAATATGAACTAAAAACTTTATGATACTTGCAGCAACACTTTAATCATCTTCAATTTTGAATAGTATGTACATTTTCTGCCAAATCTGATAAATGTAACTTATTTTTCAATAGCCCCCCCCCCCCCTCCCACCTCTGTAGTCAGTTGGGGAATTTAAAGTAAAGGGGAAGAGAAAAAGAGAACAAAGAGACAAGGGGATTGAAGAGACAGAAGAAGTACCCAGAACTTAAATTTTCAAACTGAGTCATATTATTCTTTCATATCTATTAAATTGTCCTTCAAACACTGAGCTACTAAACTTCCTCCTCCCCGCCTGTAATTCATCAGTCAGAATCACTCACCAGTCTATGCCCCAAGTACTATTAACTTTCTTTTTTTTAACCTGCACTAAAAGCTGATAAATGGGGCCTTTGGAACTAATTTTTTGCAGTCTTTTTATCTCATACTGCAGAAGCTTCCAGGGGAAGCCCCCTGGACCCCACACCGTACAAACTCATGCTTTGTGCTTGTGGTGCACCCACTCTCATTTCATCACTCTGGTATATCAGTTGAGGGAATCACAACTGCAACGAGCAGATTTCTTGTGGATTTATAAAATTTTGAAAGGAAATGCATACGTATGGTAGTGTAGGCTGACTGAGCATCAGTGCATCCTGATGCCCTGATACACCCCTTGAGTGACCCTCTATTCTATAGTTACTGTACTCGGTACCTCTAGTTTTCTTTCATCTTACATGATACATGCTGTATGTAATTATTTCAAGTGTACATGCTTGTAAGCTTGTAATTTCAAGCAATATACTTTCATAAGTTTGACATCTTCAAAAGCTTAACAAACAGGTCACAGGAATTCATTACTACGAACTAACACTATATGAAAATAAACTTATGCAAAATTCTTACAAGAAAGTGTGTAAGTGATACTGTAGGCCTGTTGGACAAAATTTGCCTGACACAAACAGCCCTAACCTAGACTACGAAGTCTACATACAGTCTTCAACAAAAGTACATGGGACAAACCTCCCTCCCCATATCAATATATGCATCAGCTTGACTGTAAGTGAGCAGATATAAACTATCCTCACCTTTGGTGTACCTAATGTTTCATTCATGTTAAAATCCGTTTTTATTTTTGAGTGAGTATAGTACAAAAGACTTGTCTGAGTTCCCTCAGATAACTTTATACAAAGTGTTGTTTCCTCATCTTGTTAAGTGTTGGGTTTCTGTTCATGAGGCAACATTTTAGACCTTCTATAACTGTGATGCTGAACAGTCAGATGCAAACCATGCATACTTGAGGAATTTTGTTCACAGCCGTTTGTCATTGGACAAACGGTTGAAGACACAAGTCTGTGTTCTAGTAAGTCACACTTTTTACAGTATCAGGGCTTTACACTGTGACTGTTTTTGTCACAGTGGGGACCATTTTACCACTGGCAAGTGACATTTTGCTCTTTTTGTCACCCGCAATAATTACAGAGAATCATTTTTTGTTATTGGAACTGCACAAAAATTGCCTTTAAGTCACTTCAAATTCTGTTCACAACTTCAAACACTTCCAACAGCCCCCTCTCTGCCAGACCCACACTCTTCACAGGCCTGACTTTGGAGAAAATTTTCAGGACCATAGGCCAACCTCATGGGAAATTTTGGTTGTCCGTTTCGGAAGTCCAAGTAAAAAGTGACAAACAAAAGAACAAAATTTGATGTTGCTGCCATGGTAAACAAATAACTTTTTATTAAATTCTGTATGCTTTCCAATGATCTTTTCTGTCTATTTTGTTTCAATGATGAATGACAGCTCACACCATTGTCTCAATACAGGAAATAATTTATCCAGTATCTCACTGCAATTTGCTACACAAGCTGGGCAAACTGCTACACAAATGCCAAAGTGTGTAGCACTTTTTTGTGTGCATAACCATAGGGTTTTCAGTGATTTTACACTACAGAAGGAAAAGATTCTCAAAACTGCTCAGCAAAATTTGAATACTAAATTATTTCCTGCAATACCATTTCTTAAGGAGACTTATGACCTAATTTCTTGCTGATGTAGTGAACTGAACAAATACAAATAAAATCTACTTGTCCTTCTGACAAGCTTAAAGACAGATTTGTATTCACCCCAAGTATGACTTTTACAAAGAGGTAAGCAAAAGTCTCAATTGGTGACTACTCTTTGATTGACACCAGAGTTACAAAATTCAAAAGATGCAGAGCAGCCTATATTACACAGCACACACAGAGAATGTTTTGATTACACATGGGGTCTTTTATGCTAACCAGGATGCGGCCTTGAGCAGTGAACTATGTTTGTGTCTGCACAAGGAGAAGCAGTAAAGACAATTATGGGCAGGGCTTACCACCAAGTAAAAGTCATACTTGGAGTGATGCAAATCCCACTTTAAAGACAGACAGTGGCTGTCAGATGCAATTTTCACTCATCTCCGACGACAGGACAAGTGGTAAATTTCAGCCCTGAATGTTAGAATAGAGATGTCTTTCACTAGTCTTATATAGTAGGTAATCACTAGTGTTTGCACGGGTAACCTGTGTACCCGGGTACCCGCCTGACAGTTCTATTGCCAGGTTCCAAATTTACTACCCAGTTAAGAAAAAAAAATGTTGCATGCCAAAAAATCATCCTGCATTTATCATTTTCCCAGAAGATTTCAAGAGCCATTTATTTGCTTTTTTGTTGAAAACAACCACAATGAAAGAAATCAAAATTATTTCAGAGGTAATCTTTTTGGAGGTTTTCTTAAGAGTCTTTGCTGTGAGCTCACTTCGCGATCTCCACTCATGATTTTCTACAAAACTTATCTAGGCAACATCTCAAATGAACTGCTAGCGTACACAGCCCACATACGTACTGAATTGTGCTCAGTATGTAAACTGAGCTTTATAGGGCCCATTTCCCAAACAAGTGAAACATACGTCTTGTGTGTAAAAAGCATCATGAGGTCATCTTTATGTAGTAGCTTGTTTACAATATGCTGTTCAGCCATTCGCTTGTGAAAAGCAAAACAGAACCCTCATGTGTAATAAAAAAAAAAACTCCAAATGGCTCTACATTCCTGCAACTTTGAATCACTTAATTTTGCATTCAAAGCTTTTGTTAAAAATTTGAATTTTTTTTATACAGCCCACCGCTCAAATTAATCATGTTTATGAAATCACATTTGCAATTTATCTGCTCCCCGTCCTTGCAAGTGTGACATATGTAACAGTCATTTGTACAAAAAATCAGGTGACAGCCTAACAACAGTTGCAACAGCCTACACTACCGTAGGCCTAGGCTATACCTCACTTCGTTAACACCTTGAGTACAGTACAGTATACCAAAAAGCAAAAACACCTCAAGGTTAATGGTAAAATCTGTCACTATTATGCAAATCAACACTACGCCATGTGTGAAGTACTAAGATATGCCTACTGAGACTAAATATTCACGAAAAGTTATGGACTGAACCAGATCGAAAGGTGTCTGGATGTCAACCCAAGGCTATATAGCTACGTAAGAACATAAGAATATGGGTGAGCTTGCTGCGGAACATAATAGTTACTGTCACAGAAGGAAGTAGTACGAATGGATAACATAGCTACAGGGTAGGGGTTTCCGTGGCTAACAAGCCAGTGAGCCACAACTGGAAAAAAGGCTGTGGTCCTCTTGACTTGAACCAATTGGCTGGAAACTGGGACGTTAAACCTCATCTAACTAACTAACCGTGGCTAACAAATGTCTTGAGTGTACACCACATGCAGGCAGACTGGCAGAGCATTAATGGCTAGAGCATGCAGGGAGAGGATGCCCTACATATTGAGTGGCATGCTTACTGTTAACTCACACAAGTACCAGTAGAATGTAAGAAGCTTGTTAGTGAAAGTTCCACAGCATGTAGAACACTGTGTGGCACACAGCGATGAAAGATAGTAAATCTTGCAAGAACTTCCATTTGTTTACATGATTACGGACGTGCCAGAGAATACCCTACTGTACGTCAAGACCTCTGACTTAGTTGATATTTTGGTGATCTAAATATCTGAACAAATGAGTTTAGGTTGCTTTTAGAGTCAGAAAATGTCCAAAATTTCAATCTGAGAAAGTTATAGGCCTTATGATGAACTTGTTTTCTTAATGGGATATTTGATATCATGTTTCTTTTATTAGTAATTTTCAATTTGAAATGAAAAGACACGATTTTGTTGTGACAATTTGAGTCTCCTTGAATTGATCACTACCTCTCCCATACAGGTGTAAATATCAGGCATGTGTTATGGCGTCTCTGTGTCTATCAAAATGAGCTATTTAATTTTAAGTCACCATGATACTGGGTACCTGACGGGTACAGCGGGTACCCAGTTCCTTTTTTTGTAGGCTACCTGTGCAAACACATGTAATCATGAGTCATTCAATGCACTCTAAATGCTAGTACTGCATGTAGGCTCGATGTGATTCCAATGTAAGCATGACCTACAATGCATATTCTTCAAGAACATTTGCCTTTTCATTTTCCAAGCAAAAATACTCTCAGCCAAATTTCCCAAGTTTTGGTATTAGATTGAACAAGAACTTTTCAAATGTTACCATGTTGGACAAAGTTTGGTGAGAAAATGTTGTTATTTGAGAGTGAGAGGCCCGCACATTATGGCTGAGGAATGTGAAAATTTTGTACACACTCTACAAGGGCTATGTTGGAGGAGTGTAACGGAAACACATAGCACTGTTCAAGAGCTAGGGCCACAGGAAAATTTTTCCAGTATCGCATCACAATTTGCTACACAAGCTGGCCAAATTGCTACAAAAAAGCAAAAACATGTAGCACCTTTTTTGTGTTTTTGTGTGCATAACCATTGGCTTTTCAGTGATTTTACTCTACAGAAGAATTCTCAAAACTGCTACAGAAAATTTGAATACTGAATTAGGCCTATTTCCCGTAGGCTAGGCCTATTTATTTCCTGTAGGCTAGGCCTTTATGAGGTGGAGAGAACTGTGCTTTGCCTAAGTGTTCTTCTCAAAATAACCTTTTTGAAAACGATATTGTCAACTTGATAACATCTCAAGATTAATCTCATATGTTCTGAAAATACCTAGGCCTACGCAACATTTGGCAGGATAACAAATTAATACACAGTACAGTAAAGCATAGGCTTGACTACAATCTCTTTGTGTTGGATTAGAATTGCAGTGGCATGGTGTTACTATAAGCTGGTACATTGTATGTTACTACAATACTGTACAGAGTACAGTCTTGTAAGTAGTAGGCCTACATCGGTACATGAATGCTGAGCAACTTGATAGTGATACACTTCAAAGATAGGCAGGCCTACCATACCGCTCTATGCACACGCAATATCTTATTGTAGACACAATAGAGACGTAGCCTAACATAATGAGGTTCTTGCTCCCATCGCTTCGAGAACCGGGAAGTGCTTACAACCGTCTACGGTTGACTCTCATGATAATTCCCTACGACACAAAAACACTAAATATTAATCAAAAGATCGGAATCGTTGGTTATGTCAACCACTTTCGTTTTCAAAAAGCATACTTACTACAAAAATTGGAAGAAATAAGGCGTTCGTTTGTCACACTAATCGTCCGTTGTATCGTTACAGCCAACGACAAGTACTCGGGAATTTTCGGCTTGTGTTCGGTACCCACATCCGAATCTTACAGAGGGTGTGTTCACTTTTGACATCCGGGCTTTCGTGTATGCAAACAATCGTACATCTGAATCACACTGCAGGTTATCAGCTCATTGACTTGTACTTTTGTAGAGTTATGGATATTTCCTTGTTAATTTCATGCGAAGAAATGTATTCATTGGGAAGATTTATTTTTATGGAGTAAATACTTAAGATTTGCTGACATGCAACCATGTTGATTCATACCATGTTGAACAAAGGGTTGGTAATACACAACCAGATTTTTGGTAAGTATGAGCATGGAAACTAGTACTTCCATGGTATGAGTCTGTGTGTGAGATCAGGGTTGCTCCGGTGAGACCGTGGGCCTCTTACTGGGCTGAGTACATCAGGGAGCCTGAATGGGTGTAGGTATGCCAGAGGAGTACTTTCAGTCACCAGGGATGAAGGCAAACTAAACTTTGTTGATGATGCTTTGCAGAGTTTATGGGCAGTCAACTTAATTTTCGGGAGTATATGATTGTACTCGACCTAGTTCCATCGCTGGTGGTGCATGATAATCACATCGAAAGTAAAACAAGTGGGTGCACTTCAGAGAGCAGTAGTCATAACATAAGTGGGTGGAGTCATTAGGCAGTACTTGCTGCATTTGTGAGGTCACTCATTAACACTTTCTCTTTACGAGGCTTTCACATTAGCTGTGCCAGGACTGTGCCGTCAAATTTAAGGGTCGAAAACGGTGGCGTAGTAACTAAGGGGAGGCTTGGGGCGTAATTCCCCTAAAAAGCCCACCCAGAATCCACTACTGAAAAACCAAGAGTGAAGAAGTATATACAGGTAGACCTACATGATAATTCCAAATATTCCATATTTGAACCCACAACACGCACACTACACTTCTAGTCGAAAAACATCCCATCCCACACTTGAAACACCGACTGAAACTTAGGGACTATTGCTCAGTATGTCTTACTACAGTGCATGTATGCTGCTCAGTCGAGCCCGACTCCGACGTACGCTAATGGTGATAAATGTTTCAGCTACCGTATAACCGATACTGTTGGTGATTGTAACAAGCTGGCAAGTTATCATTGATAATGTATAAATGACCTAAGCTTTTTGGGCATGAGAAAAATCCCAATATCTGATCTGCCTTGCCTCGTTGTAAAGCCTTGTTAAAGTTTAATGAACTATTTAAGGATTTCCATCTTTTGTGTTCTTGACTGGGATCCAGTGGCCACCCAGGATAGGTGGCATTGACCCGGTACCCGGATTCTTCCTTTGTCACCCCTTCCATCCCACATGAGGATTGGTCGTGTTCTTCATCCCCTGTAGGATTTTTTCTTTGTAAGGTGGTTAAGATACAAAATCATAAGCGTACCAGGCGGGGGAAGGGGGACCCTCCCAATTCGGGCAAAAATAGTGGATCCATTCGGGCAAATGAGACAGCCAAGAACTGAATAAATAATGCACTTTTTGCTGACCATGACAACCGTCACAGCGGTATCAAAATTCGGGCAACTTGCAGTGGTCCAAAATTTTAATTCGGGCAAAAATTATCCCTGACCCCCCAGAAATATTGACCCCCGTACGCCTATGTGCAAAAATGGTGCAATCTTTGCCAAAATTTGAACTGATAAAAAGTAGAAAAACATTAATCATTATTTTGTAAATGCTTTTTACGTATGGGGCAGGGTCTAGGAAGAGGGGTTAATAAATACACTTATCCCTTTGAGAAGTGATGCAAGGTGGCTTAGATGCATTTGGTGCTAGCGTTAGGAAAGCTTTGGATTGATTATATGTTAAGAATATGCCATTCTTTGGTGATTTTTCCTTTCAGATGGCACCAGCATGAAAGGGACGCCGGGAGTGTCCTCTAAGTGGGGGAGTAACACCCTCCGATTTTTTTCTTTCCCTTTTTAAGGTAGCTTAGATGCAACATTTAGTGTTGTTTCTTGCAAAACTTTGAACTTATTATATGTTCAGACAGTCTCATTAAAAGTTTAATGATCTTTGTGTGCTGGGTGTAAAGGAAGCTAGAGTATAAATATAAACTATGCCCCACATCCTAAACCTGTAAACAGGTGATTTGGCTAGTGAAAATCTCGAGGACGGGTCGGCGGCCATGTAAAGGGTGCAATTGCAGAGCGTCGAGACCGTCATTTTTAAGATATTATATTATTTCTTCAATAAACCTTAAAAAGGTATCCATTCCATATCCACACCCCACACCCCCGAAAAAATCTGAGACCTAGTGCCAACACTAGTGTAGAGTTCAGGAGTGCAGACTTGTGGTGCGAGTACAATGTCATGAGTACGAGTACAAGTGCAGTGCCTGTGTTGTGAGTACGAGTACGATTATGCATGTCCTTTTTCGTGAGTATGAGTACAAAATTTTGCATTATAGCTCCTATGCAGAGTTTTCAAAATCTGTGAGTACGAGTACGAGAACAAATAAATTCTCGTGAGTACGGGTACAGGCAATCGTGCAAACCACGAGTATGAGTACATACTCACTTCAAGTCTGCAAGAGTGTCCAATGGGGACGTATAGCTCTTTTTGGAGCAGAACTGCTTCCTGAATAACTATTGGTTTTCGTCCTTCTGCTTTTCACCAGAGAGTTTGCCCGATCGGCGGACGTGTATTACTTACGGAAGCCGCGCCTGCACATGGCACAGGTTGGCGCTATATAACTTTGGTTATATTATAACCAAAGTGGGATGATCCCATCGTGGTACGGAAAAATCGTCGACGAGCGAGCTAGCTATGTTAAAGAGGATCGATGGACAAAGTCCATTTATGGACAGGGTGTTCGAAAATAGACACTGTGTAATGGTCCTTTCTTGAAGTACCCCCTTACTAACTTTGGTTTTCTCCACTCCATTATCGGTGGAAAATGGTAGGGAAAAATCGTATCTTGATTTCTCCTTCCCACGTTTACCGAAGAAAGGGGTGGAGAAACTGGCATGTCAGATTTCACATCACCGCGATGTTCTCGGCTTCCGAAATTACTCCTGCACCTATGTTGACTGCACTCGTAATACCAACGTCAAAAGAGGAGTATATACATATTCGACACCTGCTATGAACGTAACCAGAAAATTGGAGGGGCTTGAAGTCGGCTTGGAAAAAAGTACCGGGCATTGTTCGTTATTGGGTATATTGAGGTTCACCGGGTATTGGCCTGGAAAAGAAAGTTTTATATAATATTTTTACTGCATAATGAAGTTGTACGAATGAGATAATCATAGTTGATAGAATCAAAATAAATACTACCTGTTAAACCAGGGCAATACGTAGAATGTTTTTCCTGAAAACAGAGGGGTGCATTGGAGGCAATGTTGGCACCGCCAATTGGCCTAGCGCCAGGCGGATTTTCCCTAAGGAGGATGTGCCTTCCTTAAAAGGTGGTGATTTTTCAAAATCATCATACAGATTTTGCCATTTGGTACTCAATATTTAATGCTTTGTCAAAATTTTGTGTGTGTGGAGGGTGAGGTGGTGATCCTTCAGTCAGTGTCCCTTTTATTAGTGCAAAACTTAGACATTTCAGAAAAGTTTTTTTTTTGAGCCCCAAGTACAATGGGCTCGTCCTACACCCTGGAAATACAACCCCCCCCCCCCGGAGTCGAACTCAGGCCTTTGTGAACTGGGGTGGGGGCTCCCGTCCCGTCTGTGGCAAAGATCGCGTCAATTGGTTGTCATGGATTTCGCGTCTGTTCAAGACATACTGTGAGTGGTCCAATTCAGTAAGTGTTCCACGCCGCCCCCGCCCCCCATACACACACTTTTCAGAATCCTGCAAGTGTACGGGGGCCTGCCTGAGTACGCCCCTGTGTTGACAATATAGCAATATAGCAATTATGATTGTCTGTGATTTCAGTTTATACAAAACACGATGGTCATAGGCGCATATTGTTTGATACCGTGGAGTGTGATACTCTTAGTAACTTGAAAATGTGCCCATAATAACATACTGTTTTCAAGGTATCTCAGTGTTAGAGCTAACCGCACTGCTGGTGGGATGGGAGTTGTTTTCTGAATCATAGTGGGACAACTTTCTCAAGCAGCCGGCCCTGAATTGTCCAAGGCCCTCTCTTTGGAAAGCCACATACCCTGAAAAGTCTTCTTCGGCGAGTTCACTCATCAAGCTTTCATGGTGGCAGAAAACTTGGCGAAGCAAGAGCCATCGTCTGACCCTCCACCTTCGATGCTGCCTCTCCTCCCTCATTCTCTTACTCCTATACGCAGAAGTAGGATTATTGCAGCAGTAGCAGCGGCAGTCTGGTGCCCCTGTAATGGAACAACATGCAAGTCCACAATAGTGGCGTCATAGGGGGTATTCTTTCCCAGGAGCAGTGCTGGTGACATCCATCTTGAATGAACACGCAAAGCAGGGATATGTATATTACAACCATACAGTTAATCGGGCCGGCTCAAACCGTCATGTGTCGTCAGAATTTATCTCAAAGAATCGTGTAGTGTGCAACCTCCAAATCGTGAAAAGTCATGAGTTGCAGTATATTGCAGAAAATCGTACGTTTCTCTAGCGAATTTTCACGATTTCCAAGTCGTGCAGAAATCGTTTGGAATCGTGAGACATCGTGGAAAAAAGTCAGGCAGTGGGTTAAGCTTAGTCTTGTTCAAGACTCTGGTTCATTTCCGTCCACCACGTATCTCTGGCTATGAAGCATATTTACCAGTGCGCCCTCTAAAGCTCCTCTTGAACTCTCAGAACTCTAGTTCTGAAGCGTTCAAGAGTAGGTTTAGAGGGCGCACTATTAAGAATGCTTGACAGCTGATATTTGGTGGACGGAAATGAACTAGAGTCTTGAACAAGACTAGTTAAGGCTATGAAGCCTGAATCCTAAATTTACCTTTTCAATTAACTGGTTTTAGAAAAAAAAGTGTAAAAAGCGATTATGAAAACAATAAATTGTCAAACGGCTGGACTCGGAATTTCTCTTGAATTGGACGCACTGGAATCAGAATTTTCCCGGAATCGCTACCACAGAAATCGAAATTAGTTACGAACCTGATCAGGTATACCCTCGGATACAATCCATAGACATAAGAAAAGGGGCCGGGGACCGCCAGTACTCTTGAGAGTGCGGGGCAAACACCCTAAGTTCTTCACCCCGCCGCACTCTCAAGTATTAATACCGTAATTTATATCGCCTGCAACACACCAACATGATGTTTTCCATTGTACTTACATTTTTTTCTCTGTACATTACGTTTAGGGAGCATTAATAATTGAAAACTTGTTTTTTACGCGTGCTTGGGGCGCGAAATTGTCACTTCCTTTTTCTTCTGTGTACAAAAAGGTAGGCTGAGTGTACCTTTCATTGTCAGTGACAGAGTATGGGGCTTCTTCCTTTAGAGAGATCCCCCAATATTTAATGCTGTAATTTTTGTTGGTTTATTTCTTGATAATTTAAAACCTAATCCCATATAACTGAAATTCACAACTATCAAGTTTATAATGGGTGCATGTGGAGAACACCTAGTCTAGCCCGCAGGCCGTATGTAGCCTGTCTATGGAAGTACTATTGATATGGCTCGCGATGAGACAATTCACTACTGCAATTTCATTAAGTACAGAAATTATAGGCCAACTATTTTATATCACAATTTAACCAGGTGGCACAGGAGGGGGAGTTAATGGGTACGATAAAATATGCAGTCCCCGAAGACGACCTGTCTCACCGACGATTTAATTAATTTTGCTCATAAAAAGGGCATATTCTCCGATATGAAAATCCAAAATTTTCCAAATTTCCTGAATAAAATCCCTCATTTTTCAAATTTTCTTTGCTTAAAACCTCAAATTTACCAATTTTTTTTTAAAGAGATACCTCAAATTTTAGGCGTTCTTCGCATGTACATGAACACGAAAACACGTTATTAGATAAAATATAATAATACTAGCACTATTTTGCATGTAAGCCCCTAAGTGCCAATATTTTTTAAAGGAGGGGGACACACCCCTAATCACAGATCCCTCCCCCGGCCAAGGACGGTCGACTCGAATGTCTGATTAGTTTTTTTAAGAAAAGTTTCCCACTACAAAATACCTCCCTTGGCCTATGCATCCGTGTTCATCAGGGACTCTGCAGTGACTGGACAGTAATCATATTATGGGGACATCTGACATCAAGTCCGCTTTTTTTTTATAAAACAGTATTGTCGAACTATCGGACCCCTTTGGTCACTCATTTTCATTCTCAATCATTCTTTCGCCACTGCCCTATACACATTGCTCAAATCGATTGCGATTCCTTCAAAATCAATTCTTAGAAACACCATTTCTGTGTTTTTCGTAAAGAACAGTTTAAATTCAATTTACCATCATAATAATGTCCAGAATTTGTAAACGTCTCAGAGTTTGCACCATATTTTTCCCCAAGCCATTCAAGTTGTACTGTGGTGTAAGTCATTTAACCATAGTAGCCCGACCTGGGGAGAATCCTTTTTGGGGAAAAGGGGATAGGGGTTACTTAACAAACTGACCACGACGACTTTGGCACCATTCTACTCTTGCAAATTAGACCTATTGTAATGAAGCATATAGTTTAGATTTATCGAGGGCCGCCATTTTGCTTTTTCTACATCATTGCAGCATGGGGCAATACCCAATTTACATCAAAGTCAGACAGCCAGATGTCTACTCCACACACGGTACCCAGTTCTGTCTAATTTCCCATCCCTCTGCTATTGTGCAATTATTTACAGCACGTCACTTTCGGCCAATCAGAACCGACGGGCCCTATCCCATATTAGTAACATATTTGCTGCAGAGAGATGAGCCGCCGGCTTCAACTCTCAACGCACGTGCTGCAGACTTCGGAAGCTTTAACATGTAGTGTGATATACCCGTGTTTCAGGAGCATGTAGCACCCGAAACATCTTTTCTTTAAGGCCTGCCAGGATAATTATAATTCATCATCACCAGTCATCTGTAAATATAATTTAATCAGGAAGAATAATCATCAAATAAATCAACGACAATCACAAGAAACCTGTTCTCACTTTTCAACTGATTTGGATCCACTTACCGAAGCCTTCGCAGAAGCGATTGACCCAACACTATCTAACATGTTGAAGGAGTGGATCTGTTTACCAGCATCTGACACTATAATGACGAAAGAGAGCGCCAAAGGCCTCTCAAAAGTGGGAGACCTCATCGGATCTTGACTTGACCAGAGTTATTTCAAGCACGAATAGCAAAACCCTAGATAAATAAGATGATCTTTGACGTAATCTGAGATTTAATCCATTAAATGGCTGTTTCCACCAGTTCTAGTTTGATTTCATTGAATCAGCTACATTGCAAGCTTATGAAATTAAGCATGTGCTCCCTGATTTTGTTAGGACTCTGGAAAACTGTGAGGGGGACAAATCTCCCCCTTCCCCCACTATTGACGTCCATGTTGACAAAACCCTGTCATACGCGGTTTCTCACCGAAAGCGATATTGCTACTTAGTAACGATTGAATCACCATTCTAATGGTTGCAATTTTGTTAATGCCCAGCGTCCCCAGGAGGTTCGCATAACATGGACTTATCACCACCAGACGTCAACCTACCTCTCTGTCTAGCTTCCTAGTGAGTTCAGTATTTCGAACGCACGTGGGCTCTGAAACTGGTTGCCAAACAATTTCATAAACTGCATTCCAGGGATGCACCATTTGAATTTTTGACTATTGGTTTGAAGGCCGGGGTAAAATTTATGTAAAGGGCCTATGCCACAGGGGCCGATCAAACCAGGCTATAATACTAGTAACCGAAGGTCGCCTGAAGGACATATAGTTGATACGTCGTTTAAGTGGATGAAAATTATATTTTACTCACACAGATATATACACTGATTAGTTGTCCATAATTGCACATGTAGACATTGCAACTTGCCACGGCTTTAAGGGAAATACCCGGACAAGGTATTTTCCAGTAGGCCTAATGCGTTAATCCATCATCAAATACGAATTAGGAAAGAATGATTCTTTCCAATTGCTACCAAAGTATTTCTTCATACAGATGACACTAAAACAGTAAACACAAAACTCAACGACTTTTGAATGAATTTTTCACATTGTCTACCCCAGAGCCGTATATTAAAATATACGGCTCTGGTTACTCAAGGTTGTGCTGCCGCCGCCCCTTTTCTAAGTAAGTTTGTTTTTCTTACGTCATGACTCGCTAACTCCAACAGGATGTCGATAGGCATTTATAATGCAACTTCCTTCGGCGAGTGACCGGTGCTATGACCGAGTTGTTGGGGAAATTCGAAGCAATGAGGCTTAGCAATTATAGAAGCCCCTTTCACACTGTGTATACGCGATACGATACGACACGGCAAGAAAAATGTTACAAGCCCTTACACACTGCAGGTGACTTTTTCCTCATCTCTCGTCGATATTCGAATGATTGATTGGTCATGTGATTTAACAATTCTATCTAAGGCTGTTCAGAAAAACGGTTTTGATTTGAAAACTGGTTACAACAGGTTTTGGTTTGAATCGGTTTCGAAATTTTCGCACAACCGAAAAACCGGTTGTTGCAAAAAACCGGTATATAACAGGGGCATGGGGGCGCGTGCCCCCCATGAAAATTTGTTGAAAATTTTAAAATGATTCCAAAAGGCGATTAAGCTATAGATTTCTGTAGGGGATAGGGTGAGGTGTGCTTTAATCGAGTGATAGATCTATTTCACAAAAGTTTCTCAAACTATCAAAATTTTCCCAGATCCTTCGCAAACTATCAAAAATTTCGCGGGCTCCGCGCCTCAACCTCACAATGTTCTTATTATCAATATCCTCTGATAGCAACTCCTGGACAAACACAGCAGCAAAAGTTGAAAGCTGTTCACGAATTACCAGGTAAGACTGGCTTTTTGAGTGGCATGTAGCTTTGTTGGGCAATTAAAAATGTCTCGATGCAGATTCTGAATGCAGGTTTTGTCATGGAAATATTATTTAATGAAAAATTTCGCGCTCTTTGGGCCCATGCTTTACGGTTTGCACTCCGTCTCATGACCATTATTAAGGTAATTATACATGGAACTGTAATAACAACATCTGTAGCGGCCTAGCATCAATATGGGATCTTTCAATCTAAGTTGTTGTAGCATGATTTGGAAATTTGAAATTACGTATTTGCCGTTATACAATTTTAATAAAAATTACCGAGCGCACTGCGCGCAGCCATTATCGGTACAGATGGCAGGCGAGTAGCCGGGGGGGGGGGGGCGGCGAAGGGGACAGCCCCTCTTGAACATGTTTTTGGTATTTTTAATGTTTACTTTTACAATATTCCTAGTGTTTCCCCTATTTATATACGGTACATAGGCCTGAGAAGTGCCAATTCCAGCGATCTGGGAGGCATTTTGGGCCAAAATTTCCTTGCGCTTTGCGCCAACCCATGGTGGCGCGAAGCACAGAGAGTCTGTCTATGGGCTCCGCCCCCCCCCCCCCCCTTGACAAATTCCTGGCTACATCCCTAATAGATGTTGATTTTTAATACACTTACGACAAAAAAATAAAAATAAAAAATATTTTCCATGAAAAAAGTCTTGCCCCACCCTGAATTTTTTTCTGCGGACGCCCATGGCTGACTTTAGCCCGAAAACCACCTACGCTGCTTCATACTCCCAGACAAGTGTCCGCGATCTCGTAAAAGTTACAACTATACCCGCAACTGGTGGATTGAAGTTTGCATGTTTATCTCTTTTGTACATTCTCTGTCAAGTGCCAATGGTCCTCTCCAGCCTTTACTAGTCTGTCCGTCCCGATTTTCCAATGTTCTGATGATATCTCATGCAACCGTTCATAGCCCCGCATTTGAGCATTCGCTACGAACGTTGTTGCGTCGGGCCAGGCCCATAACAATATTGCACATAATCTCGCGAAAAATAATCAGAATTCTACATAGGCTTGCTTTCGTGCCAAGAAAAATTCTTTGATTACATCACAATTGGCCAATCACGTTCGTGAGGCAGGAAAGCGTCACGACATACACAGATGACGCATGATTTACTACGCCCTGTGTTCATTGATGAGTACCATTTAAATTGAGCTTGTTTACACTGTATACACCCGGCCCTAACGGTTTGTTTATGCGATTGGCGGCAAGCGCCATTTCGAATGTCTTTGCAGAGAGAATGCTCGTAACGCACAGCGGCGTAGCTACGGGGGAGCCTGGGGAGCCTAGGCCCCCCAGATAATCGTCAGCCCCCCTAGATTTTTTGTGTCCTAATAAAATGTGTAAGAATTAAGAAAAAATAAATGTTTGAACCCAAATAAACTAGGTACAATGTTGTTGTTGTTGTTGCTATAGGTAGCTTCAATCATCAATGGCTTAAAAACGTTTTTAAACCGTGACAGTTTAGTCATAAAAACGTTTTATAACCAACACTCCCCCCTCCCTTAAACCCTCTCCCACAACGGAATTCAATGGCTGAGGTCATGCTTCACATCATATCCACCACGCTCTCAAAATTGACTTTTGTCGCACTTAGTCACAACCACTTTTCGTTTTCCTTTTAAAAGCTGAAATCCCTCAAATATTGCACCATTTGCTATCTATACGTCCTCCTGAAATAGCAAACTTTCGCAAAGGGGAGGGAGACACCCGTTCCCTTTGTTCACCTCCCCCAGGCCACAGATCAGTAATGCCCACTTTTTGCCCCCCTAGCAAAAAAGTGTATGTGCGGTCTTGTTTATTACCATTTTTCATGGATTGATTTTTTCCCATTATTTGATAAATGGCAGACATGAGATTCGAATTTCAAGGCTGGGTACATGCAACATTAAACACGTGGGAAGTGCCGTTTCCGGCCATCTGGAGGGTTTGAAAAGCCAAAAATTTTCTTGCACGCTCCGCGCCAACTGATGGTGGCGCTCCGCTTAGATAGTCTTGAGAAGCCTGACCCGGCTTGAGAAGCCGGCCCCCCATTTGTTACCTAGGCCCCCCTAAAAATTTCACCCTAGCTACGCCGCTGGTAACGCATGAATTTTGAGTTATCTTTTTTAAACTTCATCAATTTTGAACATTAGACACTTGTTACAAAAATTGTCTTACTGAATGGGCATTTTTTCACGACAAATCTCTAATTTTGCTATGGCTCAGTACATCGGACTTTTGGCCATACTTGATATCGATGAAGATTATCTGCTACTTGAGGTCAGTGAAATGATTGCAACTTTTTGTAACTCTCTTTCCATGTGATTTGTTACTTCATATTAATATGGCCATGAACGAAGCTTGAACCGATAATTTTATAATTTGTACTTTATCTCACACCTTTGCACGAACGTGATTTTCTTATTATCGTTCGGAATAGGTTGATGATGTGTTTTACGTTATTGGGAACAGTTGTTGATTTGTGAATTTCTTTTACCATAACATAGTCTTCATTCCCTTTTTTAATAATTATTTATGTACCAAAAGAGCCAACAAATGTCCCACATCATCTTCGGCGTCGGCTATATTACAAGTGACTATCACTAAGCCCACGGCGGGAACCAGTGGAGTAGCTAGATATTTTTTTTTGGGGGGGGGGGGAGAAGGGGGGCCATTTTCAGCGATCTGGGAGGCATTTTCGGCCAAAATTTTCTTGTACGATTCGCCCCAACTATGGTGGCTCTTGCCCATAGGCTTCGCCCCCTCCTTGGCAAATTCCTGGCTACGCGGCTGGTACTTCATATTAATGTGGCCATGAAGGAAGCTTGAACCGATAATTTTAAAATGTGTACTTTATCTCACACCAACGTGATTTTCTTATTATCGTTCGGAATTGGTTGTTGTTGTGTTTTACGTTATTGGAACTAATTAAGTAGGTGAGTCGTACTGACTACAGACTTCTCACTGTCGAATAGAAGTAACACTCGCATGTGATTTCAGTAGTCTAACGGCCTCTCAAACTACTGCATCTTTGAAAAGATCGAAAACTTACAAAGTGGTATTTCGGGTTAGGGGTCATATACTAAATAGTGTAAACTTAGGCCATTTGTAAAGAGAAGGGAATCGATGAATCATTATCTGAAACTATGGGCGGCGATCCCGGTGGACAGGGGACATGACCCCCCTCTATTTGAGAAATCGCCCATTGACTTTGATTTTTCACACAGTAAATTATTTGGGAGTGAGGTCATGCCCCCCCCCCCCCCTCCAATATTGAGAACAATTCACCGCCGCTGTCTGAAACACATGAAAATTGGCTCGCGCGATCACCCATCATTTTACGCACATACGTACGACCTATGTCAACATTAATATACAATGTGAAGTACGTGAATAGACCTCATGCACGGCACGTAGGTATGGTCATGATACTTTTTTAAAAAAACCGGTTTGGATTTAAAATCCGGTTTAAGCGGCCGAAGAAACCGCTTTCTGGTTTTGGACTAAGCGTCACAGGCTTAATTCTGTCTCATGAGTTGATCACACAAAATATCGCTCGGCGAGAAGTGGGTGAAAGTTGAAATTATTTCAACTCAATGTTCTCGCGTAGCGTGGTGTCGCTTCGTATCGCGCCCAACGTGAAAGGGCCTCCCAACAGTGTCAAAGTAACACCATCGAGACTGACTATCGCTCTTCCCTTAGGCCTACATCCTGGTCTTATTTATTGTACAAGTATTGGGGTGCTGTGCAGTCAAAGATCCCATGTATGGTCATTTTTATGGTAGATGAAGTATGAAGTCATTGATACCAAAAATAGGCCTAGTGCCGTCGGAGAGTATTTTAAAGTTGGGCCGTCGGGGCCGGTGGGGGGGGGGGCTGAACCATTCAGCTCCAGAGTTTTGACATTACTGAAAGGCAGAAGGCAGTCGCCCCAAAATTTGCTTTGAAAAACCAGCAATTTCTTGCAAATCTCCTCTTATACAAGCACCTCTGAAGACGTTTTGAACATAACTGTTACAAACAATAGGTGAAGCAAGGAGAAGTTCTCCTTGAATTTCACAATTAACTAACAAAAACATTCTCACATGATCAAAATAGGCCATTCATGGACTAGAGTGACAGGGGTGGCATACTAACTCTGATTGGGGTGACTGCCTATTGCCTTTAAGGTAATTTTGGACGTTTCAAGACAAAACCTTCAAACTGTAAATTGTTGGGGGCTGCAGCCCCTTAACCCAACCGGCTCCGGAGGCCCTTGAAATCACCCCTTCAGTGATGTTTTTGACTTTCCAAGTTGATTCCAGGTTCGTCATGATCCGGATTTTTAGCGAAAAATATATTTAAATATATTTACGTTTTTACCATCTGAACTAGCCCTTAATTCAATGAATTCTAAACTTGAGGTAACTTTTCATAAGCCCAACATGAAGATGTAATCAACATTTCTTTTTTTCACACACTACAGTGTCAAAAACTGTCCTTCGAATTTTTTTCACTATTGAAAAATCTACTATATAGAGGAGTAGGACACAGAAGACATGCTTCCTTCAAACAAGGGATCGAAGCTGGGTCCAGGGGGGCAAGGCTTTCACTAACATACACCCTATATATACACAAAAAAATACTGTCATGGTTACGTTCTAATTATATTGGCTAGGTGATTTCATGGTTCGTGATTGTTAGGTTTTATAGACAATTAGTGGTCTTAGAGTCTGCATGCAACACACGCTTGGAATCGGTAATTTCTCAAAAAGAAAGACGTCAGAAGGGCCAAAGGCTCCTCAGTTTGGGCTCATCCATGCATCTAAAAGAAGGTTCAGAAATATTACGTATCCTATTTTACTATATTCTTTTGAATTTTAGATTTATGTAGATGATGTGATGCAGGTCTCTGATCAGCTGTGTTTTGACGATTTCTTCAGAATTGCTCAAGTTCAAGGCTTATCAGTAAGCAATCAATACTGAGAAGATTCGTTGTAATTTATCCTTCTCTCACAAAAGATTTGGAATTAATTTGCACTGGAATTAGGCTACACTCTAAAAAATGAATTGCTTACTTCAGCACTTGAGCTATTTCGTAGCACTTAGAAAGAGCCCAACAACGGACAGCACCCAAAAGTGCTGCAAATAGCACTTGTATTCCAGCAGTTTGAAAGTACTAGGGCCATTTGCCATATAACATTTCTTAATAGCTTATTTCATTTTGAATTATCGTTCTTAGATTTATTTGTATTAATTTCCTTTAACTGTGGTAATGTGTAGGCCAACAACCGGACCACCAGATCATCGAGGAGACCACTGTCTCCCAACAACAAATAAAGTTTGTTTATTACAAATTCTTATGTCCTAGAAGACTTTAAATCGTCAAACTACTATTTTTGAATAAACTGTAATGTTTATAGCATTACAATCCTAAAGAATACCATTTCATTGGTTATGAATATTTTCAAGCAAGTTACATAGTTGGCTGACAAATTAAGGAATAAATCGCATTTGGCAGATTACTATTAATGAATAAACTGTCGAGACTCCAAATTTGGCAAAACAGCAGACGAGGCAAAGCTGAGTCCGTTATTTTGCCAAATTTGGAGTCAAGACGGTTTATGAGACAATAATAGTCCGACAAATGTGATTTATTCCTATTCAATTACCGAAAATGTGTGAAAAACTTCGTTTTTTATCAGTTTTATGTTTACTGGACGTTTGTTGTGGAATAACAGGTCAGTGTTTAACCAATCAGTAGCAGGATTTTCAATAACGGATGGCTAGAGGTGGCAGAGTACCTGATAAAAGTAAAAAAACCAAATGTAAACAAACCAAATGCATACAATCTCTTCTAGTAATATAGTGTTTTTTAATGTTTTTCCTACCAAAATTGACCCCGACCACTCTTCTATTATGATCCGTTGCTTCTCATAGATGCCATCAATATGGAGAAGTGCTGTACAATTAACATTACGAAAGTGCTAAAACAGCACTTTTGCTGCTGATTTGACTTCAGCACCTTGAAGGTGCTGCCAAATCAGCAGTTCACTTTTTAGATAGATTTTGGCGCAAAATGAATATAGACGTAACTTGCAACATTTTTTTGCAACTGAAGTTTCAAACAAATCAATTTTAGTGTATCTTGCCCTTTATTTCAAAAACTCAATTTGTTTTCTTCTCACTTTTTTCTTCTAAAAATCCCTGATGGAAATTTCATATCCTTCGATATCGTTTCTCATGGTGACTTGAAGCATGACGCATATTGGACGGCGTACTTCAGTATGACAAATACGAAAGTTTCAAGTAGTATTGGTCTACATCGGAGTCGCTTGCCGCAAGGGCTGTCCCTCTCGTATGAAAAGTTGTTGGCTTTATTTTGATTTAAAGGACCATTTTAACATATCCAAAGCTTTCTGGCTTGACTATACTTGAAATGTGATACCTATCTATTCCCAGTTAGGCTATCATAGTAGTACAGTTTGCAGGGGAAGTATAAATCGGAAATATCAGTAGGCTTCATAGCGTGGCGCGTGACAGGCTCCAACATCCATATGCAGTAGCAGGGACATGATGACGTATTTACGGTCATTTTACAACATATGATGAAAATCGGCTAACAAAAAATCTCAATTTTAGAACGGAGTACTCTTACAGCTCAATACAAGCAACCCCAAATAGTGTGACGATGCTTCAAACAGTGAAATAAAAGGTCCCGGCAAGTAGAGAAAAAATATCTCCGCTTTTCCAGTGCCATTTTATAACCGATTTCCTTTATTTCAAGGAAGTTTCATTGAAACTCCTGCTCGTCTGTCCCGCAGTTAAAAGAGCAAACCTGGGAACTGCCCTTCAAACTGCTTTCAGTGGAGCCCGCGGTACCGGGGTATACCGGGGGAGTATTAGTCCCCCAAGTGAGATTTCCTCCAAGTGTCCCCGGGCCAGTTATTCCCTCAAAATGAATCAATTTTACTGCTGACTTACTATTGGCCTAATTATTTCATTTGCCCCTCCCTCATCCCCATCCAGTTTCAAAACCCTGGTGCTTTCATCATATATATATATATATATATATATATATATATATATATATATATATATATATATATATATATATATATATATATATATATATATATATATATATATATATATATATATATATATATATAGCGAGAATAAGAAAGTTCAACGTACCCAAACAATGTACTCCCAACAAAAGGATCCAAATAGGATGCCAGGGTGTTTCTCTCATGATAATATAGAAAGTATAAGCAAAAATAATAGCAAGAAACACAACTTTTGCTGCTCCACTATAATAAGTATAATTCAATACGTTTCGGTCATTCGACCTTCCTCAGTTGAACAAATACAGTACACTGGTGATAAAACACACAACAGAGGGCCTACGAGGCAAAATTGATACGCTTTTTGGAATTAAGTTCATTTCTTTTGTTAAGGCCATAGGGGAAAATAGTACGCAATTGGGCAGTCCAGTAGATTTCACGGCTGAGGAGTTTCTTGTTGGTTTCTATGGTATCGGTGATGCGTTCAATCGGGAGAAAAGCTAAGTCAGTTAATTCATGGGGAGTGTGATTGAAATGGGTGGCTACAACGCAAGTTTTCTTATTAGTAAGCATGTGGGATTTGTGATTACGAAATCTAACTTTAAATTCAGTAGAGGTAGAACCAATATACTGGACATCACATTTCAAACAAGTTAACAGATAAATAACATTCTTAGTAGTACAAGTAATGTACTGCTTAATGTAGTATGAGCGACCTGTGGCGGCACAGTAGAAAATACGAGAAGTAGATGAGTAATTTTGACAGAGGTCACATTTGTTGTTACAAGTAAAAAAACCGGGAGAGGTAAGATCAGGAAGGGGGCACTTATTCTTAAATTTTGAGGGCGCCACTAATTCTTTAAGATTTTTAGTTCTTCTGTAGGCAGGTATGATGGAACCCTCTGGGAAAATTTCTTTGAGGGTGGAAGGGTGTAAAGCAACTTAATGTGTTTCTTCAGTATTTTGGAAATATTGGGAGGATTGGGTTAAAGTCAAGTACAAGGGGATAAACCTTTTTTGTGATTTGGGATTTAGGTTTGAGTAAGTCATCCTGAGATAGATTAGTGGCTCGGTGAAATTGTCTATCAATAAGCTTAGGATTATAACCTTGATGTAAAAGGTAATGTTTATATTCTTGACAACGTTTCATATAAGTATCATTCACGGAACATATTCTACGTAAACGTAATCCAACACTATAAGGTATTGCATTTTTTGTGTGGATCGGGTGAGAACTACTATGCGGGAGGTATAAATGACTGTCAGTAGGTTTAGAATAAATATCAGTAGTTAAATAACCATCTTTTAAGTGAACAGAAACATCTAACACATTAAGTTTAGTGGTAGAATAAACCAATTCGAACTTAATAGTAGGATACAAAGAATTGATGAAATTGGTAAATACATGAAGTTTGGTTAAGCCATGCGTCCAAATATCGACAATATCGTCCCTGTAACGCCACCAGTATCTTGGAGTGGCAGGACCTTGGGTCTTGGCCTTTTCGTCAATTATACCCATAGCTAGGTCTGCATAACTGCAGGCGTTTTTTGGGCCCATTGCAGTTACATGTTTTTGGACATAATTAACGTCATTAAATTGGCTGTTATTGGACGTTAAGCAAATGGTAACAGCTTCTACAATGCATTCAGTGGAGGGAATTTGGTTTTCTCTGGTGTTAAGATATTTAGAAACAGCAGATATGCCTAATTTATTGTCGATATTGGGAAACATGGACACTACATCCCATGATACAAGAATGGTATTAGCAGGCAAAGGTCCTGAATTATTGACTGCCTTAATTTTATTAAGGAGGTCAGAGGTATCCTTCAAGAAAGATGGTAAGTTTTGGGCGAGGGGTTTGAGGTAAAATTCAGTGAAAGCAGATAGGCGTTCAATGGCAGTTCCGCAACAAGAGGTTATTAGCCTAACTGGATTACCGTCTTTGTGAGTTTTCACATTACCGTAAGCAACGCCTGGTTTTGGTATCACTTCAGTTATCCAATTAAAAATTTCTTAAAATTAATTATATATATATATATATATATATATATATATATATATATATATATATATATATATATATATATATATAAATATATATATATATATATATATATATATATATATATATATATATATATATATATATATATATATATATATATATATATATATATCAAACTGGAAATCTGCCTCGACGAAAAATCGACTGCCTCTACTGGGACTCGAAACCCAGACCTTCTGCTATACATGCAAACGCCTTACCAGTTTGGCTATAAAGCCAGTCCTGGCTGTTGGAGCTTCCAGAAAGGAGTCATATATATATATATATATATATATATATATATATATATATATATATATATATATATATATATATATATATATATATATATATATATATATATATATGTAATGGGAGTGAAAAAGCTGTATAGCAACCTTTCCCTAACTTCGAGGTCAGCACAACAGACCAAAAAAAAAAAAAGACGAAAACAAAGCATTTCTCATCAATGATGTGAGGAAGTGATATAACCCCTGTTTGCCTCAAACTCACTTTGGGTCACAAATGTAGTGACTTCATTTGCTGATTTCTCGAGTACTACATGTCCGATTTGAATGAAAGTTTCACCAAATTGATTTACTTTCTCTTTCACATATGAAAATTATATTTTTCCTTAAACGCTTCCTCTACTTTAATATCGGTAATACCATGGGCACTTTAGTGTAAGCGGGAGCCCTCCACTCTTTTTGGTTGTCAAAAGATTAACGTTTGAGACCACCCAATCCCAATTTCCGATAAAATTTAAGTGTAGCAGTGTATCCAGGGGATCTTTACCCCGGCCTACCTTGTTGCCCATGCTTATACAATATCTGACAGAGGAATTGACTAGCCTACTAGGCCGTCCCTTCTTCACAGTATATGTTTTTCAAACGGATGGAAGCATCCACGGCTTCATAGTTCACACTTCATAAATATAGACAGGGAGGTGGCCATGGTGGACTCCTTGATATGAAAGCAACCAATTAATGACAGTTTACGATTCACAAGTGTCTGTCGCAACTGAAGTCGCAACCATGGCCGTACGGGCCGGGGGTGCTGGGGGAAGCCGCCGCCCCCCCCCCCCAAATGTCAGAAACCTGATTAAATCGGGCAGATATTTTGTCTCAGTCGGGCGGAAAATTGGGCAGATAAATTAGGTCTGGAGTCGGGCAAAAATCACGGCCCTCCCTGAGAAAAACTGTCCCGCACGGCCATGGTCGCAACAGTGACAATGATTGGAACTCGTTTAGCTAGCCTTGAGATCGGCATCGAAAGCATTCTTGAACCGATTTACACTCGGTATTACCTCCAGCAGACTTTTTCACTATTGCGAATCTCTTAGAGAAATGATAATGTATTCTATAACCCATGGGCGTCAATCCTGGGGGGGACAGGGGGACACGTCCCCCCCACATTTTGGAAAAACGCCCATTGACTTAAGATTTTTACACAGTAAATTTTTGACAGAAGTGGCCATGTCCCCCCCCACATTCGAGAAAAGATTGACGCCCATGCTATTACCTATACATTATGGCAGCTTCTCGATACAAGCCCTTGGCTTAGTGTACTAATAATCTGCAAAATCGGTAGAAACGTTCAAGTGACAACCTATCAAAAACCATAGTAGGCGTGCGGGATATTGTTGGGAGAGCGTGTGTGTTGGGGTGCTCAGTTGACTTGCCAGAGAAAACCTGTATGACCCGAGAAAATTGCCAGGGGGACAGTATAAACGCCCCCCGGTTGGGGAAGATTGCCTCCAGCCTATCGGAGAAATTTTCCAATTTAGTCCGAGAACCTTAATATATACGATAAAATATGTAGTCACCGGCGACGTCCAGTCGCCTGATGATTTACTTGAAATTAAACCAAGTGTAGAATTTTTTCAATAAAACCCATATTTTACAATTTTCTTTGATAAAAACTGAAAATTTATGACCAATTTTCTTCAAAAATACCGGCAAAATTTTTGTGCTCTTCACAGACCAAAAAATTTTGCGTTCCATATTCTTTCGAAAACCCGTCACCTTTCTCGGGGCTTCAGGTTGCTGCCTCCCCCTTCCCCGTCGGGGAGCTTGGCGTCCTGTCGGTCAAATCCTGACGCCACTGCTGTTTTAAAGACATGTTGTCATTAAAGATTTACTTCATTTTGAATTGTAAAAATTTTTATTATATTGAAAAACCCTCACGCTTATTTTATCTCCTTCCCTCCATTTTTACCCGATGGATTGAGGTAGTCTTCACAGTCAAACCCGTTTGGTCGGGAGGGGTGCCCTAGGGCGGGCTCTTCTGGACAGTGAACCGGAACTGCAGCAGTGGGTAAGTGTATGAGGGTCAGGTGTAATACAGCAATGTCGGAAAGAAAATTTCAATGATCTGCATCTGTATATTTCCCCAACTTCCACTCCCCCACTTATTCAGTTCTCAACTGCTACACCCAGTAGTCGTCAGGAATTTTTTTGTCGGTTCACTTATTGTCGGTAGGCTTCATTTACTAAGACATGTCACGTTGATATCCCGAAAGGTATTAAATTGTGTGTTAAATCCCCTGGAAGGATTTTTACTCAAACCGGCTTCAACTTTCATCTGACCAACTTCACACGTTTACCATGTTCGGAATTGCTGCGCCTTGCTTTGTACAGCGACGAAAGCATTGTCGAGGATAAATTGTAATTTTACTGGGCCTAACTTTAATTTTATGTGTAGGCCTTTAAGCGAAATACCTTACAGAATGATTATCGAAACTTTTGTAAAATTCTCAGCCCAGCCCAACTTACTTAAATACTTATAGCCCCTCGTTTCGCGTACTTTACACATCAAAACTAGAAAAATGCACAAAATATCAAATTTTATTACTCACCTGTTCACAACAAATTCACAGGCAGCGAAGGTTCATAAAATTGTCCACCATTTATTCTGGCAAACTATTTTGTCGTTCCATTCCTTTGCCTTTTTACCGCTTTCAACAAACTAAATTTGAATCCAAGTATATATAGTTAACGTAAAGCTAAAAATAGGACATACGACATAATGTGCCTTGCGAAATAGTCGCAATAATACCACTGTTGTGTGTCTGAGGTACCACTACGCAGTATCTTAATAAAAATTAATGAAGTAAACTTTGTCGGAAATTTGAAACAATTTTTCAGACCAAATGAAGGTAATTCAAATCAAGATAGTTAGTTCTCCTTTTCAAAAAGAAGAAAGTAATATGCTAGAGATAAAGTGCTGTCACAACATTTTCACTTTCATCTTCAATTTCCAGGCGCTTCATCAGTTGTGTAGATGAGTAATCTCAGGATACTTTTATGAATGTCTCCCTCACTTACGACTGACCTATTTTTAGCTGCGGACTGTTTAGTATTTAAATTAGGGTGTAGGTCAATTTATCAGTTCATACAAATTACGATATTATACGTAACACACGGCAAAAGATCACTGTGTGGTATACACATACTGTACTAATACAAAGTTGGTGCAACGAAGAATACTGCCATAACTACCTAGTTCGTGAAATCGTTGAAAAGTCAGCAGAATATTTTTGATTACGATCTAACTTGGTGTAATCTGGTATGAGACGTCTTCATTGAAAGCAAGACCAGAACAGCTGACCAGGAGTTGTAAATCCGAATTTGACGTTAGCTCCGCTGAATAAGTGAAAGACCAGGGCAAGTTAAAGCTGAAGAACAAGGTAGGCTGACTATTCTTACTCTTAGCCTATTTATTATTAAAGAAGTTAGGCCAACAGTAACACAGTAACATAACATGTACTGTACTAGAACGGACCGTAGGTTACAAGCCGCAGCCTCCAGGAACAACTAACGTTACAGTTTTGCTGTTTTATTACGTAGATCTTAACGTTAAACTTACAGCCGCCACAATATCATACCTGGTTTAGTGGTAACGTCGTATGCCCTAACTTTTACTCCCTAGTGAAGTCTGAGTAAGTTGCAATATTACAGTAAAGCCTAGTTTGTTATAGGCGTAGGCCTAACTGGATTAAAAAAAGAATGATAAAGCAGATAGGCATAGCCTACCACATCACAGCATCACAACCTGAGGTGGATTTTGATAATATTGGACTAAGTATGGTGACACTGGGGAGAGGAGACTTGGTAGCCCCAGCAGCTGTTGGTATTATTAATATTAAGCCTTGGCAGGTGGTGTGTGGAGTGGAAGGTTTTTTGGCTTCATTATAGCTAGGTCATAGAGAGTTCTGGTCAGTGGTAATTATTTTTGCATGGACGGATGTCACATGTGTTCTACAGGACTTTGTTCACCATGTTCTTTCTTAATATTCAATGAGATTGGTAGATCACTATCCTCCAGTTTTACTGGTGGCTGATGGTACAGGACGAAGCTCTGTAGGAAGCTAAATCATTAGAACTGTTTTGCTGCTCCAAGAGACTGTTAATAGGTTACAGTATTTCATAGTTTCAGACTTGGCAAATGTCATTTCATGTAAATGTTTATAATTGCAAAGGTTTTTAATGGGTCTGTGTCATCCCCACAGATATATATTATTAAGAAAAAGAATAGCCCTTTAATAGATGAGTTGGGGAATTGGATTTTTTTGTACCATGTAGTACCACAGATCAAGTTGTTGGATAATTCCGACGGACAAGAAGTCTTCGAGCTATTATTAACTTGTCTTCCAGATTTTGCAATCATACTGTCCAACCTTTTCAGTCCAAGTTAATAGGAGAATATATATAACTTCAAAAGGAACTATTTCTTTCAAAGAAAATTCTGTTTGACCTATGACTGATGTCTAGAGAACCATTTTGTAAACCTGCAAATTGTGTGTGATTTATCTGGCTTGCACATGCAGTCTCTGTTGTGATACACTGTCCTTCACAGCATGCATCATGGATTGAAGTTTCCCTACTCGCTTATTCTATACAATCGGTTAAGTACATTCAGATCTATAGACATAACTCAGGTTGGTCAGAGATGACTTGCGGAGTCAGTTGTGTTCCCAAACAGAAAAACTCAGGACAGGCTATTTTTGTTAAATTGTCTGGGAAGTGGCAGATGTCCTTTTTTAATTTGAAGGAGTGGCTAAAAGGAAAGTTAGTTGGGAGAATTTTACTGTTTGGAAGGAGATTTGTTGCCCTGTTACAGTGTTATGACTTATAATTTATATTATGAATGGAAGATAACTGTGAATTTGAGAGTTTTTTGGTATTGTCAAATATTGAGTTCCTTGGGGATTTGTTGTCAAAAATTTTGTTTTGCTCGCTCCAACCAGGACTGGAAAAATGCTCATATTTTGAGAAGTTACATGTTTTGATGTAAGAAAGCCAAACTTATCTTCTAGGTGCCAAACTTTCCCTTTCAAGTACTGTACCATGCTGTACTTCTGTGGCAAGTGGCTTTGCATATTTCAATTTTTTTTTTATTCATGGCACCAATTATGGTGGGACCCTATGCTTAGTATCACAGAATTTTTTCTTTCAGCTACATTGTTTAACTTGTAAGAAATCATCCATTGGGTTGCATGGAACTGTGCACTCGTGGCATGCACAGCGAGTGCAAAGCATGATACCCTTAAGGGGTGGGGTCCCGGGCCTGCCATAGAGCCCATGGTAGGGTTGAGGGACAAAGCCCCTGGAAGCTCCTGGGTTTTAGGATTTCAGACTGTTTTAAGGGGTAAAGTTTCAAATATAATGTTGTGGTATGTTTATGCTCAGTGATTCTAAATCTTAGCAGGGTATGGCACAAGCACTATGCTGCACTAAAGCATTTTTCATTCCTTTTTTTTTCCATTCATACTTTTTCAGAGGGGCATTATGCTTCCTTCAGTTCTTCCTACTCCCCCATGTACAGTATATAGCCACATATTTGACTGATAGTGGTGTCAGGTTGTCTTTGGTTTTGTAGTATTTTGTGTTTTCTTGTAACAGTGATATGAGTCCCCTTTGTGGTAGGGGAAGGGGTGGAGATATGCCCTGACTTTTTTCCTCTCCTCTCATGGCTTTGGACACATCTGTAACAGTGTGTGACCTCAGTTTCTCTTCCATCCTGTCCATACTGTACATAGTCTACTTCAGAAATTTATTACTTTTAGCTCTGTTAGAATTTTTCATTATTTGCATTCTTCAGAAGTCCTACAAACTTTTGATTTTCCAAGTTTTGTGTAAATTTACTTTATGCCTACGGCAGATTCTGAATTTCTGATATTACCTCGTAGTTCTAACCCTATAGGGCCATATCAAGGCTAGTGGTACATGCTCCAGCCTGGAAGCAGGGTTCTGCCCAGGGTTGCTAGATTGTCCGCAGCTCTAATTCGGGGTCTGCAACAAGGGTCCACTGTCCAGGTATAATCTGTGGCACAGGTTGTCCTAAACACCAAATAGGTTGGGGGATACATTTCCAAAGGTGAAAAATTTTCTTCCAAGTAAAGATGAGGAAATGAGCCAAATTTTTACAAGTACTATGGTGGACATTTTTGTGCTCAATACATGTTGATGGCAAATGAGATTGGAAACATGCAGGGCTGGAATGCATATTGTGGGTAGCAAGAAATCACTATTTGTTTGCTCCATTATGTAAAACTAGTGCTGGTCAGAAATAGCATGTTATGACCTGAGTAGTGGTTGGTATTTTTGTGTGCTGGTCAGGACCCAGTAGTAACAGATCACTGAGAATGGTGAACTCAAGGAGTCCATATGCTGGTTTAATAATTGCTTCAGGAAGTTTACACAAAACGTACGTGGCATTGCAGGATTTCAGGAAGTCCTAGAGGGACATAGATGCCCGTAAGGATTCCAGGATGTAAGAAAGCCAAACTTACCTTCTAGGTGCCTGACTTTCCCTTTCAAGTACTGTACCATGCTGAACTTCTGTGGCAAGTGGCTTTGCATATTTCAATTTTTTTTTTATTCATGGCACCAATTATGGTGGGACCCTATGCTTAGTATCACAGAATTTTTTCTTTCAGCTACATTGTTTAACTTGTAAGAAATCATCCATTGGGTTGCATGGAACTGTGCACTCGTGGCATGCATAGCGAGTGCAAAGCATGATACCCCTAGAAGGTGTGGGGTCCCGGGCCTGCCATAGGGCCCATGGTAGGGTTGAGGGACAAAGTTGAGGTATTCATCTTTCAATTCTGAAATATGGTAATTGTAGACATCTATCGTAGTATCATTGTAGTCTGACTTGCTTCTAGAGTAGTTATCTAGACATTTTTCCCCTTTGCCCATGTTTGCTGGGCGTTTCCAGGTAACGTTCTTAAGAAACTGGTTTCTAGATTTCTAGAAGTCCCAAGTATGGTACACAGTATTTGACATTCCCATGGCATTTCTTAATCTTTGTGTAAAGTTCAATCAGATACTGCAAGATTCAAATTTATAAATAGACATGTGATGATGACAGCAGGGTTGTAGCTAGCCAAATTTGAGTGCTGGGTAATTGTCTAATCTGGCAAAAGCACCTCAACCTACCCCAATGGCATCTACCCCATTTTCAGCCATTTATTTTTCATTTTTCCCTCATTTTACTTTAGGAAGTAAATTTGGGGCTAGTTTTAGGTCTCGGTAGGCAGATTTGTGGTGAGCGGGGAGACTTGAGTTTGCCTGGAGTGCTGGGCGGGAATATCGAGTGCTGGGTGTGGCTGCCCAGCGCCCACCTACTGTAGCTATAACTGTGGACGACAGTGTGCTTTGTATTCTACTACGCATATTTGTATTAAAGAAAGGTATGTTGATTTTATTTAATTCATTAGTTAAGTATTGCACTGTATGGGTTTTAGTTGTGCCAGCCAAGCTTCATTTTTAGGGAACAAATGGAACTCCCACAGTCCGATCTCAACGTGGTAGGAGTGTGCAGTTTGCTTACTGGCACAGAAGTGGATACAAAAGCATAATACGTACTACTTTAAGATGGCAAACTGATGTTTGTGTGGGAAATAATGATTAAAGTAGTGATTTCCCCAAAGTATACATAACAGGACTGTAAAAAATGTTTATTTTCCAGGAAGGAAATAAAATTTCCCTTCAAATTTCAAAATTTCCCAGCAAGGAGCATCCCAGATTCCTCGTTTCTCCCACCCATGGTATACAATCCCAGATGACCAATGAGGTTCAGAAGGGACTGAAAAGGAGGCTATCACCTTGTCCCCTGGTCTCCTGCTGTTAGAAAATCCTCTTTCTATGCAATTAAGATCCAGTAAATCAGATGAGGGCATACTTGCGCCAGCTAGAGCCGTGTATTTTGTGTGCTGATAAAAATGATGATGCTGCTGAAAATCTCACAATTTGAGTGACACTTCCTGGGATTAGTTGTCTATGCACTTCAACTGTACAGTACATTTTCATCCAGCACAACAAGGGGGATTGTTTGTTGGCATTTACACCTGGAGTACTTGCTGAGAGAAGTCTAGACGAAAAATTTTGGACTTGGAAAGTAAAAGTGGTAGTTGCAAGGGAAATGAAGTGTTTTGGCAACACTGCCAATTTTGTGTAGGCCTAACAACTAACTGACCTAAATGGTTCCTGAGATTTGTGGGCTCAATTACTTTTGTCAAGAACCGATAGTATAATTATGTATCTGTGCTTGAAAAAGGTGTGTTTCACTTAAAAGCATGGTCTGGTGACCAAATTTGGTGCTTTTAAAAAAAGCAGAAAAATTTTCTGTTAGGCAGTGAAAACCCCATCTCAATAGCATCTTGCATTCAGAAGATACAAATTTTTGAAGAAATACTACATTTTCAGTTTCCCTAGTGCATGATGGGAAATCTGTGATGTCATCTGGGCAAATGGATTTGATGTAGCTTTTGTATTTCTTTATAATGTTGATATCACTATATTGAATATTCCATAACTTTATTTGCTGTACCATAAGTATGGAACAGTTTTTCACTATATCTACACGGAAAAACATCTATACATTCCAACGGTATCAAATTTCAAGGACAAACAAGGTAGCCAATTATAAAGAATAACAAAAGGAATCTGAGGCAATTTGCCCACTTTGGATCACGTTTTGTGACCTTGAAGAAACTTGGAGGTATTTCTTATTAAAAGTAACCAATCTTTGGAAAGAGATATCTTGAGTTAGGAATGGAGTTTTGATATGGGGTTTGGATGATATGTAATGAAAAATTTTTATCTTTCATATAATACCCCTAGAAAATGCCACCAGACAATGCCTTTAAAACACCCTGTGGTGGCCTTGCTTTCATCAACCCTGGGAGAATGGTTAGAATGTAAATCACAAATTATCATAAATCTCAGGTTGGCAGACTTCGATTGATGAGGGTGTAATACGATGTCCCCTCCCATATATAACTCTCCCCCACAAAAAATGGTGATGACTCATAAACTAATTCAAACTACACACTACAGTAGACTAGTTATGTGAACATTATTTAAAGTGGACAGATAGGGAAGTACATGTTTTGGATTTAAGTAAATTATTTTTAGCAGGTATACACCAAAAAAAAAAAAAAAATGGAAGTAATTTGTAGGAACAATGTGTGTTTTACCTTTTTTTTTCATTTTCAGTTGATAAATCATTAGTCATGTTCCATCCTTCTTTCTTTTTGTGGCATATTTTATCCAGATTTCAAGTATTTCTATAAGATAACAGAAGTCTCACACAGTCACACTGATAAGTTCTGTGAAATACTGTACAGTACCCCTATGAGTCAGAGGTGGCAAGCTGATTTAATTTACTCTCTAAAATTTCATATTATAACCTACTAGAGGTGTGGTTCAGGAGAAAGTTTCACATGGGAAAAATTCTCAGCTTGATAAAAATTGATGGTTTCAAAGTGATGTTACTCATTTTTTTTGGCTCTTCTGTTGTGGTTATTTCAGGTAATCTGTTGGGTATTACCATCTGTACTTATTTTGCTTCGTATTCAGTGATCAAGTATTCTTAAAGTTATAGTATGTTGGCTAGTTAATGTACGGGAAGGTTTGAGCTTCAGTTTGGTTGACCTTATTTAATTACAAAAAGGAGAGCTGTACTTGCCTATAGTAGGTTAAATAAAATTCAGTTGCACAGTACAGTAATTGTTCACAAAAATAGCCATTTGTGTGCTTTTGTACAACAGTTTTTGTGATTTGTATATCAGCATGGGTGAAAAAGTTGGAAAGCCTCTTCCTGGGAAATTTTAGCTGTTTGAGGAAAGTTGAGGTTTTTTTTTATACATGAAAAGGTGTTCAAAATTAAGGGAAATGCTATCTGCCAGACTGATTCGTGATCATTGCTCTTTACAATGCTGGTGACATACTGTACTTTAGAGGTCATATCAGTGTATCTTCCCTTGGAGCTTGTCAAGTTGTCAATACTGCATATATAGTACAGTGTTGTTATAGCAGTTAAAATGTCTTGGTCTTCTCATTTTGAATCTGTCATCTCCTTTTTTCTTCAGGTGTGTAATATTTTGTCTTTTCAAAAATACCACCCTCCCCCTCTCTATGGCCTCCTATCTTTGCCTTCTAATGAAAGCTGCCCTGACTATAACTATATTTATAACTAAAAGAAATTTAATTTCCACTTTACTCTGATTAGAAAATTCCCATTTCAAATAAAGGTCCTACTGAGGAGCAGGCTTGCCCATCCTTTCTTTAACTTTAATGAAGTGTATTTTTAAAAAGAATGTCCTTGATCCAGGAAGATTCAGTGTAGGCCAGAAAAAAATTCATTTTTTGCACTTTCATACACTTATTTCGAGTATCATATATGAAAAGTTTTGTGAGTCAGTTGACAGTAAAGCATTCTCCAATCTCTCTCCAGTGTACAGTATGTCTCTTTTCCCCTTAACATTTAGCAGCTAATGAGATTTGAGATTTTGGTTACAGGCACTGCACATCTATAGCAGTGTGTTCTGCACAGTATTACAGTGTATATAAGTGGTATACAGAGATCAGTTTTATGACTCAGTATTGTGTAGGGATATTCACATACCAGGGGGTCTTAAGGTTAACTTTAAGGTCAGAAGAGTTGCATTAAAACAGGTTGCCCTCCTGAGTAGCAGACTGTGGAACTCCACCCTGTTTTGATTACAAAGTACAACTCCTACCTGAGTCAGTCTGTGACCTTTTCATAAACAGTAACTTATCAGGTCTATGAAGTTATTGCAATGAACTGACAACTTGAAAACATTTCCTAGGCACAGTGTGTGCCATAGCCAGATGTGTGCATTTGGCTCCATATTGAATGTACACAAGAAAGATTTAATGACAGGTGAGGAAACTTGGGACTTGGGATTGCAATTTCAAGACTTGTGACATGAATATAGAGCTGTGTTCCAGTGTGTTTGGAAGTTTTGTGCACAAGTGCACATTGTAGGCCTTTAGTCATTATATGCACGTATACATGTTGCTTTAAATTATGTGAATGTTTACAATGGGGTGGGGGCACTTGCTCCTCATAGATCTCCCTTCCAGGATTGCAGTTTCAAATTTATGGCCTTGTGGAATACCATGGTGAGCCAGGTAGGAGATGTGGGGTAACCCCCCCCCCCCCCAAAAAAAAAAAAAAAAAAAAAAAGAGAGAGAGAAAAGAAAACAGTTGGAAGACACTGTTCAAAATAGATTTTCTTGTGAAAAATTTGTTTGCATCAACTAAATATGACTTATAGTTTGCATACATGTTGTCTGAGGTCCTTATGGGCTATCAGGTGTCAGTAGTAGAGGGGTTACATGGTTTATCAAGTCAAGTAGTCAAACAAATTTTTGTAGTTTTGTCTGTAGATTTATTTGCAAGGGTGTGTGTTTTCCATTAGTTCTGTGTTGACATGATGCAGGGCTTGAAATATTTCAGTGACACATAGGGTTGTAGTACCAGGGACCTAGAAGACAGTTCTGAGTTGCTTTTACATGTGTAAACGTGGGGTTTTCACAAAAGAATACCTCATTTATTCTCATGTGTGGAATTGAACATTTCAAACACTGTACCTGTAGAGCAGCCTAACCTCATTTACTACTGTATGGAAGAAAGAAGCCGATCCCACACATTGTTGAACAACTAGGCTGGTAGAATCATTGCTACAACTTCACAGACGTGTAGGCTAATATTTTTTATACATAAACTGATACTTAGCCTTGTCTGTTTTGCTACAACTTTTGTATGTAATCATGCAGCTTCTCACTGTTTATATAATCCTGTGAAAAAAAAATTCCTTTTGTTTTGTAGAGAAGCTTTTTTTGAAACTTACAATCATACATAGTCTTGATCCAGTGTTCTGAAAGTGAACTGAAATTATGGGCAGGGATTAAAATTCAGTTTTGAAAACAGGTAAAATGCTTAGAACTCTTCCTACAGATGGAAATTGATATTTCGTGTCAGTTCTTTTCTTACAGGGAGTGTTCAAGAATGTGAGGATCAAGTGTCATTAGGGAGTATTGTTTGAAAACAAAGCACATCCGACAGATTTAGATTGATTCAAAGTTACTAAGGAAATGCCTGAGTCTGTACTGGTACAGTACTGTACATAGTTGATGCTGTTCTGGAATTTTTAAAGTTCAAAGGTCATCCAGAATTTTGTTAAAAATAAGGTCAAACTCATGGTCAGGTATTTTATTTTGTACCAGAAGTATGCTGTAGTTGTAGAACTGAAGTACTCTAGTACAGTAGGAACAGTAGGCTAAACACCAAATGCAAGCTTTTCACATATAGATTTCCATACAGGGATACTTTTTAAAGGTCAAAAGCAGTCGCTCCAAACCTATTTTGAAACAATAGCTAAATGTCACAAATTTCTTGTTATTTCTCTTCCAAGTATCTTTCATGATATTTTAGCTGGTAAATTTTGCATATAAACCAAGCAGTTCCTCATCGTACATTTTACAATTGAGTGAGAAAAATAGTGTCACATGATTCTCAAGAGCCATTCAGGAGATAGTCTACTGTGCAATTCTTTATTGGGATGACTGCATTCTCCCTTTAATAACATACTAATAATACAAAGAATGTACTGTACATGCCATAGCAGAATGGTACACATTTACAATTTAGCATCAGCACAGTTCTAGCATACCAGAAGTTCTTAGTTTCCATTACAAAAATTCTCTTTGAAAAAAAATTCTTTTGAACTTTTTTGTCCAATATATACAATGTGAGGAGATATTTAATTTTCACAGCTTCCATAATAGGACCTTTGTTCCTCCTACTATACATTGCCTGTTAGGATTTGTAGACCACACATGTCCTATTCTGTTGTATCCAGCATGAGTACAGTATGTCCTAGTATTGTTTGCAGAACAGATTAAGAGTGCAATGTGTCTATGTATCGAGTACAAGCTTTCTGTCTACCACACACTGTTGGATGACGGTTGGAAGAACTGCCTACAAAGTAAACAATGCCTGGTATTTGATGTTCCCACTGTATATTTATCTTTCATATTCAGTTCAAATTTTTAGAGGCTGAGATAGTACCAAAAAGTTGCCTTTTAGATGAAAGAGTTTTCACGGTTGCATGAGTACGAAGTCAATCAAAGTGGGAGTGTTTTTGAAAGAAATAGACCTATGAATTGCAGTTAACCTTCAAGTTGAAATCTGATTTTATAAAGTGTAATAACGGGGAAAATTTGACTCATTCTTTAGCAGGTTATATTACATGACGTGTGTAAATAAAATGCAAACTGTGAACAATCGGTTGTAGTTTCCTTCAATGGAGTTCTCTGCATCCTTTGAAAATAAAAGTCTGTGGGCTTGATCAGCTTTTTATGATACTGTTGTTTTTAATTTTTGCGTCAAAGTTGGAATCAGATCTGGTCGGTACCATAGAGGTCATAATTTTTTGAATCGTATATACTGTACTATAATGAGAAACAGTTAAAAGCAGGGGTACAGTATATCAGGTAGGCAGGCCTGAGCAGAATATTACCATTATACTGTAGGAGTGTTATTTCCAAAGTTGCAGTGGATTTAGATACTGTATGTTGGGTGAACGTTTCATGTATGAGGGTTACCAATAATACCCAGTGCCCCTGCAGTTTCTCAAGTCTTCATGCTATGTGTGATGATTCCATTGTGATGTGGTTTAAGGACGGAGTGCATAACCTTGTCCATATAGATATTGCAGAGGGATTTGTCATATTTTTACTTTGAAGTAGAATGTAAAGTACTTACTGGTTTTTTTGTCATATTGAGAGGCAGCCCTTATAGGCTAGTGTATACGCTTGTGCCATATAGTTATCATTAATCATGTTCTTTGGTGTTCAAATTTGCATCCATAGTAGAATGTGGTGTTACTGTTATGTGATAGTCTGTGCTATTATTTTCAAGACACACTTACACGTGTAGTTCTAAAAGGTGGTACAAAGCTGAATTCTGAGTTATTGTACTCACTTCCAAGTCTGTAGACTGTGCACAGGGCCACAGTATGAGTTTGTAGATACTGTAGGCTGAAGGGTTCCATTTTGAAAGTAGTATCTATTCTTCTCAAGCTTTAACTCTGCTTGGGCCCAGTTTGTTTAAAAGCTGTTTGTTGGGAGTAGACAATTTCTCAGTTCTTTTCAATCTTCAACCTTTTCCTGGTAAAACGCATGTTCAAACAAAACAGAAACAAAACATCTTCCAAGTATATTGTGTGTTTTTCCTGACTTAGGAAAGAGCTAAACAATTCTTGAGAAGGGTATGGTGTTTGTACAAAGAACTTCCCAGTAAACAGGTCTGAACGTGAGAAAATTGCAAGGGAAATTGAGGGAACCTAAACAGTAAACAATGAATACCTTTCCAGTATGCCTCCTAGCAACAATCAACAGTTCATACAACATCACTTCTGTATGTTAGCATAGGCTGCCTGTTTTGATGTGTGGGGTGTACACGTAAGCTGTTGACATACCCTGAGTCATTGCTTGTGGTTCCCTGTAAAACTTGTTTTATTTAAGAGGCCACTAGGTAAAGATTAACTCTTTTAACTGTGGGAGTGGGTAATAAGTACATGCATACATGTATACGTATCCTGGTTTGTGAAGAGTTCATTTATTCAAAGCAAACACAGGTTTGGGTGTCCTACACCTCATAGGAAATAAAGAAACTGGGTTAAAATTGTTTTTTTAAGGACCGTTTCACCATACTGTAAAGGATTATACCTTGTTTTATGGTAATACACAGCCAAATTGCACCATAGCAATCGCTTAATGTTGCTGATATGCTGGAGGAAATTGTTAAGAGGACATTTGACTTAAATGTTCCCATTTACTGTAAGAAATGACAGAGTTGCAGAGCTCTGTTGTTAAAGCTACAGTATCAAACGAAATTTAAAGGGATGCCTTTCATGGTCCAAGATTAATTATCTGAAAAACAAAACAAAAGTTATAAATTCATTCCTCTGCTGCTGCTCTGTATGAAATTTTGCTTAAATACCAGCCTACAGTGTTTTACATGTTCACAGTGACACTGCCTGTTTGCACAGGGAGTTGCTATTTTAGTTTGGTTGCTATTTTGGTTTGCATCTGTAATGGGTCATCACAGTACAGTAGTCAATAGTTATGGTCATAATATTGCAGACAGGACAGTTTTAAATGGAGTGGGGGTGGGGGTGGGGGAGGGGGGCTGGAGAAGATGGCAGGTAGGGCTTAGCACTTTTGCTGGAAATCCTCAGTTATTTAATTACCAAGAGTTTTGGTGTAAAGACTGAATACTCAGTCTGAATAGGAAGATTCCAGCCACCTAACCCCTACATCTTTGTCCCTCTCCTGCTCCTTGTCCCCACAGGTATGCCCCATATACCACAGGTAGGCTCATATGATAAAATCAGGGATAAAAATCCAGGTTCCTCAAGGTTATGAGACTACAGTATGTACTCAAACTGTCATACATGCCTGTATGAACTCTTGCAAGTGTCAGGAAGGAAGAGCATGCCCTTTAAAGTGGAGCAGTTTTAATATGAAGCTCAGCTCTCACAAATTAAAAGGCATTGTAGCCTAAAATTTTGTGAGATTTAATGGGTAATGCCCTCAAACTTGAAGCACTGTGATAGTCTGTGTGTACAGTGTATAAATGTGTTATACTAATTTAATCTTGAATTTAATGTGATTTCAGTATTAATTGAGTATGTTACCGTAGTCATGATTATGGTACAGTTTCATAAAATTCAACATTACTTTCATTAAGAATTCATTCTTTTTGACCAGAAGAAAGAACTTTGTTAATGGTCGTGTCTTTTCTCTCCCACAGAGTGAACACACATTTTAATGATGGCATCAATCAGAAAGAAACTTGTCATAGTAGGTGATGGAGCTTGTGGTAAAACATGTCTATTAATCGTCTTCAGTAAAGACCAGTTCCCAGAAGTCTACGTGCCAACCGTATTCGAAAACTATGTGGCTGATATAGAAGTTGATGGTAAACAGGTATGTTTACTTTAAGTGCTGGTAATTGTTACTGTAATTGAGTCTGTGATATTAAAGGGGAGGACTATACTGTGTACATTATTTCATCTCATTGAGCCTTCTGTTAGACACACTCTCAAATAAAACTGCATGTAGCTGCTACTGGCTATAAGTTTTCAGGGAAGTAATATTCTCAACAACCACTGTTTTGTACACATCTGGAAAGCAACATAATTTGTTCAAAGCATTCATTGCTCCACTGAAAAGTATCATGAACCTGTTGTGTATTAACACAGTAATGATCAGTACACTGTAGACACCAAACACCAAACTTTAGATGTGACCTGGTACAGGTAAAGTGTCCTTGGCTCTATTTCTCTGTGCAGTAATTTGACTGCACTGTGAAGAGGGTACCAACTGGAGCCCTTAACAATACTTCACTTTTGTAGCTGAGCTGTTGAAAATTTTACAAGGTCAGCTGCAACCAGGGTTGGAAAAATATTATATTTCCTGGGAAGGGAGTTAAATTTTCACAACTTCCTCCTTATTTTCATGTCCAAAAAGGTACATTTCCCTCCAACTACCAAAATATCCCTCCAAATACCCAAATTTCCTGGGAAGGAGCGTCCCAGTTTCCCAACTTTTTCCACCCATGGCTGCAACACGCAAACAACTACAAAGTGCCCAAACTTACAAGAAAATTTTCTGAATATTTAGTACACAGAATCTCCATGTTGGCTTTGGGTTCCAGAACCTTGGGCTGGAAGAGGGGGTATTGGTTATTCTCCCCCTCACAAATATTTTTAGAGCAATTTCACTTGTGTTGCAGTAGGAGTTGTTAGTAGGCAGCACTTGAAATAGTTCTGTGTGGGAAACTCCTGAAAGCAAATTTTCAACAAGTGGAAGTGAAAAAAGTGTGAGAATGGTGTAAGAGGGCTGCCCTATGTCAACACTGCTGTACCTCTGTCTATACCTAGCTTCTCTTTCCCAGTAGCTGTCTTTGTTTCCACTTCTTTAGGAATTAAAAAAGTTTGACAAATTCAGGTTGTACCATGTGACAGTCTGTAACTGTGGTTCATTCTCTTTTGTTTTTAATTTGCATGACACTTGAACTCAGCTTTCTTTATCTTTAACTAGTGCAGTAAATCATTAACCTGTCCCCTTAAACCCCATGAATGTGTAAACAGTTGGATTTCTTCTGATAAAGACGTGCGCCATTAGTCACGTACAGCTCTCAGCACAGTATTTTATTGTACTATACCAGGGAGTAAGTATCACAAAAAATATATTTCCGCCTGCATAGTTGACTTGAGGGTTAGTAGTATACTCACTGAATATTTGTTTGAAGTAATCTGCTGTGTTGCTACCGTAAAAGGCTGCATGTATCATGTCCTTTTCAGAAGCTAGGTAAACAAACAAACCCCTGCAATGAATACAGTTCCTCTACTTTCACTTTGTCATTGTGGTTTTATTTGTCCAAATTATCTTCAAACAGTTCAATAAGATAGAAAGGTTGACAGGAATGTCCGCTATTGTACAGTAGTGTTTGGGATTTGTGTGATGAGTAGTAGTCTGTGTACAATACATTGGTTACTAGCAGGAAATACAGTGCACTCAAAAAACATGTGGGTGTGTTTCATCATGTAAACTGTTAAGGAAATAAGTAGTCACCTCATTCTGTATTTTGTTCAAAACTAGCATACCAATACGTATAAATTTCCCATTTCCCCAACAAATGCTGTTGTAAATGTCACATTTTAAAGGTACAGTAAACCAAGAAATTTTCATGCATAAGTTCGAAAAATTCTGTGAAAAAAATGTGAACATGATTAAAAAACAGTTGTACATAAGTTGATAAGAGAAGAGCTGAATGAATTGAATTACTCGAGATATGGCATGTGTTAAATCAAACTACAGTGACCAACCACACTTTCACGCAATTCTTGGGTGCAGGAAATACTGCACTTACTAAGGGCTTACTAAGGGGCTTGTTGTCAGTGAATTTCCATGGTTTACACCAGTATGTTGGTGAATCACTTTGAACATTGTGTTGAATGAGAGTTGTACAGCACAGTAGCGATTCCTGCAACCATCGCTTGGCAAACTGGGTTTTGCCGTGAAGAGTAAATGTCATTGATGACTTCTGTACTTGATTCAAATCTGATGATCATCAATTCTAGTGGCGTCAGATTTTGTCCTCAAAAGTTTATTATCTTTACCAGTAGAAGGCAAAAGTATACTCGTTTATTGATTGGTTGTGTCAGTCATATAATTTGACTGTGTCTTTACAACAGTGCATTTCAATAGTTTTTACTGTCCAGTGGGGATTGGCACAGGAAATTGTCCAGTAGTCAGATGAGTCTTAGGCATTCATTGATGGGTTAGGATTATTGCACTCTGGGAACTGTTGCATGCCTGCATAAAACACAGAGACTGCCGAGTCGTGGGTACAGGGTACATACGTGTAGGCACAGGATTGTTATTGATCAATTGAAACATTGGAAATATTCGGCGTCACTTCATGAATTAGCAATCAACACAGGCTAACAATACTCAGACAGCTTCGAGATGTATAGTTATACCATGCAGAGCCTCCTGGTCACACTAACTGGTGTTGTGTGCAGGAGATCCTGAGTCCATGAGTTAATAAATAAGTTAAACTTTGACACATTCTAGTAGGACAGGGATAATGGTGCAATTGATGGACATACATTATTGAGGTGGGGCAGTGGTGACCAAAAGGAAAGTAATTTTCATTTTTGGCATAGTAAAATGTGGCCATTCTTTAGGCTTAAAGCCCTCAGTGGCCAGGAGAAAAAATAAGACAGAACTTTAAATGGCATATAAGCTTTCTGCAACTCTGTAATAGACCCTTTTCCAAATAACAATTACAAAGCATTGTGGGATAGAGTTTGGTATGCATGGTTTTTGTGAGTGGCGTATTACTGTGGTGAAAAATGATGCATACCAAACTCTATCCCACAATTCTTTGTAATTGCTATTTGGAAAAGGGTCTATGATTGAATAAAAAGGGTATCTTGAGTTCTTATCCTCTTTTAGCACAAATCAACTTTAATGTCTGTCTGTTCCTGCAGGTTGAACTGGCATTGTGGGATACAGCAGGACAAGAAGACTACGACAGGTTGAGACCATTGTCATATCCAGACACAGACGTTATCCTTATGTGTTACTCCATAGACAATCCAGACAGTTTAGAAAATATCCCGGAAAAATGGACACCAGAGGTAAAACATCTTTGTATTCTAGATATCTTCTTTTTGGCTTACACCCTGTCCTAATCTGATTTCATTTTAGCAAGAAAGGGTGTGTTGTAAAATTAAAAAGTATGGATTTATTTGTGGTTGTGACTTGATAATGTCACCAGTCATTGGTCAGTGAACAAAATGCTGGAAGGAAATCTTCAGTGTTATCAGAGAGGGCTTCTTTGATCTGCCACTATAGTGCAGAATTAAAATGTCAGCACTTAAATAACAAACAGTTTTCAATTTTTACAGGTGTAGATATGTATTGATGATAATTGACTCATGGCACTGTATGTTTTGTAACTATCTAAAGTCCACAGCCCTGCACGGTTGACTTGCCATGTTTTGGTGTTGAATAATTTAGTATTCAAATTTGGATCGTATTTATAGGGTTCATGAATCATTAAGCATTTAATATTCCTTTAACTAGTATTTGTAATTGTGCCTCTGTATATAAACATGTCCAACAAACTGTGAAGCATTTTGTTAATTATTCCTTTCCTATGCCAGCATGTAAGGGTTTAGTTGTAACTCAGGCTATGACTGAAGAGCTTCTAAATACTCAAGTGTCATCGACAATTAGATTAGCTTGTGTGGAGATGACTGTTTGTCTAAATGATGAATGAGCAAAGCAAAGATGATTGCTTGTGCATGTTCTTTAGTTTTCTCACATGATTGAATGGAGAAACATCAGCTCATTTAATTTTTCTGTACGAAGTATAAACATTTGTAATATATTGATTGAGGGTGGAACAGAATTAAATAGTATAATTCAGGAATGCATTCAGAGTCTTAGTTGCACAGTCATGCATACCTGTATACTGGATTTCACATGAATTCAAAATAAGTTCTAAACTGTGAAATTTTTCTGCCTTTTAGTGTTGCACATTCTGTGTTGAGGAAATGAATATTTGTGTGTTCACCACACATACTTTACCAGGCATATAATTTGTGTGCTATCTTCTGCTTGCAAATTTTCATTTGATGGTTTTACATTCCTTGCAGGTGAGACATTTTTGCCCAAATGTTCCAATCATCCTCGTCGGCAATAAGAAAGATCTTCGTCATGATGCCAATACGAAGAGGGAACTAGCCTCCATGAAGCAAGCTCCTGTACAGACAGAGGAAGGGAGAAGCATGGCAGAACAGATTAATGCATATGCATACTTGGAATGTTCTGCCAAGAGCAATGAAGGGGTGAGGGAAGTTTTTGAAATGGCTACAAGGGCGGCGCTACAGAAAAGGAAGCGAGGCAAGAAGTCTATGTGTAGACTTTTGTAGACACCAGTAATCTTTTCAAAGGATTCTGAAGTCACAATTTAATGATTTTGTCAGAAAAACTTATGAGGAAATCTCTGCTTGAACTTCCGTGCTGATGTGTAACCTTTTCATGTGAAAACTTTGATAGAGTTGTTAAAATGGAACTTTTTTTTTATACACTAAGGGTTAGTGTCCATGACGTCTTTCCACACAAGCTGTGTTGTGATTTCTAGAATGGTAACCAGGACTAGAAAGAATTCCTTTTGAATACCATCCCATAGTGAACATCAGTGCTTGAAATGGGGAAGATGTGCCGTGAGATTCTATCATGTGAAACCGTGGATGCATAACCACATTGATAAAACATCATTGACAGTTCTGTGCTAGAAGGATTTTCTCTACAGGCATCTGTTGACACTACTGTATTTAGGACATGCTGCACCATCAGAAAACAATGGACCAATGGGGGAACTACTCATCAACATTTACATTGTAACATTTATGAGGATGTATAACATTCATATAGCAAATTTGGAACAAGTATTTATATTATACAAATCAATATTAAACTGTATGCATGTATGTATAGCACCGATGCTTCCTTCCATTCTGAAAAACTGGTATTTAAATTTTGGTTTGCTTTTATGTTTTGAAAGAGGTAAGCAAGGAGAAATTGCTTAATGATTGAATAACCCATACCCAAATTTATTTTTGATGTGAAAGGCAAATTTTGAGCATTCTGGTGATTTAATGGTTCAATTCCTGCATTCATGCAAAGCCTTGACATGACACACACTCTTGCTTCAAGTTGACTTCAAGTAAAAAATAATTATTTCAATACCTCGAAAACTGAACCAAGGAATGGAATGAAAGTGTCTTCAGAATACGTAAAGTTCTTGTTAGATAAATGGACATAAAATTTGGGTGTGGAGTATTCTTTTAAGTTAAATGGTGAGTTTTATTTCAAGAATGTACAGATTTCCATACGTTGCTTTGAAGAAACTCTGTCTTTCCCATTATAGCATTACCTATGTGGTTAAACTTTTTAGTCAGTAGGCCTGTGTGAGGTTGTGGCCAAATGCCAACTAGTTTCTTTTCTGGTGATCTGTTTTCAAGGAATGTACCCTTTACAACAAGGATTCATACACGGTTCATCGAACCAACACACTGTCAAAGCTCTGCCATTTGTATTCTTGGTAGAGAAGCTTTTGAAAGGATTTGGAATAACTGCTCCCACTTATATTCTATTGGCAAGGCCTTTTGGCTGTGCTAATTGTGAATCACATATGGGACTTAGTATTCCCTATTTCCTCTTTGGTTTATTGCATATTTCCTGTTCCTAGAAGAGAGGTATAGCCACCCTGTGAATAATCAAGTTATTTTGGGGGATTGAAGAAGATAGCGTGTCAGCAGTACTTTCTGCCCACATTGTAACAGGTTAAGGATCAATCTTGGCTCAAAAGATACATTTACAGAATTGAAAACAAGTTTATATGCATTGTGTGGGAAATGATATAGATGTTGTTTCTCTGTGTTTTGTAATGCAACAGAAATGGAGGGTAAGAAGTGATTATGCACCATTGATATACACTGGCCAGGGTTGTGGGTACTGGGAGTATTCCAGGGTTAACAGAGGACCACTTTAGGACAGATCACAATAATATCATCACATGGAAATTAAAAAAAAATATTATTAGCATGTTAAAATCTAGAGCATCGCAGTTAAGTTTAATATGCAAACTGCATACACTGTGCCTCAGGTTGCCTTAATAAATGTATTACAAGATCAGGTATTTGCTTAGTGGAAGCTTTTAACTTGCTTTAGAGAATGCCATAACATGTAATAAGGCTGGACTGGAAAGTTCTGTAATAGTTGTGTGACTGTGTTTGCTCTTCAAACCTTTACTCTTGTCCCTGAAGAAGCAGGAAAGTGCTGATTAACCTTGAGTTGTAATGTGATTGCTACTTTGCTAGCAACAAAATGAGTCAGTGATGTGGAAAGTTTCTCAAGGAAATTGGATGCGAGGTGAATTGAGGCAGAAACAACAGTTAAGGTTTACAGCATATAACTGTTGTGCAAGCTCACTTTCATAAACGACACATGCCTTGTGTAATAGGTGTGCCTTTTTACCTAATCAGGTGTGAATTATCTATCTACAAATGTACTCATTTATTATTTTAGGTTCATTCATTTTGCTTGTATATTCATGTCTGTTGTATCATTTCCCATTGTATATTTTTTATCAATGATTCCCTTTTCAACATCACAAAATGAAATTATCATCCCTCAGCATAAGGAAGTCTGCTACCAGCATTGACGGCCTCTTAAATGGATATATATGCAAGGGTTGTTTTCTTGGACAAGTTTTGCTTTTTTTACATCATTTCTAGAGTGAAATTATGCTTAAAAAAGCATAGGTTTTCTTTGGGTGGGAGGGTGGGTGGGTGGGAAGGGGAGATTAAATGGGTTGGGAGGGGGGGGGTTTGTGTAGAATACCAGAGCATCATGCCACTTGCTTATTGCTTTTCCCAGCAGTATTAAATGATTTATCCAGCAGTATACCACAATATCAAACTTCAGCTCCAGCTGAACTCTTTGGGAAATGTCCCACATAATGTTGGTGACAGGTGCCATATTCATACTGCTACTAGTTTGAAAGAGTTACCAAGCAGATGCCTTGAATCTCACACACAGTGTAGTAGTGTGTGGTTATGTTAGTTAAGGATTGTAATACAAATATTAGCAGGGATGAGATGGATTATTCAGCTACCATTTATCCAATTAAATATTTTTTATACTGAATCAAACCATTTTGCCAGGAAATTAAATTTGCATGTACAAAACAGGATTTGAGGTGAAACATGGAAAAAAATTGACTTTTGTCTCAATGTAATTTCTTCCATGTAATTGTGTTGTTTGAGGGGGTGGTGGCATTGGGTGTGGTAGAGGTAATTCCACATTTCTGACATGCTGAAAATTGCCATTGCTTCCATGGAAACCATGACATAATTGTATGGTTAAAGGATATGACTAACTTTAGGTCAAAATGGTCAAATGTCAGTTTGAAATCATCATCATGCCTCAATATAGGAGTGAATTGGATCAAAATCATGAATACACACTGCTGAAAAAATTGTGTAGGAACAAAATACCCCATTTTCATAATGTTTTTGAAGATAAACTGTAAACAAATATTTCTCTCTGGCCACTTGCCTTGAGGAGTTCTGTGCAGATTACAATATTTTACAGATGGCCTCCCCATGCAGTTACCCATTACACCACATGGTGATCTGTAACTATAGAGACCTTATGCATATGACATCACATAGCATAAAGTGCTCCCTCGCTTGGAGGCAAGTGCGTATCATTGCAAGTTTAACACACCAACAAATGCAGACAGCTGACTTGTGAAACGCATATGCACAATTAGTCTACTCCTACACGCACAGCAAAGTCTACTGCGTGCATGCCATGTGCTCCATTGTTTTGCCTCCAAAATGAAGTCATGTGATGTCAGTGCATAAGGTCTATTCCCAGTTTTGTATTATTAGCCCATCACACTACTAGGTTTCTAGTATGAGGGAATTGCCAGAAGAATAGGTTCTCACCAGTGAAGAAGTACTAGTTATAACCAAGGAACACATAGGTGTGGGGGGATGTTTTACAAGGGGGGACTGTATCAGATTTTTCCTAAATTGATGAACAAACACATGCCTATTAAACTGAATGCTATAGCCTGGGAGAACTACCTGACTACCTAACCTAATGAAAAACTTTCTTCATTAAATCAACTTTCCAAAGTAGTTTTTGGAAAATATCCAAGTAAGTACTTTCAGGAGCTTCACTTTTTGTTTTTCAAGATTAAATGTCTGTCCAGTACCTCTGGGAACCCTCCAAAATTAACTTAACCTGTAGACAACCCTTTTCCCCATAATCTAGACTGATCTTGCTAAGGACGTGTTCAAACTACAAACAAACATGAGTACACTCAGCAAAACCCTTCCACATCTTAGTTGATGTAAAAAGAATCAAATAAACACCACTTTGTTTCACCGATGTATATTTTTAAGTCTTTGTTTTAATTGACAAAATAAAGCCAATAATAGTCTATGGTTTTGTAATATATTTTCAATAATAGGTTTTAAATGTAAACAAATCTACAGAAGATGTTGTCATTGAGCTGATGCAACAATACTTCCAGATATGGCATAAATTTATTTACTTTTGATTCAAAATGAAGAAAATTTAATATTTATAGACCCATACAGACATCTGGCAATAATTTAATTTGCCCAAAATGATATTACTATCCCTCGTTATGTTCTATGGATGATCTGCATTGGTCTTGTGAAGATATCTGCACAATTTTACAGTTTCTAAAAGAAACATGGTATATTCTCACACAATAAGACAGTGGTTTTCATGAATTTAAAAAGTGAAGATTGATGATAGAAAAATGCTCATTGAGAAACTTTTCCTCAGTTCAAATAATGATAAAAAAGTCAAACAAAATACAATGCCCTCAACCTTTCTAAATAACAGAAAAATTGTTTTTGGTCAAGAGACATTTTCAGCACACAATAGCTTTCCTTCACGACGAATTCTATCTCCAATCAAAATACATTCTCCAAAAACTTCTAGAAACATTTAAGAAAGGCAAATGCAGCCACCCCAAATGCACAGCTTTTTCATGGGGCACTTTTTCATGTGCCCCATACCATAGTCAAATTTCAGCCCCTCTAGAAAATTAAATAATCATCATTGCCTTAATGCATTTTAGTTTATCTTACCCCCTAAAACATTTTGCCCCCTCCATGGAAGCTATCTTGCCCTCCCTTCAGTAAACTGATTGGCTATGGGCCTGGTTGGACAAACTGAAATGACTGGGTGAAGGTGTACTGCATTATACATCATTTTGCTGTGGGGTTACCTTGGTCTCTGGAGGAGAGGGAGGTGGCCTCCACCACAAAACTGTTACTTTGATTACTATTTTGTTAAAGATTTGCACTCCTTGGTTACCTTTAGTATGCAATACTTTTGTTCTGAAAAATCAAGAAAGACACTTGACATGGAAAAACAAGATTTGTTCACAAACATTTCAAAACAAGGGTGGGATAACTGCTTATTGATTTGATCTAAAGGCCAATTTACCTCATCCTAAATAGTGACAATTCTCTCAGCGGATTTACAAGAGAATAGTCTTTAGCACTGATCAGACAGAGGTTTGTAGTTTAATTGCTCAGGGCTACATTTTGCAGAGTACGCTAATGCATGTGACTTGCACAAGTCATCAACCAATCAGAGAGGCTTATATTTGAAGGGTATAGTTTGATTTCATGTAAATCAAAGTGTAGTGACCAATTGAAAATTTAGACACCCAGGGTTCCTACATATATATGGGGCGATGCATGTGTTCCTTTAAGCAGCCAGAAACAACTTAACTAAATGTTCCCTTGGGATGTAGATCATATAAACAACAGGGTAGTGACAACCCTTTCCACACTTATCAAATCTTTCTTTTTCTCCCTCTTCCAAGTTTCACAAACAAGTATTGCAAAAAATTTTTGTATACCAAGAAGAGATCTTGTATACATTTTAGCAATTTAAGTACAATTATCATGTAAATAAAATTACCTACTTCTATATTAGCATACCAGGGTATATTAAATTCACATTGGGGGATTGCATTTGCTCTTACAGAACATTGCATGATTGATTATATGAAATAACCCTTCAGCCCTTAGTAGAGAATGGAGCCCGACATCTTTCTAGCCTCTGGCTATAAACAATCCACATTAACTATTTCTCTATCTTGGGTATTAACTTCACTGATCCACATACAACAGTTACATACAGGGTCTACAATCAGCCAACATGGCTTCGTGACTCTGAATTCAAATAACTAACAAAACTGATTCATTAGTACAAATGGGAGACCCATATATTGCTGTTAAAAATTATTGAAAATATTTAAATTTCTTAAGTTCTGAAAGCTTGATTTTGCATCCAACTGGAATCTCTTAGACGTATACAGAAAACTTTTACCAGTTGAGCTTGCATACTACTACTTGTGGAACACAGTGAAAACTGAGAAATGGCTTTTTTCTTTTTCTTCTTTGTCAATGATGACATATTGCTTATCATTCTGAGCCATGAATAAAGCACAGTATTTTTGTGTGTACAACTGTTATACTTTTGTTCCAACGTCTCTGAGTTCCCACATAGTGTAATCCAAATACTCTCACCCTAAGCTAACTCTAACCCCTATCCTACCACTGAGCTTCATGAAGACTCAGAATGCAGAGACGTCACAACAAAGAGACATCGAAACAGAGAACAGTCACCGGTACAACCGTAATACTTACGTTTCCTACCATTCCCAGCAGTTTGTACAGTGAGCCTACCCAGTAGTGGATTTAACACTGACTTACTTGTCTGTTGCCAAAATTTTAAAACATACTATGATGTTAATACATAAGTGTGGTTTCTTCTTTATGGGGACTGCCACTGCGACCAACATTCAGCTTTATCAAAGCATACAGACATGCGAATATCACAGTTTTCACAAATATTAATTAATTTCATTACGTTATGCTAATCCAGTTGAGGCTTGTTTCGAGCCAGCTTCAAGCTTCCACACTTGGAAGCAACACCATTCTCATCAGTAATCTGACATCCTGACCTCAGGAGCCACATAAAGAATAAATGTATGAAGGCTACTATACAAATCTCAATAACTTAACAGTGAAAACTAATTCTGTAAAAACTTGAAAAGCATTTAAATTAATTTTGTGAGACAGAAGAGTCAGCTCTTCCCAATGACACTATCTATAAAATAATTTGAAGCTTATAAACAAATTAATGGCAATTCATAAACTCCATGCTTTACTTTCTTTAGCTATCAAATCTTTTTAGTCTTCTTGACATAATTTCTCTTTTTCAATATTCATTTGAACAGAAACATTGTTTTGATTTTCCTTTAGAAATCAAAACAAATTTCCACCAAATTTTATCCATGCATCCATACCCACAAGGTGCAGCTTCTTTCCATTGCTGGAATGTCATACTGGGGACCTGATATGGGCCATGGTCCACAATCAGACCCAGAGATGACAGCCAATTCTAAATTATGCTGCTTTCATTGCTAACTCCCTCCAGTCTTCTGAAGAGTAACCATCACTGGGAGCCAGGTTGTAGCTGTTCTTGGTATTCATCATGGCAACCCCTTTGTGGTGCCCTGGGCCCTCATTTTCCATTAACCAAATGTGAACTGGGTGACTTGCTGGGATGCTGGGTCCGATGAGGGGGAACCAGCAGGTCTTGATACTCATAGAGGGCCTTCTTTAATGAATTGCACACTTGTGATGAGCTACATGTTGAACAGTCTACCAGGCAAGGGTAGAGATTAATAACTTGTTCCCAAGTTGAAGGATCCACTGAAGAAAAAAAGAAAAGACCAGATAAACAATTACAACAAACTCTAGATGTTGAGTACTGAGCTGGAAGCAAAACCTTTAAATATTTTAACAAAATGTATATAAGGACTTAAAATTCTAAGAATCATGAAAATGAGTTTAAAACAACTATACAAATAATCTAAGGATCCCATTGCTGAAGAAACTATTAATGATAAGTAATCTTGGTAAACATTGCTATCCATGAAGGAACCTACTGCATCTTTGAAACCAATGACCTTGTAAGACCCTAACTGACCTTTGATACCATATTACTGAATACTGTACACACCGAAGCAAGGACTACTATGACCAATTGCAAAGACTACCTTCTGCTATTAGTGGGTAAACTGCTTCCAAACAATTACTCCAAATGACCCTTGCTGAATAACCTCTGATCTTAATATCCAGAACACATAAAGAATAACAGATCAAAACTGCAGTAATAACAATAGCTTTGCAGGCTTTGCCTCTGCTAGTAAAAACACCCACCCAACCAGCTCTGCTAATGCTAGTAATGTAGGAAGCACAGAGATGTACCACAAATAATGGAGGGAGTAATGCTTAAATGTATCACACATAGTGAACTCTCTCTAATGCCAATCTTCATGATGATTATCCTAAAAAAAAAAAATGATTAGCTGGATACAAGTACCTTTCAATCTGTCATTACACGTAAAATACCTTGTGACTGGCAATGACTATCATGTATGAGATGTGAAGCAATTTTTAGGGTTAATTTGCTACACATTAACAACATTAATAAGTGACTCTTCACTTTAAGATTACAGTTTAAAGTGAACCTTAAGTCTAGAATTACAAAAATATATATTTTAGAGTTTGAAAATGGTTCTGGGCTTACTCTGTTGCTGAATAATAAAATGTTGAAATTTATTCACTTAATTTGAAAGAGTGAAGTCACTTGTGCAATAATATGTGCTGTCCTTCTTGTACAACTCACATTACCTGCTTATGTTTCCTTTTGAAACTGAAATGTACAAATGACCTTGAAAAATTTACTGTTTTCTTGCTTTGCATACTGTACAGAGAGGGCTTCTTTAATAAAGTCACCCTATAGCAGTAAGACTGATCACATTTTGGCAAAAGGTGCAGCTGCTTTCGAAAGGACAAAGAAAAACAAAGACTGTAATTTGAGTAGTACCACAAATGACATTACAAACTATTGTGCAATCTGTCATTTCAAATTGCCACTCTCAGATCAGGAATGTCCTGTGAAGATGGGAGTTGGACCATTTGGATTCATTTTTCAAGCCTGTAACACATATTTTTGAAATTTTTGACTTTTGGTACACTGTAAATGCTGAGCCTACAAATTAGCTATTTATCACAACAAACTTGCCTATTCTTTTGGTGTAAAGCATGCCACAAATAGTTTACCATGAAAGGCCTTCAATTTTGGTCAGGCACCTGCCTCAGTTAACAAGCTCGTGCCATACGTGCATGCGACATACATACATACATACATACATACATACATACATACATACATACATACACACAGACAGACAGACAGACAAGATAGAAGCACGCAGACAAACATGCACATATGTACAGAGCGACACGGGTGTGAGCATGATATCCAAACGAGATTTTAAAACCCATGATCCATGATTATCCTGAAATGCCACCAAGGGGGTTCAGGTGCATGACTAGCCAAATTGTTACAAAGGAACAAAAATATCTGGCAATCTAGTGCTCTTCACGCCTCAAAGTGAAAATCCTATGTAAACTCTTCTTAGTTGATACTTATCATTCACTGAAAAAGAGATTGTTCAATAGGTTTTACAGTGACCCTCCCCCTCCCCCAACACCAGCTATGCAACTAACCTATCCATACATCACACACCCACATTATCCATTGGTGTAGGTTTCCAATGCTTTCAGTACACAAATCAAACACATTTAATACTCACCATTTTCTGGTGTTGCTCTTTTCAGAGATTGAATAAGGGTTGTAACGGCTTGCAGGACAAATGACATTTCTGTCATACGTGACCTGAGGAGAACAGACAGTTCAAAAACATTTGTAGTTTTCAGAAGGAGGAAAGCTGCTTCGGTTCTGAAGTTTCATTTTTTTACCCTTGCTAAAAGCAAATGTTTTGAGGAAGGATAACCAGTGGGAACATTTAACCACTTAAATGTGACTGCTTTGTCATTTCATACTTCAAGCGTACGTACAACACCTTCCCTCCTGGTGCATTTCAACTTTTAGTCAATTTAAATATTTTTGTTAGGGTGCCTCTGTAAAAACACTGACTGACTGAACTTTCAATGCGGTTGTAACAGACCAGAGAATTTGGGTAATCATGGGGCTGGTGTACCCTGCTTCAAAAAATGTGCACTTACAAACAAATGAAAGGTACAAATTTATGTGACCTATGCTTGCTTAGGCAAACTGTGACCGAACAACTCCCCTTCCCCCCTTTTTCCCCCTTTCAACCAGAGGCAATTCCCACCCAGACAATTCCAACCACAGACACTTTCCCCTGGACAACTCCTGTCCATAACAATTACCCTATCAGACATATTTCCCCACTAGAAAATGTGGAATTGTTCAGGGCAGGTATTGTCAGGGGAAAGTTGACAAGAACCGGCAAAACAAGGCATACAACCGTATAAAGACTAATGGAATTTACAAAATTGACATCCAAAAACCGGACACTTCACTGCATAAATAAATAACGACTCCACGTTTAAGTTCATGGTTTGGTTTGGACTAGACAGTCCACTATGTAGGAGTTCTGGCAGCCTGCCGGAGTCCATATAATGCCCATATTAGTAACCATATTTTATGAGGACTGAAAGCATTTCAAAGATATGACAGCCTGAAATGTAATGAATGAGGACACCATCTAGTTCCTAGTTTGAAATGAATTGCAATAATTGCAACACATCATTAGCAAAAAGGGGAAGGTAGTACTAAGAATTGCAAAGGTGCTTAAATGTTTGTATTCCTTGTTACTGTAAAAAAATGTCTACTTCTCAGGTACCACTGCAAGGATTTGATACTTATCACTCTAAACTCAGGCTGATATTGCATAACTTTTGGCAATCATCCAAAAATGAGTCAAACCCCTGAAAATGGAACTTGTTGCAACTAAAAATACCAGCAGCCACAATAGTAAGAACAAGGAACTCACAAAAATGGCTGACATGTAACTGCATTGCATCATAATGTCAAAAGGTATTAAAATATAAATCTTAAATTGCTACCCTCCTAAAAATACTTGAACATCTTTCCCATTCTCTCGCACAAAACTTTTCCTCGAACCAGTGTCGAAATGCCTTGAGTCACTGACTCGACTCTAGTCGGACTGTTCTATTGTAAATTATAAATCAATATTACAGTTTTTCAGAAATTGTGAATTTCCTATACAAGATCATGAAGTAGAGTTCAGTTCAGATAAACATAGTGACAAGTTGCTGTCGGCTACCAAAGGCAAAATGAGAAATGTTTCTGCATAATTTAGCAACAAAATTACAGAAAATTGTATGATTCTGAGTTCAAATGATGACACCTCAGAATTTAATCAGTAATTGGACATATATGTATAAGAAAAAAATATGCCATCCGGTGCTTCAAGTCGATCGATTACCTTGTTTCTACTTTCCACGATCACATAACGATACTGGTATAATTTTTCAACTCAAGAGATGGAGTCATTAATATATGATATATAATAATCTGGCATCTGGTACCTCATCACTGAATCTTTTTTGACTATGTATCTATCAAATGACATTTCTTGCTTGTCTGATCTAGTATTGTAGGTCAATATGCTCAACTGACTCAAGATGACTCGCTTAGTGACTCGACTCGACTCAAGTGTGGTTGGGGACTTGATTTGACTCGACTTCAGTTCAGTTGATGACTCGACTTGACATGGCAAGTGAAAGACTGACTCTACTCAAGACTCGAACTTCAGTGACCCGATTACAACGCTGCCTCGAACTAAGTGGACCCTGAAAGCCTCCCCCCCCCCCACCTCCTCCTCACTGAAATACACTGTTACCTTACTCACAGAAAATTCCAACAGTTATCACAGAATAAAGGATCAATTTCTACCTTCTCCTCCTTAATTTTTCCTTCCTGTTTCTAATGCATCCTCCCCCATACCCCACATCTTTCACTACCCCTCCTCAACCAATGAAACACACACAAGGTTGAGCTTCCTACCTGGGCAAAGGACATTTCCCACTGAGCCTCTCATCTTCCACATATTTCTTCAGGACCTCCTGACATCTTCCCAGCAATGAAGACAGCGCCATTTTGGTGAGGGTGCCCTCACTGGAAGCATTTTGTAGTGCTACCTTCTGAGTGATGAAAGAAAACTGTAGCAGAGTTTCAAAGCAAGCTTTGGCGAATTCTTGTCGGAGTTGGCGATCATCTACATCTTGGGAGAGGGGAAAGAAGAACAAATAAGATACATGTTTTCAAAAGCATACATGACCACTTATTACTGGAGGACTACCTCACTTCTGCCCAAAATTTTAATGTTTGTTTGACCAAAAATGATATAGTTTGCCTGCAAATAGCCAATTTTCTTCCTAATGAGGAGCTGCAGCCCTCTGAACCCCATCCCACATAATATGCCTATGCATACCTTATGCCTATGCATACCTTACGCCTAGGCATACCTTATGCCATAGGCATACCTTATGCCATAGGCATACCGTACGCCTATCCATACCTTTCACATATTTTACAATATTGCTTCAGCTGAATCTTGCACTTGAGGAAATTCTGATTTCATACTAGTGGACTAATAACCCCCATCCACTCACAAATAGGGCAACCCAAACCACAGGCAACAGTTTCCTTACTATGACAAGTGAACCTAATGAGTGTAGTTCAAGGCTTAAGCAGGATACCCCAACTTTCATTTAGAGTCATAACTCCTGGTAAGGAGTCAAGAGTTACTTTTATAAGAGTCAGGACTCTTGTCAATGTTTTAACAGTCAAGTATGGGCTTTGCATTTATTTTTTTTTGCATTTATTTTTTTTCACAAATTTTAAAAGAAGTATTGCAGTAAAACTAGCTCTTTTGGTTATTTTTTCTTTATTTTATCTCTAATTTTCCCATCAACTGACTGCTATGATTCTCTATTGTTAGCAGTTTTGCACCTCAACCATTGATCAGCATACAGGACACTGGTGTAATACTTATTAGATGGCTACCAAATCACACTTTATACAATGTGCACAACTTCAGACAACAATCAACATAAGTACCAAGTATGAAACGCATTTGAATTTTTATGCTATCACTGTGCTTATTTTTAAAATCTGGACACTTCATCCAAGCTCCCACCAACTCAGCAATATAAGTATGATACTGAGTAACTGATACCAGAGAATCTTTACCACTAATGAGAGAACCCCATGATGTTTTTACCATCCCTCATTATGAGGATGGAGGCACAACCAAAACTAAGGAAGGGGCATGTACTCCCCCCACCACCCTAATGCCACTATCAATACCTTCAACACTTCATTCCAAACAGAAACCTACCGAGAAAACTAGCTGTACTGGTGGAATGAATGGATCCTCTGTTGAGTAGTGCCATGATACGATGAACAAACTCATCAGGCATACTGGCTGAGTACGGGAGTATCTCCTGTCTGACGAGTTCAACAACACAGACATCCAAACTTTCGTCATTCTGTTGTTCTTCAACGGTCAAAGTGGAAGGGGTCGGACTGAGGAACAGATAAAGCAAATAAGATAATCTCATTTGTTCTATTCAATTTAGGCCTCTCACCCACTAAAAGTAAATTCTTTTATGATTGCATGCCATTTTTTCCAGGTAATTTTATGGTTTTTACTCTGAGATTTCATGTGAAATGTTTTCATCTTTTCTCTGTACTATAAATATTATTTAATGATCCCTTTATGAATCTGCCAGCTTGCTGTAATAATTTCGGGCCAGAATGTCACCTTGGCTCACTGACGATCCTATGTACCAGGTTGATACTGGCTTCCTCTTTTCACCTAGTGCTTGATGGTAACTAGGCAAGAATTAATCCTGCTCTGGGGAAGACCATGTACTGTCATCATCCAATTGGACACAAGAGTACCCCCAGTCTTTTGCTAATTCCCCAAAGGCTGGAGGGTTGGTGGATCCTTGCCCTTCACCACTGCTCATAAGTTGAACTAGGCAAAGACCTGTAGTAGACAATGCCGTCCTGAGTAGGACAACCAGAAACCCATCTGAAACCCCCTCCAGCATTACAGCCATGCAGAACAAGTAATTCTGAACCACCAGAAAATTTCCAAGTGATTCCACCAGGGTTTGATCCAGGGACTTTCTGATGCAAAGCAGTACACTCTTACCACAATGCCAACTTCACCTCCTTAGAATTGTACTTCATAGCATGTAACAGCTTTAGCCAAACATTTAGGCACTATTCTGTTCATAATGTCAAGATTACCAGGACCTCACATTTTGATGATTTGTTGATGTTTTCCCACTTTTACACTATTTTATTAGGCTTTTTTGTCATAAATCATTGCAACTTTATTACTTTCATGGATTTTTATGCCAAGTTAGAGTCCTGCTGTGAAGATTTTAGTGGGCAATTACATTGCTGAAGTATTTGATATATAATCACAGAGTAAATGTCTTTAACCGTTTCATAATCATGAGATGAGTGATGAGGTGATGATGTAATCTTAATCGACAAGGTGTGCCTCAAATTTAAGGAAGTCATCATAGTGAGATTAAATTATCCTAGTATTCTTGGCATCCTGGTTTGCAATCTGAGATTTCAAATCAAGGAAATCACAGCAGTGTGACATTGTGAAGAGGACAGGGAACAGGGAGGTTTATGAGGGTGTTACTGAGGATAAGAGGTGATTAAGTCAACACCCACAGGAAATAATTATAAAGTGTGACAGGTGCCACACATCCCTCCATCACTTGGCTAAAGATGTGGAGATAAGCTAAAATGTGTCAATTAAATGAGAGCATTTGAGCTTAACTTTAATAAGTACACTTTGAAAAGAAGACATATTTCTGAGCCACAAATGACCCTTTTTCCCCGAGAAAGTTTTGCAGGTTCATTAAAGGAAGAGACCTAGCCAAAAATTAAACCGAAAAGAAGGGACAATCTTGGGTGTGTTAAACCTGCAGCCTCACCATAATTAACTGTTTATCACCATATGTCAAGAATTCATCACTTTGGCAGTAAATTACCCATAATCTACCTGTTTTGTTAATCTATTAGCCCTACTTAACTCACCTATTATGTCTCGGACTCAAGCAGACTCGGCCAGGGATACCAGATTCACGATTGCACTTCTCAAGTTCCTCGGTTGGGTAGTCAACGAGGAGAAGTCATCTCTATCCCCTGCTCAAGTGGTGACTTACCTAGGAGTGACTATAGATCTATCCAGGGGAAGAGCCTTTCCGACAGAGAGATTTCTGGCCATCCAGGACCTTGCTTCCACCATCCTGAATGACGTAGGAACACAGGCTCGAACGTGGCTCCACCTCCTGGGTCTCTTCGCGAGCTTAGTAGATGTGGTCCCCCTTTGTCGTATGAGGATGAGACCCATTCAACTACATATCCTAGATCACTTCCGACCGTCCCTGGAACCGTTGTCGAGATGACGTCGGATGTCAGACCACACATTATCTGGACAGCCCGTTGCAACCTACTCAAGGGCAGGACGTTCCAGGACAACAGACCCCGGACAACAGTGACTACAGATGCTCCCCTCTCAGGCTGGGGCACGACCTGGGAGTCCTCCACAGTCCTTCCGGCACGTGGTCAGACCGAGAAAAGTTCTTACACATAAATGTCTTGGAGCTGGAAGCCGTAAGGAGAGCATTACTTCACTAAAACCACCAACTTCAGAACTTGGCAGTCACCATCCTGTCAAACAACTCGACTGTAGTTTCTTTATCTAAACAGACAAGGAGGAACAAGGTCCAGAACCCTTTGTCTCCAAACCATCGACCTGTTATCGACGGCAGACCGCCTCAACATAGGGGTAAAAGCGTCTCACCTGGCAGGCAAAGAAAACGTAGTTGCGGGCACCCTGTCCTGAGGGTGGCAACTGGATCAGGAGTGGTCTGTGTCACAGGTGTGGGCGGACCATATGTTCTACCTTTACGGCTGTCCACACACGACCTCTTCGCAACGGCCAAGAATGCAAGACTCCCAGTGTTCAGCACCCGCCACTTCCATCCTCAAGCCTGGGCAACAGACGCCTTGTCTCTAGATTGCTCAGGAATCACAGCCTACGCCTTCCCGCCCTGGAACCCGATCCACAAAGTTCTCACCGAGCTGAGCAATTCTTCGGCCTCCCTCATCCTAGTAGCTCCCTGTTGGCCAAGACAACCATTGTTCCTGTTACCCCTTCACCTTCTAACCGACAACCCGTTCAAGTTTCTTCTAAAGAGCAACCTCCTCAACCAGCTCCAAGGCAGAGTGCTCCTCCTGGATGTCAAATCACTCTGTTTAGCTGTGTGGCCGCTATCAGGCATGGTCCCCGAGAGGAAGGTCTTTCAGAAAAGGCTACTGACATTGCCCTGCTCGCCAGGCGACCCTCCACTATTCATACTTACAACTCTCAGGCCAGAAGGTTCCAGGACTGGGCCAGGCAAACTGGTGTCGATCCCCTAGAAGCATCAGTGAGCCAGATTGCCTACTCTATAATGAAGGGAAACAAACACGTACCATCAGAAATTACAGATCCACCACTGCTACCATCCATACAGGTTTTCAGAATGGGCCAACCCTGAGCAACAACACGACGATCAACAGCCTCCTCAAGGGTATGTTCCATCTCGTCCTCCAACTAGACCTTTCCCTCCATCTTGGTCAATTAATGCTGTTCTGAGAGTCGTTATCCAAGGCACCATTCGAACCCCTAGCAAAATCTTCCTTGGAGCATCTGACCTATAAGACCATTTTTTCCTGGTTGCCACCGCCTCGGCCAGGAGAAGAAGTTGCCTTCAGGCCTTAACCATCAGAGAGGGCTTCATTAGATTCAAGCCGAATGGCACCAGACAACTTCCTGACCCCTCATTCCTGGCCAAGAATTCGTCTCTAACCTTCACTCCAGAGGAGATCTTCCTCCCGTCTATGAGTTAAATGTTATCAGTTCCTTAGGACCGCTTGGTCTGTCCTGTAAGGGCTCTCAAATACTACCTTAACAGAACAGGAAATTCAGGACGTCAGACAGACTATTCCTACTACCAGGCCGACCACATACTCGGGAACCTAACTCGGAAGCGGGAGGCACCGGGAACCCAACTGGGAAACAGGACCGGCCAAACCGAGGAACTGGAAACCAACCTCGGAAGCGGGAAGACCCCGGAACCAGGGAGCTAGGAAGACCAACCTAGAAACCAGGGAACAGGACGGAGCCGAAACCCCTGGAACCAAACTACCTGAGAAACAACAACAAATAGGCATAAAACATTGGTAACAACATAGCAAATATGAGAAATACAACAGCTACGCCTGCAGCACAAGCAGTGAGGGAGAACACCTATGAGCCGAAAAGACAAGCCCTTGCAAAACACATACCTAAACTCTGCACGGATTAAAATTACCCTAAGAAAAGGCGCGTCCAGAGAAGCTACATGCTACGGAAGACTAGGAGACAATGCTAAAAACCCTGAGTGGCAAGAACAAAGGCCAACTGGGAACAGCCAACCATGACGGAGTTGGCTAAAAAACCAAGCCCGAAAGGCGGCTAAACGAACAGCAAGAAGGGGTTGGGAGGAGGATAAACCTCATACAAACCAAACTAGGGGCCCTGGGAGAGCCACAGAAGTAAAACCCCTAACAAGCCCGTACCGACTAAGGTAACAAGAGACGCAGAGCCTAAAGACAGCACTAGCAGAGCCTAAAGACAGCGCTAGCAGAGCCTAAAGACAGCGCTAGCAGAGGCTAACGGTAGGCTACTAAGCCTGACCACGCAACTACGAGATTAGCGTTTCAAGGAGGCTGAGAAAAACCCAGAAACACCAGAAAACCTAGAAAAATAAAGTTATGAGTATACTCATCAAACTTCCATAAGTTGTTGGAGAACAGCTTCTAGATCTGAGGGAAAAACATCGGGCGGCCAGGCCAGAAGAAAAATATCGCAAAAAACAGCTAAACTCAGAACGAAGTGAACCATTCTGCTGGCGATGAAACAACGGCGAGTTTGGATAGTTTGCTGCAGGAGTTAGTATTGCGCCACCAGGTTAGCTAATTTCATCGCCAGTGATCATTCCGCAGTAGATGGGCTGTCCAATAGTAGTAATGGGGAGGTAAGAAGGAGCGTAATAGATTATGGAAGTCTCTGTCTATTTTGTGTGCTTTTGTTTTTAATCACTTTAGTAAGCAGTCCTTGAAGAAAAAAAAAATAGTGTACGGAGTGCTGTAAGGTTCAGTGTCAGGTCCCACATTCTGCCTCTGGAAAAGTTTGATAGGGAGTATGAGATTTATCTGCTAATTTTACTACACAGACGACACACCCAGTGTTTGTGTGTTCAACATGTGAGGAGAGCGTTAAAGCAGGCAGTTTCAAATGTTTAGAATGTGCAATCAAGGATGTCCAAAAGGTTTCCTGAAACTCAAAATGCAGACAAAACTGACAAAATGCTGGTTGCGTATAGGGCAAACTTGCCTATGTAGCAGGCTGTACAGCACATTCCTTGTTTAGTCATATCCCCAATGCCTGCTAAAGTAAACACCGAACCAATTCTTTTGGATATTCATAGAAATATGAGGCCTCAGGACGGGTTGACTGTTAGCAAATATGTATAAGAAGGCAACATCTGGTCCTGTATATATAAATCTTGCAGTAGCCTATGCCACCCACAGAGTTGGTATGTCATTGTAATAGCCACTCCCTGGTAGTGCCTACTGCAGAGGTGGTTATGCAATACAGTAATGACAGGACTTCATCTCAGGTTTCAGTCTAGGCTTTCAGTTTACAACTACAGGAGTTCACACACTCACTCAAAAAAATAGCAAGAATAATGAGAGAGCACTTGAGTAAGTCATATTATGGGTAATGAAATTTGCGTCTAAAATTGGACGCAGTCCTCTATGTTTTGGCGGACGGTGGTTTGGGAAGCTGAGGACCTGAGCAAACAGAGTCTGCTCCACAGGGTAAGGCCAAATTGGCTAGGTTCAACCTGCTGTCTGTGTGACTGTTGCTTTTTTAGACATCTCTATTCAAACAAACCCTACAAGAAACCTTAGGGTTATGTATAACAATGCATGCTCAGGTCAGAAATATCACCAAATCTGCTCACCACCAGCTACTGTACCTAAAGTTAGCTGGGCGTACAACAACGCTGCAAATTAATGAGCAGCCAAGCTAGATGTGCACTCTGGTTACTCCCAGTTGGACTATTGCAAAAGCCTTCTGACTGGCATCAATAAAATTCTCCCCACCTTCCTGGTGGGCGTATTCACGAGGAACTATACTTACCCCTTGCTACATCTAATCTGCACTCTTCTCCCACGCTAACCCTAACCCTAACCCTAATCCCTGCTTGGGACAGTCCTGACAACGCGCCCCTATGTCCGCCATCTTGGCCGACAGCTCGTCCTAATTCTCCTTCCGCTACAAAGCTACTGCCTCTGAGGTTTTTGGGTCAAGTCTTGAAACTTTAAGAGTACTCCAACTTTGATTCACGCCAAGTGTCATTCTTTTATTATCTTAGTAGTATCTGACTCCGTTTTAGCCCTTTTCCATCTCCTTGTGAGGTTTGATTGTCGGTTTTGTAAGGGGAAGCTTTTTCCACCTTCGTGGACCTTCGTTAGTCTACCTTAGGCTTCTAACCTATCGTTTATCATATACCGTGTATTGTTCTGTGTAGCCTTGTGCCTCAGCAGATGCTACTCGTTCTCCCTTTTTGTGAAGTGATCCTTTGTGTAGTCATTATATCTCATTTTATCATACACTGTATTAATCCTCTTGAAAGAACGGTTGATGAACACAGGATGAAGATTCACAGGAATTTCGAGGTAGAAAGTTCAGCAGGAACAAGAATGTCCAAATAGTTAGATCCAAAGGTGGAGAGGAATTGCAAAGGTGTAGTACGTCGGGAAGGCAAAGAGAGAATGACACTCGCTACTTGAGTGCTTGGTAAGTAAGGTCAGGGGTGCCCTCTGTTGGTAGGAAGTCTTTGCCTTGGAATTGCAGGCAATTAGGGAAATACATATGTAAATAGGAGGTAAGGGAGGAGCGACATAGACTTATTATTGTCGCTTCTCGCCCTGTAAGGTCTTAGAATTCCTAGGCATCCCTTACGGGTCCCAGGTGTTTAGCTACCTATTGTTACTCATTTGTATTTTACAGATCTAGAATTAATGTTTTGTGTGTGTATTTATCTGCAAGAGTTGATTCTTCTGTGTTAGTGTGTTCTACTTGAGCCTTGAGATGGACGACAGTGCCTGCTGCACACTTTGTTTTCAGTTTGTTGGGGGAGGGTCTGGGATCCTCACTCCGTCTGCCCAGCTTGCAGGTCTTGCACATGGCATGACCCGTGCGAGCTCTGCATGGGTTTCTCTGCTGAAGAGTTGCGGGAGATCGACTCCTGGCTGCAGGCCTGCACAGACATGTTCCAGTCGCAGTTAGATATGATCCCGGACCCCTTAGCCTCGGGACCCTTCTGGCTTACCTCCTTCCTCCGGGAAGGGTAAGGGAACTTCCAAAGGTAAGGCTCCGGCCAAAGAGTCGAACAATTCTTCAAAGGCAGGCTCCTCCAGTAAGGCCAAAAAGAAGAAAAGAAAGAGTGGAGAAAGTTCCAAGGTCAGGAAGGGTGGACAGCCCGGTGCTGAAGTCCCGACTCCGCTGCTGCAGTTAGTATGGGTCATGCCATCTATGAACCTTGAAGGCAGTGCCCCTACGGGGTCCGTAGACTGGCGTGCTCCGGTAACTACGGACCCACTGAACTCAGGAGCTTTGGCTCCAGAGCTAGGATCCTCATTTCCCTGGAGCCAGAATCCCGGTCTTGAGTTCACCCTTTCTGCTCCAGTGGACCTCGCGTGTTCTCCAGCCCCATCTGGGGACAGGCTTCCGCAGAGGCCCCAAGGAGCCAAGGAATCCCCTGGTGCTTCCACAGGAGCACTGCAGGGTAGCCAGTCGCTGGACCTGGGAGCCACAGCTTCAGGGATTGACGCAGGCTCCGAGGCTCTGGCTTCTGAACCCATGTTGCAGGACACCCAGTCCGCTTAAGACTGTGAGCTCACGGTCCCGGGAGGGAAGCTCCCGCCATCCCAAATGGTGGGAATCCTCTGGGAGCCTCGGACTGCATCAATAAAACTGCTTGTTACCAGACTTCAAAATATCCACGCCCAGGTGTGTTCAACATGGACAGTTTCAACAGAGTCCGCTCCAAAGGGTAAGGCCAAACTGGCTAGGTTCAACCTGTGGTCTGTGTGACTGTTGCTTTTTTAGACATCCCTATTTAAACAAACCCTACAAGAAACCTTAGGTTTATGTATTACAATGCATGCTCAGGTCAGAAATATCACCAAATCTGCTCACCACCAGCTACTGTACCTAAAATTAGCTGGGCGTACAACAACGCTGCAAATTAATGAGCAGCCAAGCTAGATGTGCACTCTGGTTACTCCCAGTTGGACTATTGCAAAAGCCTTCTGACTGGCATCAATAAAATTCTCCCCACCTTCCTGGTGGGTGTATTCACGAGGGACTATACTTACCCCTTGCTACATCTAATCTGCACTATTCTCCCACGCTAACCCTAACCCTAATCCCTGCTTGGGACAGTCCTGACAACGCGCCCCTATGTCTGCCATCTTGGCCGACAGCTCGTCCTCATTCTTCTTCCAATACAAAGCTACTGCCTCTGAGGTTTTTGGGTCAAGTCTTGAAACTTTAAGAGTTCTCCAACTTTGATTCATGCCAAGTGTCATTCTTTTATTATCTTAGTTGTATCTGACTCTGTTTTAGCCCTTTTCCATCTCCTTGTGAGGTTTGATTGTTGGTTTTTTAAGGGGAAGCTTTTTCCACCTTCATAGACCTTCGTTAGTCTACCTTAGGCTTCTAACCTATCGTTTATCATATACTGTGTATTGTTCTGTGTAGCCTTGTGCCTCAGCACATGCTACTCGTTCTCCCTTTTTGTGAAGTGATCCTTTGTAGAGTCATTATATCTCATTTTATCATACACTGTATTTATTATTGTCGCTTCTCGCCCTGTAAGGTCTTAGAATTCCTAGGCATCCCTTACGGGTCCCAGGTGTTTAGCTACCTATCGTTACTTATTTGTATTTTACAGATCTAGTATTAATGTTGTGTGTGTGTGTATTTATCTCTAGTATCTGCAAGAGTTGATTCTTCTGTGTTAGTGTGTTCTATTTGAGCCTTGAGATGGACGACAGTGCCTGCTGCACACTTTGTTCTCAGTTTGTTGGGGGAGGGTCTGGGATCCTCACTCCGTCTGCCCAGCTTGCAGGTCTTGCACACGGCGTGACCCGTGCGAGCGCTGCATGGGTTTCTCTGCCGAAGAGTTGCGGGAGATCGACTCCTGGCTGCAGGCCTGCACAGACATGTTCCAGTCGCAGTTAGATATGATCCCGGACCCCTTAGCCTCGGGACCCTTCTGGCTTACCTCCTTCCTCCGGAAGGGTAAGGGACCTTCCAAAGGTAAGGCTCCGGCCAAAGAGTTGAACAATTCTTCAAAGGCAGGCTCCTCCAGTAAGGCCAAAAAGAAGAAAAGAAAGAGTGGAGAAAGTTCCAAGGTCAGGAAGGGTGGACAGCCCGGTGCTGAAGTCCCGACTCCGCTGCTGCAGTTAGTACGGGTCATGCCATCTATGAACCTTGAAGGCAGTGCCCCTACGGGGTCCGTAGACTGGCGTGCTCCGGTAACTACGGACCCACTGAACTCAGGAGCTTTGGCTCCAGAGCTAGGATCCTCGTTTCCCTGGAGCCAGAATCTCGGTCTTGAGTTCACCCCTTCTGCTCCAGTGGACCTTGCATGTTCTCCAGCCCCATCCGGGGACAGGCTTCCGCAGAGGCCCCAAGGAGCCAAGGAATCCCCTGGTGCTCCCACAGGAGCACTGCAGGGTAGCCAGTCACTGGACCTGGGAGCACAGCTTCAGGGATCGACGCAGGCTCTGAGGCTCTGGCTTCTGAACCCATGTTGCAGGACACCCAGTCTGCTTAGGACTGTGAGCTCACGGTCCCGGGAGGGGAGCTCCCACCGTCCCGAATGGCGGGAGTCCTCCGGGAGCCTCAGACTGCATCAATAAAACTGCTTGTTACCAGACTTCAAAATATCCAACGCCTATTTCCTGGCATTATCTTCAAGTGTAGTCAAGAAGTTTGACTCGTCACAACAGCACTCACTGCTCTACACTGATGTCCTGTACCATATCATATCGAACTTAAAGTGCATAGTACTAGTGTTAACATTAGGTAAACCATCTTCCAACCTTTTCTTTAACAACTCCACCAACTGAAAAAAGCTTGCAGGAATTGCCTACACTGCTTTTCATTACCAGTTGACTTTGCTTTATGTTGCAACTTACTGAGATACCCTCCCCCCATTAGAGCTAAAATCCCCCTCAAAATATATTAGTGGGGGATTCCCCCTCTCCCTTGCCCCCACCTGCTACCAACACTGCATAGTACATCTCCTTGTGTACAAGGCTATTGTAAGCAATTGCCTACAATCATCTCCGACTTACTTTTAGCTACAACCTTCAAACAGACAGCTCTGATGCATATCTCATTTTATTGTATCATAATTAATATTATCAAAATATCAGTTAAACTAACAAAATTATTATTATTATTATTATTATACCAAACAGTGAATCTGCTGCCAATCAGTCAAATTCATGCTTTGATCTTAAAGACTGGGATATTCTTCAAAACCACATTACAAATACACAGACTGTTGCCTTTTCCAAGAAACTGCTAAAATTTATCTACTTGAACAAGTCTACTCCATAATTCTTTTGCAACAGTCTTTTAGAGCCCTTGAACATCTAGTGTCATATTAGTGATGCAGAAATGTTTTTGACTCAATGACTGATTACTTTATTGATACATCAATTATGCCAATAAAATATGATGACAGTAGTAAAATGATAATGTTGTGACCTTTTTGATAATTTATTCAAAGCCTATACCACTAAATTTTACCATCAATACTGACTTCTGTACCCAAACATTACATTTTACCATTCAATGTTACACTTACTGGTCGGCAAATAGGAAGAGTTCTAAAGATGCAGCCAGGTCTAGCCACATGTCCCTGAAGTTGTGTGTGGTCTCATCTGCCCTGGCAACAGGCAAGCCAACCCTCAAAATATCAAGTAAACATTGCACAGACAATTTCCAGGTAGAAGGAGAAGGACAAGCATATTTGAGGCCAAGGGGAAGTTGTAAGACCTGAAAAAGATACCAAAGGTAAGGGTAGTTAAATTTTATATTCATCTTTAATACTGAGCATAAGTTCCATTTTTCACCTTCCTGAAGGAGCAACTACAGGCCTGTAATTGCTATAAATTTAATTTTAATTTCAATTTAATTACTTTTAATGCCAAACTGATTACTTCGACCCTTTAAATTTGAGGAAGATTCTAGCTGTGTATTATCAATAATTTTTTCAAGAGTTAATATTAGACAAATATTACAGTCCTTTGCAGGTAATGATTTTAATTACCTCTCTTGATAATAGTGCCACGTTTTTTTTTAATATGTTTTTTGCTGCATTTTTACATAAAAAATTCACTTACCTAAGCTAGCAAGATGAAGTGGAGGACAGCTTTCCTGGCATTTTTTAACTTGCCCCAGACAACTATGCAAGCGGTAACAAACAGGCCAGCACTTGCAATGATCTTTGCAATGAGGGGTAGTGTTGTCATCCATTTTTTTTTGTTTTTGTTTTTTTGTTTTATTCACCATTTTCACAAGAGTAAAAGTCATACATGGGAAAGTAGTCAAAGACCCACGTAAGGCTTTTAAAAACAATGAATTTTCGCTGAAAATCATTTTGCATGTTTTCCAAAGTACCCTCTGGGGAGGGGAGGGGGAAGGGGACCAAAGAATGAGTGTCTTTTGTGCACTCGTTAAAACGATGGAAAAGTAGATGACCTGTTTGCCCTCAGACTCACATAAAGTGGAGGACTCTTCACCCACAACAGGTCAATTATATAGTTTGGTCTGTCAATTGATGTTTGTTACACTTATATAAGCCTTCAGTAAAAACCATATTACATCAAAACATATTATTAGTACACATAGCTTCTCAATGAAAGAATAGCAACTCAATTATACCACCTATGAGCTATGCTTGCAAAAAGCCTTACAGTTTTGAGAGGAATTAAAGGTTGACATAGGAAGTAGACTTCATATAACTATTCTTCTGTGAGATTTAATATTAATTCCAATGATTCCCTGCTTTTTGTGCATGACTTACAAACACAACAAAGGAATAACAACAACAGCCCATATTCTCTTAAACAAGGCTTTCATGAGGTGTTCCCACTCAGTGGCACATTTATAGTTGAAAATAATTCATTATGGTATGAAGGTAGGTGGGTAAAGTTTAACGACACATCAACACATGCATGCTATATTGTGTCTTTCAAGTTCTAATACGGTTCAAGTCCTCCCCTTTAGTCACCTCTTACGACAGTCGGGGAATACTGTGGGCATATTCTACAACCCCCATCCCAAATTATTGGGATTCTGCCCCCAAAAAATGATATCCGTTTTTCCAGTCTGAAAACTACACACAAGCAATTCGCTAGTTGAGGTTATAGTATTAAAGGTATTCTCAAGAGAGAATCATAAAATACTCACCCGCAGTATGTTCTGTAAAACATGTTCTTCCATGACGACTGGGTGCTCAGCAGTGGACTTGTACAGTGTGGCAGTAAATTCTAAAGATTTCTCGGCAAATGGAACATAATTCATTGCTACCCAGTCCGTCTGTGAATGAATATCAAATAGAATGCATATTTAATGCAGAAGAGAACTCAGTGCCCTTAAAGAAAAAGCAGAAAATTTGCCATTCATCATGGGCATCAACAGATGGGGTGGTTAGACATTCCCCCCCCCACCGGGATCTAGCCAGCTTGTATTTGTGAGACAAATGTCACACAATGAATCAGAGTCAGAGGAATGTTGAGTACCAAAAAACTCTGAAGATCAATTTCTGCACAGGTGTTTATTTGAAAAAAATAACCCATCTTGATTCAGTTTTGCAAGAAGCAGTCATTAAAAACTGAACTCCTCACCTCATTTGCAAGGTCACTTTAGGTCAACTATTGTACCATTACCATACAGTGACATCTTGAATTTAAATCTTTCCAGATTGGAGGAGGGCATCCCCTCCCCCAAGACCTTTCCCATGCTGTCAATTCAAAATGTCGCATTTGAGAACTGACCTGGCTAGATCACTGTCCCCCCCCCCCCCTGCACTTTTTGAAGATTTTTCATGTTCCATTCATGTGCGTCCGCAGAAAAAAATTTAGGGGGGGGGGTACTTTTAATTGATCAAATCAGGGGAAATTTTTACTTCCAGAAAAGAGCTTAATTGCTAAATGTTGGCACCTTTTACAGGGGTGTAGTCAGGAATTTACCAGGGGGGCGAAACCTGTAGGCAAACTAAGCATAGCGTCACCACAGTTTGGCGTGAAGTGCCATGAAAATTTTGGCCGAAAAGCCTCCCAGATCACTGAAAATGAAACTTCCCAGGTCTTGTGGGTTGCATCTGATCATTTTCTATTTTGAAAGCTCATGTTCTGGAAATTTTCAAGTGATACCATAATAAAAAATGTTGATGTGATTTTCTGAAGTTTTGACTTTCTAGGGGGGCAAGTTCCCCTCTGGATGCCCATGGTTCCATTCCTAAAGTTATTTTTTACATTCCATTACTAATATTCCCCCCTCCCCCCCCCCTCGAACACTTTTTGATAGATGTTGATGCTGTTGAATTTTTCGGGCATTTGACAAAACAAACACAATGGATATGAAATATTAACATTCTTATCAGCTAAAAAAGTCACCTCTTACGATTCCATCTACTGATGTTAAATTTATGGTTTTATCCATAAAAAGTGGAAAAACAATTGCAAACTGTCCACTTTAAGAACTGAGGGACACTTACTTACGGAAGTTTCCAACACCAGGCAGCAGTAGCAAATTTGGTTTTTACATTCTAAGCTCTTTGCTTATTTAAAAGTCTTTTTGTTTGAGAGAGAGAGAGAGAGAGAACTTTGTGGCAATGGGCAAAACATGTAGCATAAACTTGTACCATAAAAGCTACATAAACTGATGTTTAAAAAGAGCTGGAAAAAATGGAAGAAAAAACAGAGTGATGACAGGTCTCAAAGTTGATGAGAGGGAAAATGAGTACAGAATTCAAGAAAATAATATGGCTAATAATAAAATTCTATGGCACTGGACAAATTCAGCCATATTGCATTGCAGTTTATGAATCAATGTCCTAGTAACTGCACACTAATAAATCACAGGACTATCTTCCTTGAATACATACAATAGCCAACACAGCTAGGCAGTTTGGTAAATGTAACTTCGAATTCAAACTGGTCCCTTACACTATGACAATACGAATGATTGATGTATAAAGAATCATGATAAGTGGGACACCTGAATGCATGTTCCACTTGAAACTGGGAAAAAATTTAGAAAATAAGGAAAGAAGGGATACACAGAAGGGGTGGGAAGAAACAGCATTCTCTATAGAGATGAGACTTGCACTATCAGATTCTTTGTAACATCTGTAAATGAGTCATACCAAGGTTAGGTGGACAACACAACTTTAGGTCTACTGATTTACATGGAAGATCAGATGGGCAATCTAGACCTGCATATGGAAAAGTAGTGACAGATGAGTTGCAGGCCAGGGGGAACGCATTTCCAGATGTCCGAATATGATACCAGAGAAGAGAGTTTTTGAAACTTCAGAGCAAGAAAAACATAGAGAGAGTTTGCCATGAGACTCATAATGTAAGAAATAATTAACGAGCTCTTACATCTTATTCTGCCATAATTTTCTCAAACTCCCATCTTCTCACAAATATACTTTATAATCACCTTATTATCATTATCATTATCACTATTTTTATTTGATCAATCATCCAACAGTACTTCTTAGATAACAGCATCATCACTGATTTCAAATATTTCCTATCAATGTTTTTGGCAGCCTACCTTATTTTTCTGGCAGAGGGGAGAAATGAAATGGAAAATGATATTTTGCATTTTTTCCTTTTTTATGTGCTACTGTAATTCTGTGAAAGCTATGAATGTCAGTTTACTACATGCATTTACTTTGGTAACATTTTTTTTTTCTCCTAATGCTTAAATGATCAGTTGTTCAGGTATGGTGTGATTCCCTTTCTGTCCTTCATTGCCTTGCAATTATGCCATGGAGCAGCAGTCTTCAAACTTTATGCAAATATTTAATTTTTCAGGCAAAAGCTGCCCACTTCCTTAGTGCACCATACATATATATGAATATGTCTTACAGAGTACTGGCCTTAGGCCTAAGTACACTCAGGTCAGTGTTTTTTATACCGGGTAGGAAATTCGTACCCAGGTACCCGGAACGCATTTCCCGTCTGGTAAATACGTCACAATGCTTACCTACTTCATCTGTGCCATTAGTTCTTAATATTGTGAGTTTGAAGATCAGACGAGAATATTTCTTTTCACAATATGCTTTAGCACCATTAATGTGATGTGCAGTCAGACGTATTTTAAACAAGTCCTACCATTACCTACTGTGGCTTTGCGTCCAATGTGCCGGAACGTGTTCATCGTAAAATAATTTAACGTTGTTTGTCACTGCAACTTCTGCACTGTAAAATACCTCAACCATTTCTCGTAAACTGCTATCTTGCTACTCTTCTCAACCTGTTCTCCTTCATGAAAATGGCAGTAAAAATCTTTCTGATACATCTCCTGGGCCGAGATTTCACCCATATAGTAACTGTGTACAGCTAGGTACGATATGGCACCCACTGTGCATGTCGTTATCACATATACATACTAGTGAACGTTCGTTCCTTCACTGCTGGGTGCTCCGGTCCATATGTTGTGCTGAAGCAGTGCACATGATTTGGCACACTCCACTTTAAGGATGGGGTATACAAAGAAAATGGGGAAAATATTTTGCCCCTTTGTGCCATATGTTTGGATGCAAAACAACAAAAAATTTGCAAATAGTTGGAATAGCAATGAAAAATTATTAGCAACATCAAAATCTCCAAAACTCCCTGGTTTGGGAATCTACGAGCCCCGATACTTACCTTCTATTTACCTATGTAACCCTCACCTACCTGCAATTAGTACCTGGTAGGCTCCTTTGGTAGGCCAAAGGAGGAAGGGAGAAAAACCAGGAAACTAACTGTGTGTTAAAGTTTAGACTTTGGCTGATGAAGTAGGAAGAGGTAGGGCGCCCTCGCCTCGAGGGCATCGGTGTCTGCTGTTGTATCACAATCTACCAGGTACTAATTGCAGGTAGGTGAGGGTTACATAAGTAAATAGAAGGTAATGAGGGGCAAAATAGATTAGGAATCATTTTAATATAGTTTTTTGCCCTATGCACACCGCATGAGATACCCCTTGAAAGAATGTATATGATGCTGTATATGAAGTGAATTTTATTTCCAAGGAACTCTCTTTTTCCAAGGAAATATGAAGTTTTAGCAATTGATTTGTGGTGAAAGAATATTATTTTTGTTGGAATATGTACATAGCTTATACAGACATAACTGTATTACTAAATTTACTTCTTAAGATAATGGAAGCATATCATCTTAATTTAAGTGAATCTTATCATATATCAGGCCAATTGAGGTATATACTTTTATATATCTTGTACGGCAACAAAATGTACTGTCTAAAATTTCCAGCACTTTCTTTCACACTACTTCTCTGCCTTAGTTTCAGAACATTCCCGTTCCTCACATGCTGCATTGCACATTGTTTATGAGCTGTCTCTTCATGTTCATTTACCAAAGAGATAGGCTAGGCTTATGTACAGTATAGTACGTTGTTTCATTCTCTGGTATAGGCGTGGCTTGATATGCGATTAGAAACATGCATCGCGTGACTTGTGACTGGTGTACAGTGCAATAGTAACATAAGCAAGGTACAGAAACAGACAAAACAACTTTATATCAACTTTATCATGAATGAGATGAAGTGAAATACATTTTGTAAGTTGCAATAACCATGCCATTTCACCGAGATCAAAACAAAACCATAGAAAAACGCTACCCGGGTATTAATTATTCTACCCAGGTAGTAACATCATCGGTCGGGTACCCAGGTACCCGGTGAAAACACTAACTCAGATAGCAAAATGTTCTTTCACCCTTTGCTATCTTCCATAATTTTCAACACTGTGATGTAGGCACTACACCACTAATAAAATAAGTTTAGCCTTACTGCTTTTAAACAGATAACTCTTGCATATTTCCCCTAGATTTTGTTTACAAAGACAATATATCTGTTGTAAGACCAGTTCAAATTGCACCTTAGACTGTAATAATTAGACTTGGGACTTCAAATATCAGAAGGTCTAAACTCTCTTCCTGGATGACATTGACTGGCTTCTATTCCTACTCAACTGATCACCAAGGAAAAAATTATTGGAACTGTCACAACAAATCGGTTACAGCCTGCGAGATGGCGGGCGCACAAGACCAAAGACCGTGAACACTGCTTCAATAAAATGCATGTTCATGCCTGTTTAATTTAAAAATGAGAACCATTAGCACTTCCCAACAACAAAATTGCAGTTGGACCATCTTGCAAACTGAAATTTATGTTTGGTCACACGTCAAATCATTTCGGGCTTCACTCTTATATCCCAATGCAATTTTGGTCTCGCAGACCTAACATCTCGTGGGGAAACCCCCCAAAAAATCAATTAAAATGATGGCTCAAAAGCATGAATGGACAGGCACATGCCTGCAAAAAGCTGGACGCAAACACGCATTGTGTCTGCAAAAATCATGCTGCAGCTAGAAATTTTCATCTTAGTTCCAAATTAGTAGACAAGGTGAGCTAGAAATTTTGGTTTTCAAAGTATGTGCGCCCGCAAAGTTTTGCAAGTTTTGCAGCCGTGGACAGGCATTTCATGGGTATGATTTTCGAAACTATAAAACTATCGCCCTTTTCAATAAATGCTATGTCACACATTTGCAAGTCTTAGCCAATGGAAACTCCTTGCAGAAATTTTGTCAATATGTCTGACTCTGTGGTGCAGTTTTTGCAAGTACCATTTACTTGGAATTCTTGCTGGCAAGGAAATGTAGTTTTGCACATAACATTCCCCACACAGTTTACATACTATAAAGCTTGTAGTACATCAATTTCCACGGGGTCAGTTTCTCTGCATACCAACAGGACCTTTGATTTTTCAAGGGATTCTCAATTACTTGTGCCTTCATTATTCCAAGTTGCCTATCTTTTGCAACTGACACTTTCAAAACATGTATTTCGTACCACCACATGGGTTAACATTTCAACAACGCTAAAACATCATACGAATACGACAGTTACACAAAACCTGGAATCTGCTGACACGAACTACATGTGCATCAAATAATCACAAATGGTGTTACTCTCTAAACATGCCATGCACAACAAGAATATACTCTGTATAGCTAAGAGGAACACTAAAACATATTCAGGGCTCGAAATAACCGGCAGCACCGGCAGCCATGGCTGTCAGGCCCTTACTGATGGCCGTAGTGCCCCTCAGTCAATGTCCTATGAAATACCATAGTCCGACAGCCAATTTGCTCATTTTGGCTGTACCTTTTTTCAAGCTTATTTCAAGCCCTGCATATTAAAAGGATGTCCTGCATGGTGAAAGATAAGTAAAAGTCACTGCATATGTTAAAAATATTTAACAACCAAGATGCTGATGGTTGTGTTCAAAGAAAAGAGGAAATTGCTGGAGTTTTACAATAAATGAATCATTGATAATGAGATAGATAGAAGGCCATGTCATTTAATTAAGAAATAAAATGATAACTGAGAAACTGTTGAGGAAACCATGCATACATGTAAATGTGAATAAAATGATTAACATAGCAAAAATATTTGTTATCTTTTAAAGGTGGCTTACAGAAAACTTATAAAGCCCACCTATATACTACATGCTTGATTATACCACAGGTGTCAAGAGTACAAACCACACACAGCTCATCTCATTTTCCAATAAATATCTGAAGGTAATGTACAGTATTAATGTAATGTAAAGAAGTCTTGAAACAATTACAAATTGTGACTATGACAATAGTTTATGGTGTTGTCCCCTCCTGTGCAAGGCTGATGACTTCCCTCACAAACCATTCTTTCTGACATAACAACATCACGATGATGCAACACTGACGTATCAGTGCATTAGTTCCTCACAACACACGACTGTACACACAAACATACTTGCAATGTTGAATGCTGTGAACGTTGTTTTAAAGGTTTTGAAATGGTCAAATGTAAAATTATTTAGAATTACCAAGGTAATTTTAACCCACAAATCTGCCTAAATTCCTTGTAAGAGAAAGATTTCAAGGGTTGAAAGGTAATAGAAAAAAGTCTTGTAGCAAATGCAAGCTGGTATTTTAAACCTGGGCCCTGTTCCATAAAGCTTAAAGGGCATAAGCAGTTGTCCCAACATGATTTTGAAACAACAGCTAAATCTTACAAATATCCTCTAATTTCCCTTCAAGTATCTTTCATGATATTATACAGAACATAAATACTGCATATTCAAGGAAACCATGGGATAACCCTGTGTGAATTTCACAAATCAGTAATTATATACTGTCCCATGATTCTCAAGGCCATTCATGGGTTAGAATACCTAGGTACACTAACCTTAATTGGGGTATCAGCATTTTCTCTTCAAGTTTGATCTATCATTCAGTAGCCCTACTAAAATCAAACTTTAGATCACATGTAATACTGTAGGAAGCTTGGCCCTGGACCAGGGTTGTCACCAGGCCAAACTTAGTGCTGGGTAATTCTTGACTGTTACCCTTTTAGCGATCAACATCCTGGGATTTACAGAAGGTGTGGATATTTTTCTACACTCTAAATTAATGCTCCAATTGGCCGTCTCATTCTGAGACTAATGTTACATCCAAATTTAGTTCACACACAGACTGTTTCACAATATTACCTCAAGCAGTTTAAAGACAATGCAGGCTAGTGTGGCTCTGACTTAGGTGTACTAGACAGGAGGCTGGTTTAAACTGTGGGGGGCTAGAAGTTAACTTAGTAGGGAAAACTGTTACTGCATGAGGTGAGATTAGAGAGCCTTTAAGTCATGACTACTTTGTGAGAGTGTTTGCTAGAATTGCTCTAAAGCTTCTGCAGCAATTTAAAATAAAGCCACCTTCCACCACACCCACATGAGATTGAGTATAGGATTTAATAAATCTAGCTGTTACAATTCCCCAATTGTCTGAGCATCCTTCAAGTACATAGACCCATTTCCAAATAGCAACTACAAAGGATTATGGGATAGACTTTAAGTACGCCTTTTTTTTTGTCCACAGTAAAATGCCATTGATGAAAATGACCCACACCAAAACTCTATCCCACAGTCCTTTGTAATTGCTATTTGGAAAAGGAACTATGACATAGACATATAAAGGCTGATACCACTTTTTATGTGTGTTTTTGCTTTTCTTTACAACAAAACATTCCATACCGGAAATGTGTGAATGTACAATCTCAGCAACCGTACTTGAACCACAAACTTCTTTGCAATACAGAAGATGACTTTACAAAGGATTCCCTGACTCATCCCAATGTGCAAACATCTTCTTATCAATATATATATATATATATATATATATATATATATATATATATATATATATATATATATATATATATATATATATATATATATATATATATATATATATATATATATATATATATATATATATATATATATATATATATATTATATATATATATATATATATATATATATATATATATATATATATATATATATATATATATATATATATATATATTACCTCTTATCACAGAGGTGTGATCAATAATAGATCATCTACCCTTTTTTACAGGAAAATGTGTAGTCTAATATCATAACAAATATACAGAGATGAATTTTCCATATGCTAACAGATTTCTTGTAAAAGAGGTGCACTTGTCTAGAGTATGAGTGTAAATCCAGATTTGTGGCAGTACCTTGATGAAACGCTGCAAGCACAAGCACAAATTTGTGATGAACTCCAATTCAAACTATACTGAAGGGCCATTGACTATGAATGCTATTAAGCCAAGCCACCATGATGATGAACAACTCCTGACACGTGAGATTACTGATGTAAAGCATTTACCCCTGAATTATTAATCCCATCCGGCACCAAAAATTCATCATGGAGCTCAGCTAGCAGCTCCCTGATTTGATCAAGTTTTCCCTTTGTTACAATGAATGCACTCTGTGATATCCCTGTATGTGTTCAGTGATAACTTTGGCCCTTTGACATAGCTAGTGCTGCAGTTGTTTTTGAATATGGCACAAAGGTATGTTCTACTTTCAAAACTGAGAAAAGGTCTCACCCAAAACAACCAATTATTATCAAGAAAGATGAGAAGTGAAAAAGAACAAAACATATGGCAAACTTGTACAATCGATCTACTGATAAATTTATAAATGATACATCCTGAATTATATTTCAAATGTCCTGTCAAAGCTTTAACTTTTTCAGCTTTCTTAACCATTGCATATTAGAATTTGAAGCCTTATTTTAACTTCACCACTTAGCAAAATGTTTCCCCTTTCCCCTTCAACAGAATGCTTTTCACAAATAGGAGTTTAATATGGAAGATAAGAGCAAAATCGAAAAGTGAATTAAAAAATCACACATTACACACAATGTGACACACTGTTGACTAGCTGTACAGTATTGTATGATGTTCATATGAGAAGAAAAAGGGAAGGAGATGCCTAAAGGATCATGATGATAAGCATTTCAGACCCAATCCAGCTGATTAAAATTTTCCAGTATTAGATTCATGATTGCATCATGCTAACTTAAAATCACAGGTCAGAAAAAAACTGGGTTAGTCACAGCAAAACACAATAGCTATCCACACAAAACACCAAACCACATCAAGTGATGTTACAATCAGAAACCCACCTGAACGCTTGTTTTAAAAGTATCCCATTTTTCCTAAAATTCAAAATGAAAATGTGAAAACAATGAAGTTGATAATTTATGGGAATAATGAATGACAATGAGATGTCTCGGGACTGACAATGTTATTTCAGCTTAGATATTTTATAATACACCTAATGTTTCATGGGTACCAAGTCTGTCATCAATGAACATTCACGCACCAAAATAAAAAAATGAAAAAAGTAAAAACAAAAAAAGAAAACATTAAAAAAAATAACATGGGCTAATGAGATATATTTTTCAATGGGGAGCACTTCTAAACAATTCAACATTGTTATTAATATAAAAAACACATGAAAGCTAACTATCACAAAAACAGATTTACTAAAGAATGCAATGAACAGGTAATGCTGTGTGTTAAAAGGTTTATTTAAAGAATACCTGACAGTTTAAAGAAAAAGTTGACTGAATGTAAGAGATGTGTGTAACCCTCCCCTAAATGAACACATTGGTATATTCCCTTCCTATAAACAGAATACTTGTGACCAAAGAAATGAGGACTTGTTGGAATGACATCTAAAGGATGGACAAGAAAAGTACCATACAAAGAATTGGGAACTGGGAGCATCTAAGTCGCTTCAACCACCCCATTGCTCTCCTTAAACATTACAAGTGTTGGCAGGGTCCAAACCTCTCAGTAGGCACATTTCTCCATTTGTGTTCTACAAATGGAGTTACTATCTCTACACCAGAATGATTAAAATGGTATTTTAATGGATAGCCTATATTACAACTTTGGAAATATTTCTGAACCAATAATTGGTCTAAAATATCACAATTGCAAGTTGTGGTATTTTAATTTGTAGATTTACGAGTACATGCTGATCAGAGAAAAATTTGAAAAAGAAAGAAAGGTGAGGAAGCTTTAGAAATTTTCTCTCAAGCTGAGTAAAATTGTGCACATTTATTAAAGTAGAGCATTTTTCCCTGGGTAATATTCCATAATCTTCTTCAATGTTTTGCTCCCACAAAGCAATTTTTTATGAAAAGTTTGCCTAATGAACCAGATATTGGTAATGACAAAGAAATTCAGTGACTGCTGGGTCACTTATTAATACCAAGAAGAAGCATGCTACAAAGAAGCTGTGAACAATGTATATTAAAGAAAGAGAATCTTTCACCACCAAAAATGCCAACAGTCCTTTTCCTTTCCAAGAAGCCTCTAAAGCCCATGAGTACACTTGTTCCATAAGTTAAAATCAAGCTTTCAAAGTGACACCACAACGATGGGGCACCAGCAGGTGGGGGTGGGTAGGTATTAAGCCCCCACCCCTTTTGGAAGGCCCAACCCCACTCCTCTCTTTCCACTTTTTTATTGAGGCTGATGCTAATGACCAAGACTTAAACATTTTACACCTGTTACAGTTATATCATGCCTTGATTGACTGTTTGGTTTGTAATGATTAAAGATATCAAAAGCTACAATTTGTTTTTTTCCAAAAATTATAGGGACAAATTGATGACTATTTTAGTTAACATAACAGGAATTACTTCGAGCATTACTTGCAGCCATCACACAAAGTCAACTAATTCTTTTAGCAAAACGTTTGTCACTCCCAATTACCAGTCATTTTTAAAACTTCCACATTTGTGTATGCTGCAGTAAAAAGGAACCTACCCTAAATTTTGCCCTACATGTTGTGAATGTCAGCATGAATACTGATGACAAGTACACTACTGTACCTAACAGCTAAAGAGAATGATGTGAGCTGTGTCTTTCTGAAATTGAGCAATCAACTGTGCCAAGATTACTATACACGTTCCACTGATGTGATTTTTTTACGTCTTTTTGTTGGACATTTGTCCATCAATCGTTCAAAGTATCACTTATGCATCTGCTCTCTCACTGTGAGTGCATGCTGTTAACATGCCTTCTGAGCATGAGCAGTGACCACCAACATGGCAGTTAAACATGCACTGACCATATATGATAACCTATACAATGTGGACAAATGTATGCCTCATATGCCTTTGACAAGCTGCCCTCTTGCCCTGGACAAATTGTTACAAGCCAAGAGTCAAGATGAAACTTTCAAGCTATACATATTTTGATAATTTTGAGATAATGTAGATCAATTATGAAAGCGTGCACAAAACTCCCGAGGCCTCTGAAAAAACTTCCACCAGCCTCCCACTGGCCTTTAAAGCACAAGTTTTCTTTCTTTTGGTTAAAACTTCAAATGATGACCTCTTTGTAAGTTGTGAACGACAGAAGGGAGAGTTGCATATGTGTACAAGAAAAATCAAAATGGATGTTTCACACTCAATCACACAAATGATGAGAACATTAAAAAGCTGGTTTCACATATTGAGTGCATTTACAATGCAAAGTGAAAACTGGTCACTTATAACTGACATAAAATACTGTATTGATTTAAAACAACACAGGTGAAAATTGAAAATTTCCAAAAATTTATTGTAATCACATAACACCCTTTCAACACACACAGAAACCTGGTATGATGGCATCAAGAAAATACCAAGAAAAAAAAAATACAACCAATCTTCTCAACTGCTCCACCCTTACTACTCCACCACCCCACGCCATCCCTCTCCCCCCTCCCTCATCCTCCTTAAAAATATTAATGTAGCTGTAAATCCATGTGCAAAAATACAATAAATCATGCAGTTCCTCAAATGTGAGCAATTGTTATAGGATTCTGTTAGACAGTCATACTGCATATTACAGTAACTATGCACCAATGACATACATGCATGTTGATAAAATATCACACATGCAAATACTAATAACACTGCACATAAATACCTAAAATGATTCTTTGTATTGCTGGACTGAACAAAGTTTATTCATATCAAACTTATTAAACAGAAAACTACTTAACATCTCAGCTAGGGTATCATCAGTGCTTTCAAATTCACTGGTGTCACACAACTATATCAGTTATCATTCAACTGTTTGTTGTGAAGATGTCAAAAAGATAGTTACCATCACATGGCTGATGTTAAACAGCTCGATAACATCACAATGATACCTAAAAGGATAACTAAATCTATTTTGATGGAAAACTCACCCCTGTGCAATGTAAGTGGGGGGAGGGTCACACCTTTATAGGAACAATCCCCCTAGACAATTCTCACCTGGATTTCCCCCCTCCTGGCACAAGTCCCACCCGAGATGTTCCCTCAGATGATTTCCACCTATGAAAATAACCCTGCAGACAACTTCCCTTCCCCCATCAGAAATTTAGAATGTCCTGAGTGAGAATTGTCTCGAAGGAAATTGTTTGGTAGGAGTTTTCCAGGGTAGGTGGTTGTGTTGGATCTCACATCTCAACTTAAACTACATATTCATATTCTAAAATACATATTCATATTCTAAAACTGTACTCTGTATGTGGAATCCTTAAGTAAACAACTTTTCCCGACTGAATTACAGTATATCAATATTTGTGGAAATCACATCTGTCAATATTTTCCATGGGATACACCTGAATTGGTACCTATAAGTATACATCATTAACAGTTCCACATTGATCAACAAGCTGACCAGATCTTTACATATCTGACCCCTAATCACGAATGAGTTTGTAATAATTATCTTCAGCTGGTATATCAAATTATATCAATACATATTGTGGTCTATCACTGAGTCAACTAAAACTTTGCTTTGAATTTCAAGAGTTTTGCATATTTCACTTTTTTTCAAATAACAGGTTATGTCTGGATTATACAAGCCTTCCCTTTAGCAAATTTCATTCAAAATTAACATACCACAAACTTCAACTGTCATTTTCTGTTAAAAAATTCCTTATAAAAACATGTCTGGTACTCCTGCATTCTCCACTTAAATGCAGAGTTTTGGTAATAAGCATCTACTACTGAGCGTCTACTACTGAATGCATGTGAAAAAAATGAAGAGAATATGTCAGAAGAATAAGCATCGTGCAGGCTGAGGATTGGGGATAAAAATGTCAGGAAAGGACTGGAATGAGCAAAGAAAAAACATTTATGAGTGCACAAGCAGAACCCTTTGAATAAGACTAATAGTCTTAAAGAAGTTAAAATTTTGGATTTGTGCAAGATATGTTTTTACCATACCTTATGCTCAAGATAATGGAGGTACATCTATTGAGTTGCCAGATGAAAAAGGAAAAAAAAAAACAAAATCTTGCATTGAATGTTCATGATGCTGACACAGCACTATCACCATGAAAGCTTGTGACTGTGTGAAATAAATCTCAGCAAGTGATAAAAGTATTGTTGTCCCTGAAGTAGTGCTGTATGTCATTCACAACAAAACGCTTGAGTCTTCCTCGACACTGAACTTAGAGAACTATTTCAATGTCTTTCCCATGACATCCTCCGAGACCCATTAGAAAATCTAAGACTTTGATTTAAACGTTTCCCAATGTGGAGCTCACTCCATGAAAGACACATCCACAAAGGTAGAACTGCACTTCTGCAATGTGTAAATTTACATGGTTTTTGACACAAAATAAATGTCTTGTCATCACAGCTCATTCTATCTACCATGATAAATTTTTCATTTATAAAATACTTTTACTTCTTTTCCAGGCCTGCAACACTCCCCCCCCCCCCACCCCCAGCCGCAACTCCCTTGTTTGGCTACTTAGAATAAACAATCAACTCCATTTCAAACTCACCCATCTAAGAAGGACATTCAGCAAATTGAAGGTGGCCAGTATGTTTGATAGTAGTGTGGAAGACACGTATGAAGGAAGGTGCTTGTACTGGACACACTTGTTTTCAAAATTGCGGAATTTTTTCCAGGTCTAATGAGACTGTAGGAAATATGGTTCCCCCTGTCTGTACTTATGTATTAATTCTTCTATCTTACAACTCATATTTTATGTATATATATAGACTTTCATCATTCATTTGCATTTCTTCCCCTACCTTAAAAAAGTATCTTTCAACACTGTGCTTTCACTGATCTACCAGCAATATATCAATAATGAAAAACATTCAACATCTAATGGCTGGATTTGGAAGATGATTTTCACAAATTTATAACAAACTTTACAAATGGAAGGAAATTTCAACTAATATAAAGATGAAAGAGTAAAATGAGGTACCAGAATACATTACATCTTGATTTTTCTATACCTAAAATTCTGTCTATCCATTATTCATGAAAATAAAAAGCTGTCCAAATTTATCATACGGCGATGTGTTAAAGGTAAATATCAGGTCCAAATTTGACCAAAATGGCAAAGACAGAAAATAGCTGTCATCATTATTAAGCCATTCAGTCTTGCCAATGAACTATGGCAATAACTTTTCTCCTAAATATTTCACCTTTTTAAAGAGTTTTGGATGTTGCATCATTTGAAAATTTGGAAGTCTGGGGCCAACAAATCTTTTATGAGCTGAATTTCTTCTGTTAGAGCTTCTTTCTTGAAAATAAAGCCACTCAGTAATCTTACTTTGAATTGCCTACAACTGAATATCTACAAATCATGGTTTTAAAAGTATGAAAAAATAATGTGCAACAAATGCAATATTTCCCTTTAAAAATGGACTTATTACCAAACTCAAATCTAATGATGAGTGTTCTTAAAACCAGTTCTTTCCAAAGTGTGCAATATTGCTGTCGATGTGAACAATACAAGTATCTAAGTGGAAGGTAAGAGGAATGGGTTAAAGTGCTAAGTAGTTTTCTCTGCATCCAATTTGTATTTCTCTCTTTCCACTATGCAGTATAAATCAGAGTCCTTTTCTGCACTATGCAGGGAAAAGAAAGGGGTAGCAATCACGTAACCTGCCAGTTGAAGGATTTGTATCATGTATCATCAATGAACCAATGGTATAAACTGTTAAACTGTTGTGTAAAATATGAAAATCAGACAAAACCCTGACAAAAAAAAAAAAAACATCAAAAGTTTTTATCTGGCATTCATAACATAAAGTGCCAATCCAACAAAGTACCTGTTTTGATGATGTCTTGGAGATTGCCTTTGTTTCAATTTGTCCAAAAGAGGGCGCCTGACAGGAGTATGTTACAAACGTTAAGAGCTGATCAAATATGGCAGGATACATAGACTGCATGCTCTCTGTACCATCACTTATTGCCTGAATATGAGAAAAATTCACAAAATTGAACTAAATATTTGACTTGGGGAAAAGATCATTTCTAAGAAAACTATCTTCAATGTACAACACTTGTTTAAGGTGTGGAGATTTCAGAGAATTTCTTAGACACAAGCATCCTACAATTAAGGAATAAATCACATATGGCAGACTGTTATTGGTGTATAAACCGTAGAGACTCCAAATTTGGCAAAACAACATGCGGTGAAGCCAAGTCCTTTATTTTGCCAAATTCGGAGTCGAGACGGTTTATGAGACAACTGATAACAGTCCGACAAATGTGGTTTATTCCTATTCTACTACCGAAAATGTGTGAAAAGTTTCATTTTTGTCAGTTTTCACATTTACTGACCATGTGTTGTGGAAAGGCAGGTCAGTGTCTAACCAATCAGAAAGCAGGATTCTACATAACGGATGGCTACAGGTTATAGAATACATCACAATTAGCCTACTCACCCCTTGAAGTATTTGAATGGAATGCAGAATAGCGTCTTGTAAAGGTGTCAAATCATTGTCTCCTGCTGAAGGCAAGATAAATACTGACATGTCTGCCTGGACTGGCACAGATACAGCATTCTGTAAAACCAGAAAGAACTTCTGGAGGTCCGAAGAGACAAATCTTAATCGAATGTGCTTGAAGAGAAGTGGGAATATTTTCACTAAAGCAGTCAAGAATGCCTGAGTTGGTAAGTTAGCAGTACGTTCCTGGGGTGGTTTAGTACTGGCGATGCCAATACTGTACCACACCCGCCAGGCATTGGACCATAATGCATCACTGTCAAAACGAGTTGTTTCTTCAGCATCTACATCAGCTGGATCTGAGACAGAAGTTCTTTCAGCAGGATCTTTATCCTGAGATGTAATTAAATCATCGTTCCTATTTATGGCTTCTTCTGCTGGAATAATGAGATCACCGACAGTGAGGGCGCTGTCTTCCTGTTTCTCACTGCTACTGCTGGTAGTACTTGCTTGTTTGACCAAATTTAATTTTTTTGGTGGTTTGAGTTGAAGGACCTCTTGGAAACTTTTTAGGGCATTAAGAGAAACTTCTTTGCTTGGACTTAAAGCAGATGATTCTATGTGTTGTAGTAGTAGGGCCCAGGCCCTTGGGAAGTCACCTGTAATTAGAAATTCAAATAAAGGGATTTTACGAAATCTCATGTTGTATTAAACTCAATGATACTATGAACATGACAGAAACTTCTTTAAGTTCAAACTATGCAGAGTTAAGTACAACTTACCTGTTTGCTGCCCTCTGTGCCACCCTATTTTCATAGAAAGCCATTTACTAGCATGTCAGAAGATAAAAACATAAACTGTGCAATTACCACCCTCAAAATCATCCCCAATATCAGCAAAAAACTTAACCATATCCATGGCTGGGTTACCAAGGGACTACCTGTGCAACACCACAACTTTATACTTCAATTTTCTCACTACTCTACACTGTGAAGTGGACCAAGGTGGAAAAGTAGGATCAAAATTCTCAATAAAACAGGAGAAAATTACGAAATTGTACTTGTATGATGAATTAGTTTCAGGAGTAGTTTTTATCTATACTCATCTAATGTTGATAGCATCACACGACTCATTTAACCATTTGGGGTGGGGGATCAGAGGTGGGGGATCAGAGGTGGGGGAAGGACTTAGCATAAATAATTTTTTTTTCTTCTAAGACTGAAGGCAAGTTAGCAAGTAAGATAAAGACTTTCAAGAGTGAGAAGGTGGTAGGAGGAAAGATCAAAAAGTAAAAGGGTACAAGTAGGAGTCCCTTGAAAACCTGCCTTGCATAGCAATTCACTATAGTAGCATGCTAGAACTTACCTAATGGCATCAGTGCATGTCTCCAGGTATTAAAGACCCTTGCTACCCCAGCCAAGGTCAGTACTTTAGTTTCTGCCCATTGTTTCTCAGTGGTATCCCTGGAGTGATGGATCAGGATGTTACCACCATTTGTGGCATCACCAGTTTCATGAGCTGCTACACCAGAAAAGTTCTTGACTTTGTCAAGTAGGGGAAAGAGAACCTTGAAAGTTGAATACAAAAGAGAAGAGATCGTTAGGACAGTTTTCATCCATGAGAGTACCAATCTTTCTTAAATGAACTCTACTGTTTACTAAATAGTTCCATAGCAAAGGGGAAAGTGTATCAACATACCTAGCTAATATGTATGAAACCTAGCTAATATGTATGAAACTGCCATCCCATTCCCCACCCAACATGCAACAGCTAAAATCTTCAGTTTGGAGACTAAAAGAGTGGAAAAGGTTCAAAAGGGAGGAATATCGATTTCCCATTTTTATAATTATACGTGAGATACATGTGCAATGGTTATGCACTCATCTTTCTTTTTTTTTTGAAAGGGGGGGGGGGGATGATCTTTTATCTTTTTTTGGGGGGAGGGGGAAGAGACTTGCCTTCATCCTTATGTTTTATGCCATTCTCCCAGAGGAAAGAGAAAAGGTATCAATTCCCATGGACCTTAAAATCCCAAAGCATGACTTTCCCATGAGAAACAAAGAATTTCTTGCAGGCAGCCCATTTTTAATAACCATGCATCTACAGATATTTACACTGAACATCAGCTCTACTACTAACAGACATAACTTACTTTGACAAGTTATTAAATTTCAGAATCCTCACAAGGGTTCAACTATCTGAAAAGTTACCTGCCAAAGGACTATCTGCCACGTTGAAAGTTCGAGTAAAGATCCATGAACACTTATTGTAGAAAACAGTGTCTGGCCAGCACTTTTACGTACAGCTGGTCTGGAATCTACACAAAGATCTGCTAATCTGAATGATGTAAGAAAAATATGACAGCATAACATGAAGTTAATCCCAACACAAACAGCTTCAGAATGGTAGCAAATATGGAGACAATGTACATTATCTTATGAAGAATAACATTCCTACGAAAATAACTGACATGACACTAAGTGATGCCACCTGATAATTTCTGCTGCCAAGTTTCCCCAAATAAACTCCCTAAATTGTGCACTTGCATTGTAACTATCCCATATTTATATAGGAGGACAGATACCAGGAAGATAGGACCAATGGTATGTTCCCATGAATCATTGAGTTGATAAGGGTACAAAACTTACATCAAAAAGGCAAAAGGTAGTACAAGATTTGTTTGTCTCTGCTTGACCCTGCATACAGTGCTATCACTAGAAACTACAAAAGAAATCTTTTCAAAATTTTGAGAAAACTTATGTCCTTTAGGGTATTTTGACAGTTTTATTTCTCTCTGAACTAGTATTTTTCAAAGGTTTTACTTCTCTCTACACTTAGCCAATATCTCTAAAGAGTATCCCTTTCTGAACATGACCTAACTTTCCCTGAACTACAAGTTGGGTACACTGCCATGGTTGTGAAGTATGTTACAGAGAAGATTACCCAGCCGCCATGTATGACTCCTATGCTAGCCAAAAGAGTCTATTGTGGAAAATTTTAAAACTTATGTCTTTGAAAGGTAAGGCTTTGGAGGTTATCACCAAAACATTGCTATGTTTTTGCTGTGTAATGGACGGAGCAGTCCCGCTGGCATTTGGGTCAAAGGTCACACTGCCAATGAGAACAAACCCGCCCAGTTTATGTTTGCTGTGTATACCCACTGTCCTTGTTTTCCATTGGCCTGTTCCTTGCTACCCAAGTGTGACATCAAGGCCACCCCGGCCCACTGGCTAATTTAAGGTAGCTTGAAAGAGCAACAAGTGGTAGCACTAGAGTGATTCCTCTGTTGGTTTCTACCCAGGTAGTACAAGGATACCAAAACAAGATACCAAAGTTGGTCCCATGGCCAAGTGGCTGCAGCATATAAACCAATGAGACTCGCCAATAGATGGTTGGAAGATGTAGTCTGAGCTAAGTCATAGTAAGATGAATATTTCATCTGTAAGTAATCAACAGTTTTCACATCTGAACTTAAATTTGAAATTTATGATTCCAAATTAGAGATAAAATATTAGTGGAAGGCCACCGAACATTTATGTTGCAATCATAACATTCAGTGTCACTAAATGTTATCAAATACTTTGTCTTGAAGGCATGAATGTGGCTACTGGGTTAAATATCTCACAGAATGAACCATTTATAAAGCTTAACTACAAGAAAAGTCAATTTACCTTGAGTACAGAGTCAGCCAAAGAGCATCGAATGGTGGTACTGGTTTTTCTGTCCCACTCTGAATCTGTAGATTCTTAGAATCCTGGTCCAGATTCTCCCTAATTTTATCTCTGTTCTGGTATAAATAATCTGAAATATTCCACTGTAAAGAAATGAAAAAGATAACAGGATTCCAGAGTATTTTCTGCATGGAAGGGAAGTATGAAATGAATACCAGAAAAGAAGGAAAGGGGTTTGCGATCTAGGGCATCATTCCACATTACATCAGATAACAGTCAGTCATATGGTACAAGAGTTAGCAGGATACAGTAAAGGCATTCCATGGGGTGATGCCCAGTAACTTACCAACAACCCAACAGCTGTCAGGCTAATGTTTAACTCTTCCTTTTGGAGACCAAATCTGGCAGCAGTTTCCACAGATATCTGTAAACAGTAGCAAGGCATGATGGGAAGGAAATCTGTCACGACAAGTTGCAGGCTCTGAAAGGCTGTTCTGATCAACGTTTCTCTAAAAGGAGGAAAAAAAGAGCAGAAATAGCAACTGAGATGTTCCCATTGTACTCATGTCAAAGGATAAGTGGTCCATTAAAAGCATTTGCAACACAGCTTTTCAACAATTATAATAGAGACAACCCTATCTAAATCAAGGTGATAATGGATCAGTCCAGTGATGGAGGCAGTAGTAACAGCAGTTAAACCCTTTAAAGGCATAGTTCCTTTTCTAATGAGATCACAAGATTAAATTTCTATCATGAGATTACCAAGGCTTTTCATTGAAATCTACCAGATTTAATTTTCAAAATGTTGAAGAGGACCTAAGGTCAAAACAACAATAGTAAGACCACACAATTTTTTTCTTAACCTCTGTAACACATGTTTTGTAATGTTTGACTAGGCCTCACCCCTGGTCCTGGGTAACAGCACCTATGACCCCTAAGACAAGTGGCCATCCATGTACAAGACGATCCCCATTACTAGAGAGTAGGTGATGGACACACTCCAACTGTTTATGTCTGATGTCAGCATGAGGAATGGAAGAGAGTTCTTGTAATGGTCCCAAAAGCATGGCCTGTAGTTTCTGAGGGAAAGAACAAAATCACTAGCAAATTTCATTCTTTCAATTGTTAGTGAAATAATATAGGTTATAATTCATTGATAGGACAAAAAACACTTTTACTTTTATCTTCTCGGATGCTAAAATTAAATTGTACTACTTGAAGACTTGCTTTTGTGATATTAAAGTCATTAAGAACATAGCTAATATGGGAATCTATAATAGTTTTCAGCCATTCAGTTTCAAAAGATCATGCATATAATATCACTTAAGTGGAATAATATATAAGAAAAGGTTCTAGTAAACTTTAAAGGGAAATGCTGTGCTACATACATCACATTAAAAAGACTGAAATAACTTTTATTATTGTTAAATTAGTCACTTTAACCAGTTAACTCTCAAAATAGCTTTCATTTCCCCCAACATTATGCAATGTGCGAGTAATGAGTTGCAACATTTGAAAGTTCAGGAGAACAAATTATTCTTGAGCTACAAAGCGAGGAATTTCTTTACATGAAAACCTTATTTCTTAAAAATAAGTTACCGAGCTACCTTATTTTGAATAAACTATCATTTAAGATCAATATTATGTACTGATAATTACAAACTGGTGCACTGAAGTATTGTGTGTGATACTTTATACTACAAGTTTTTCCAGTTTAAGCAGATAAACTGGACCATGTGCTCCACAGAAATATATCAACTAGTCCACTCTTACTTCTCATGTTATAACAGTCCAACATGAAATAATATCTGATATGGCTCCTTGTAACACAAAAATTAGGTGAAAGCAATACTTTTCCACAAAAGTATCTAACACAGTCTTTTTCCAAAGTCTTTCAGAAAAGAGCCATAATCTCATTAATATTACAAATGATTTCAGACAATAAAATGGGTTCTCTTACTAGATTTTGATGAAGGGGAGGGTCATGTTTGTATTCTACAGATGCTGTGATGAGATCTGTCACAGCCTCCGCACTCCACTCCCTTAGCTTGACGTGTGAATGCTGGCAGACTTCTAGTAAATGGGCAGTGACAGGGCGCCACCAACATTCCATTCTTGGGAGGTTGACCAGTCCAGATTCCAGGAGTTTAGCAACAGGGAACAGGGAAGGTTCCTGCAAGAAAATTAAGCATAGCCCCACTTTGTTTAATGAAGAAACACATTGCTACAGCATGGACACAACTTTTAAGAATGATAAATCATAAAAACACTGAAGGAATCATTGAATATTCATGCTGCTCCGATATGTAGCCTAATCAAGGCCAAGCACATTACCTTAGTCAGCAAGTACTCAAGTGTATCCTCCACCCCCCTCCATGTAGCTATACTTCCCCCTCGAGACTTCACCAAACTTAACACCTGACCAGCAAAAGCACCTTCTTAATGGATACCACACAATGAATAAGCTGGGAAATCAACGAACAATAGGCCTACTTAAATCACATAGTGTCCAATGCCTTGACTGTCTTGACCACCATCCATTTGCCTTCACTTACATTTGAATCACAATTATCAGTAATAACACACATTAAGTTGGTTTTTTAAGATGTTACACCATGATGCATGCAACAACACTAATGCCCATGAAGTTTTCATTCTAAACATTCTAACTCAACTCACATTATTTAAACTCAGAGAAGAATTTGATTATGTTAACTCAAAAACCTTATAAATACTGACCTTATTGGAGTATGCTATCTCCATGGCTTCTGATGAAAGCTTACAGAGAGCATCTATCATGTGATGAAGAGCTACCTCATCAAGATTTTGGGAGGACTCAAAGAGGCGGGATAACATGGAAGTCAGGATCGGAAGCTCTGCCATAACAGCTGTGGTGATCACCGTGTTGGGTGTGTCAGCTGTGGTGCTGACCTTCAGGGTACCACCACTTGTTGGTTTGAGTCCCAGGATCCATACAAGATGCTGTAAGGTGGTGAGTATCTGATGCCAGGCATTACCAAGAACTGAGCCATGAAGACAGGAGAGACTAAGGATGGCTCTCATGCACTGTATATTCTTGGCAGTCAACTGTAAAGGCAAAATGTTTAAAATCAACCAAATCATCAAAATTATCATACTTTATTCCAAATTAGACTTGAACTTCACCTCCTCAGTATTAATCTCACATATAAAATTGATTTGTGACAACTGTTCTTTCTTACAACCACAACTTTGTGTCTTATTATCTCTGCTTTGATGTTGTTCAGTTTTTATTTAGTCACTAGCCTAGGTGACAGTTGCTTGTTTTTCATGTGTCCATCAACTCACTTTGTATTATTTTGTGTCTCAACTTGGTTATTCTATGTGGAAATCAATAGTGAAATGAATTAGGATTGAACTGGAAGTAAGGGTTCTCCACTGTGTTATGGAACAGGAATGAAGCATGGAGTCACTGACTGCATGCTAATTGTGAGATGAATCGGTACTTAGTTTTATGACAGGGCAGAAAACATGAGGGTAACTGGACTGATACTAAACCTTCAATACACTCTATGTTTGCAACATTTGACAGCAAGAGGCGCTTCCTCCTCTTAGAGTAGCAGAAGGTTCCTTTTTTACTCATATTCTCTTTCTACACACATAATCCTCTCTGCTCATTCAGGAATAGTACTTATTCCCTTCTTTGACATCTTGTGCAGTTATACTAACACACAATCACACAAACCTAAGGTGACTAGCATTGTAAAGTAAGTCCAAATTACTCTCAAGGCTTGAACACTGACCATACTAAAGCAATACAGTCACCAACAGATTCCTTCATTCAACAAATGAAGTTATCAGCTATTTGAAGCAGATTACCTCTTAGAACACTGAGATGTGCTTGTCTGAAGCACAGTTCTTGTTTCACCTACACCCTTTGATTACAACCACTATTTAGTAACAGACGAAACTTCCTTTAATTTTACTCTTCTGTGGCTGGTTGCTACATAATGGCCACGTCATAACAGCTTCATGATGTACCAACTACACATTATGTTGCATTGGAGTCTTTCCAGTCACTAGACTTAGAACTCCTTAGCTGTTGACATGACAACACATACATTGACAATGGATAATGGTACTGTCAATTTAAGCACCATACCATGACTGGTCCTTGCACCGTCCCATGGAGAGTGGCAAGGGGTGTGCCCACTGCTACCACTTGATTACGCCCATCCCCTTGATCACCAGAAGTCCCATCATTGCTACCACTGCTTTGAAGGAGGCTGTCTTTACTTGGCTGGCGTTTATGACCTAATCAAATGAAAAGTAGAACGTGGATACCAAACGAAATCAATGCAATGCAGTAATTAACAACCTTTCAAACATCAGGCTCAACACATACTTCCTTCCCGAGTTCATCTGATATTCTCTGACAAAATTAAAATGCTATCTCAATCACTTTCAATGTGACCCTCCTATAATTAGAGTCAAAATAATTGCAATATAAAGAAGAAAACTGTTGGCACTAAGTTTAGTTCAGTGCTACAAGTCAGGAAGCCCATCTCAGATTCACCAATGAGTCTTCCTGTTTCCAAGTATATCATGGATAAAGACTAGTAAAATCATATCTGCTTTTTGACTAGAGTTACGAGAACAATGATGAAAGTCCATACTAATCCCTCCCAATGCTGCCCCCAAGACTGCCATGTATTAATGTCCCAAGTCCAACCAATGAGAATGTATCACAAGTCTTAAACAATGGTCTGAAAGGTTAGGATGGTTGTAAAATCCCCCAAACTTACCTGTGGTTTGGGAATCTGTAAACCATACTTACTTCATCTATTATATGTGTGAATAGCTCCATCTCACCTGAGGATAGGGGGCTTTCACCTGAGGGTAGGGGGATCTCACCTGAGGATAGGGGCAATAACTGATTTGGTACCAGTATTCCTCTTCCAGCTATGGAGCTATTCACACATATTATAAAAGAGGTAATTAGGGGTAAAATAGATCCTTTCTTTTGCACTTCAATTTGTGATGTGAGGAATCACCACTGTAATGAATGGCGCAATGACTGGGTTTCCTTCCTCAAACAAACCTTTTTCTCAACCAGGCACACAACACAACTAAAGTATACAACACAAAGTAGATTCTTAAAATTTTTGCAATGGTTAAGTTATATTTTTAAAAATTCTCCTTAAAAGAAATCTATGCTATATCTAGGAAATGTGAAGTTGACAACTTTTAATGAGGGTAAATGGAGTAAGGAACATTACCTTTTGAGTTTGAGGTACTCTGAGGAGTTGCAATGTTGAGCACTGTGAGTGCATAGTGTGCGGGTAAAGCTGACCTACACAGCGATGTCACAAATGCATCTCTGGACATTGTCTGGTTAAGCTTCCCACAGAGGCTGGCATACAGCTCCATTGACTTCAAAATGGACTCTGTTGCTACCTCATCAGTACTGTAAGAATTTCAAAACTTTGAAATTAGGACTGGAATTCCTTTTAAAGATTACACAGTGGATTGAACAATGGTTGCAGAAAGCATATCAGTTGACACATACTGTATTTCATTAAACAATTAGCACAATGGTGCTAATTTAATCGGTAAACTATTTTAATACTTTCACTCAACATACCAAATCCTCTGGAACAGTAGAATACAATACTCCAAATCCTTTGTCGATGATTCACCAACTCATGACTAACACATGTAGGAATGCATACAAAGCATGACATAAGCTCTATCATATGCAACACAAGAACACAGAAACAAACCAGCACAAACTACTGTGTACAAGGTCACAACAATTTTTCTAATCACAAAGTCACCAATTCCTCTCTACATCCCCTTTCCTTCCCTCCCCCTAGGGTGACCCTCTGCTACCCATAGAGTACTCACCAAGCTTCCAACAAAAGAGATAAAGCCGACATAACTCCACACCAGGAAGACTCTACTAATGTTGTCCACATGCCATATAAATCTGAAGTAAAACAAAACAGTTCTTTTAACTATCCTGTCTGCTAACATGTGGAATTTAATCAACTGTTCTGTCTGCCAAGCACTTCTTAAGAGCTCTTTAAAAGACTCAACTCCTTCACTATACAAGCCATTAAATACAAAATTTCTGAAACTAACACTTGTAATCGTTTTTAGGCTGGAAGACACACAAAATAGTAGACAGTTCAGTACAACCTGTGCTTTTCATAATTCAATGCTGACAGCAGTACATTCTTGGATAATTCAGATTATTAATCCTTCAACATTTTGCTTCTTACAATCTGGAACTTTTAACCTTTCTTCCAAAATTCATTTTGTCCTGGTGACATCTGTGACTCAATATAAAACCAGAACACTACTCGGGTCTCTTGTTACTGCATTTTAGGATTCAACAGGGTCAAGCTTCAAAACTGAATATTTTGATTCTTTTCTTTTTATTTACATCTTTTCTATAAAAGGTTTTGAGGACAAAAAATGCTGGAAAATGGAAGAGTGGGCAGTAATAGATGAGTGGAAAAGAAAACTTCAGTCCCTTAGCAATTTTATTGAAAATGACAATGTAAATTTGAAGTAAACATTGATGCTGAGATACAACTTTTATTTGCATGTGTGTGTGTTGTGTGTCAGGGTTATAACAAGGCAAGATTCAAGTCAGTGTCTTCCGAAAAATTAAAGTTGAGATACTGAAGAAAATTTCCTTCTTGAAGAACCCCATAACTTGAGTCTCATGACTCTCAAAAATCCAAAAGTAGTCATTACTGACTTGACCAAACAGACTTGTTTCAACTCTCCAGGGCTTGTAAACCAAGGAGGGTTCTGAAAAATTCTTGCTTTCCAGCACACGCCCTGACACTTGACTGCCCCCCCCCCCGCGACCTTCCACCCTTAAAGTCAAAAGGGAAATTCCTTTTATTCTTTTCTGACCTGAAACATCTCCCAAATTCCCCCCACCTTCCTGGTGGGCGTATTCACGAGCGACTATACTTACCCCATGCTACATCTAATTTGCATTATTCTCGCGCGCTGCGCGCTGCTCGGGACAGTTCTGACACCGCGCCCTCTATGTCCGCCATCTTGGCCGATGGCTCGTCCTCGTCCTCATCTCCCAAATACAAATTTTAAACAATTTCTGAGGACACCCCTACCTTGCTATGAATGGCTGGTACATGCCACTTCATGCCTTTGGCAGTCTCAAGAATTCAGCCTTACCAAGTCCCTTCCTCCCCTTAGGAAGTCTTGGTTATACCCATGATTCTGGTATATGCTGCCACACTTGTGAGAGAAACAGAGCAATGCTACTTCTATGCCAATACAAGGTACAAGTCACATAGGTAACATGGGGAAAAACTGCAAATTCAGTACAGTAAAAAGTATGGGTGTCATGAAAAACTCAGCTGATTGATTAAAAATGTCAACATGGAGGGGTATAGTATGAGGTAGTTTGATGAGAGAAGCAAAGGTCCAATTATGGCAAGATATCCACCTTAGACACTTTGGTAATGGGTCAAAATGTGTCATTACAGAAACAAAAATAAAACTGACCAGGTTGACCACTCCAACTTTATATAATCATTACATCAAAAGTTTGACTATGGCAATCAACTTGCCTATTCGACTTTGTCATTCAACAAATACTCTATCAAAAGGAATCTAATTCCATTTCCACACTTCTTTTCCCCCTTTCCTGATAATTTCTAAATGACATTCACAAAAATGTTTGGTCTATAGGTGGACCCCACCACCTAGAATTTTAGTTCAAATGAAAGCAATGGTATGCAAAAGAATCTTCAAATGTTCTTTGGTAAAGGTATCATTTAGCATGAACATGAAACTGAAGTAGTGATATATGTTGAAATCACATGACCTTCCAAAGTTTTGACACTTTCTGAATATTTTCACTTTTAGCAAAGAATGCAGAAATCTTTAGCAGCAGTTAAGCAACCCATGGGATACAAACAAAGTATGGTGCAGCTGTACAGTAGGCGTGGGAGGGTTAACAGACTACTTCAGAGTTGTAACTCCTGGCTGGGAGTGAAGTAGTGACTTTCCTTTCCTTGGAATTGTGACTTCTGAGAAATATTCAACTCTGCAAACAATATGCACAAAAGTCTTTTGGAATTTCCACTTGTGGTATTTTACAGGTTTTAATAGAGTGTTTAAACACAACCAGCTGTTTTAGTCTTTTTCTTTATTCAGTGACAATAGCACTCTTCAGTTGGCCACTACAATTCTCTGACATTGGCAGTTGGACACTTCAGTTTTTGAAAAGCCTGTTTAAAGTGTAAACCTACTGGTCAAATAATACTAGTAGTTGACTGTCTATAACTTCTGAGGTAAATGATCCTGTGGCAGTTATGATGATATTGTAAGGAATCACAACTCCATTCACTGTCAGTAAGGCAGCAGGTACCTGACTCAAAATATTGGATTCTCCCAATCTTTGCTCTTTCAGTGAAGCAAGAGAGTGATTCACTTCAAAAAAGGTTGAGATGAAAGACATACCCCTTAAAAAATAGTACATGGTGCATGGAAAACTGTTTACAGCACTCAACAAGAGCCCAATGGGCACTATGGTTCTTGCTGAATGTAATGACACTGAGCCATGTGCATATAAACAAAATATTAGCTAATGTGGTGTTTCCTATTAATCCACAACTCAACCTCAAAATGACCCCTGATAACCTCCAAATGGACCCCAGTGCCCCCAGATGACCTTTTACCTCCACCAAAAACAATAGGATCAATCTTTTCACCATAAAACATCCACATTCCAAGTATGAAATCTATCCAAGCTTCCTACCTTGAGATATTGTGTTGACAAGGTATTCAGTGTTTGACCCTGGTGACCCCAGATGACCTCTAACCTCCACCAAAAACAATAGGGAACACCTTGCTATGGTGGATCTATATACTAAGTATGAGCCTATCCAAGCTTCCCACCTTGAGATATCATGTTAACAAGGTTTTCAGTGTCTGACCCTTGGTGACCCCAGATGACCTTCGACCTCTATCACAAGTAGCATTCATCTTCTCACCATAACCCATCTACATAGTAAGTATGAGATCTATCCAAACTTCCTACCTTGAGATACAGTGTTAACAACAAGTTTCAGAGGTTGACCGTCGATGACCCCTGATGACCTTTGACCTCAACCAAAAGTGATAGCATTCACCTTCTCACCATAATGCATCCACATAACAAGTATGAAATCTATCCAAGCTTCCTACCTTGAGATATTGTGTTAACAAGGTTTCCAGTGTTTGACCCCCAGATGACCTTTTACCTCCACCAAAAACAACAGCATTCATCTTCTCACCATAACCCATCTACATACTAAGTATGAAATCTATCCAAGCTTCCTAACTTGAGATATTGTGTTAACAACAAGTTTTCAGTGTTTGACTGCCGATGACCCCAGATGACCTTTCACCTCTACCAAAAACAATAGGGCACACCTTACTATGGTGGATCTATATACTGAGTATAAAACCTATCCAAACTTCCTACCTTGAGTTAACAAGGTTTTCAGTGTTTGACTGCTGGTGACCCCAGATGACCTTTGACCTCCACCAAAAACAATAGGGCACACATTCCTACTATGGTGGATCTATATACTGAGTATAAAACCTATCCAAACTTCCTACCTTGAGTTAATAAGGTTTTCAGTGTTTGACTGCTGGTACCCCAGATGACCTTTGACCTCCACCAAAAACAATAGGGCACACCTTCTCACTATGTCAGATCTATATACCAAGTTTCAGTTTAGTCCAAATTTCCCTTTACTGAGTTACAGTGTACCCAAGCAAGTATCACAGACAAACACACACACACACACACACCCACCCACACACACGCCAACCTGACTACATTGGTTCCTTCTGCTAATGCAAAGAACCAAAAACGGTACAACTTAAATTTGAATCCGTACAATTATCAATTCTATGTGTTGGAACCATGCTCAGGAGATCAGTATTACTTTGCCATCTTTTTTCTTTTCTTTTGAAGCTGTGAAATCATATGATTTATGAATGCAAACTTAGTTGCAGAACCACGGAGGTGAGGCACGGGAAATAGCCCTTCAGCTAGATCTATTGCCCACCCTCCATGGCTTTCTATGACACACATCAATGGCTCAGCTAACATGCTTATAACCAATATAAATTCTATCCCCCTCTACCTCTCTTCCGCTCCCCCTACCCCCAACATCACAATCCTGGTAATGCAATTGTGTAAAATGTTTCGACAAAGGTGATAGATATTGATGAGAATCTGTGAAATGGATTACCAGGAGAATTGAGGGCAAGCCAATGATATGAGAAGCTACTGGTGTGTTGGCTTCGTAAAACTTACTCTGACATTCAGAGAGAGATACCTCTCCCTCATCACTCTCCTGTACCTCTGAATGTTAGATGGAAAAGAGCAAACAATTAAAAGAAGAAAGTAAGTCTATTGCATGAGAACAATGATTTTGTAACAGCTCTACTTCTATGAAAAAGCTGCTTAAGAGAAAGAGATTTGTAAACAGTTGCTTAGCTGGGAGAAAGATTGCCAGGGCAATGACAAAGGAGGGGAAATGCAACTAAGTTATAGTTTTGGCATGCATGGGCTTTGAAAAGTTTTTCAAGAAAGAGAGCCTCATCCATAGCTCAGAAAGAGGCTACAAGAGGCTACAAAGATCGTCTTCATTTCAAAGTAGTTTCTGGCCATTGCTTTCAAGGCAGATTTATACCGCAACTGAGCAGCTTAATTGAAAAATTTATTTTCAACCATGTCATGTAAGAAAAAAAAAACCTGCCTTCTTTTATAGTTTGCAGTAGTTCCATCACAATTTTGGCATGCATCACATTCCCATGTTGAAGGTTATCATATCTGACAAAATAGCAAGGCTGACTTACAGTAGCAATCAGTAAGATGGTTCATTGAAAATGACACAATGCACAAAGGGTATTACAGTCAGTGTCTTATAAATAAATAGATCATTTTCCAAATAGCAATTACAAAGGATTGTGAGACAGGATTTTGATATGTGGTGTTTTACAAAATGCTGTATGCTGTTTACAAAAACAACCCATACCACCATACCAAAACTCTTTCCCATAATCCTTTGTAATGGCTTTTTGGAAAAGGGTCTATACTGCCTTATCAGAGTCTTAATACCAGTCACACAGTACCACTGATAACAGAATTTTTGAAGAAAAATATTTGGTTCTTAAAGGGGTTCATTGAGTTCATATTGATTATTTTGTGACAAGTTTGAAGGATATCACTTCATGACAATGCTCCTAATGAGCTTCATTACTTATGAATCACTTCCAATAGTTACCAAAAGTGTGAGAAATTGTAGTTTTACAAATGGGGATTTTGCATATGATTAATAACTTATGGTAAAAAGTGTCTCGTTACAAATTTGAAACAAATGATTTTAGTCATGAATTACCCTATCATTGCCACTTCAGTTGTGTGTTAGATGTGCAGAATCTCTTAGTTTGACCATTTGCAGTCAAGATTTGAGTAAAACACTACAGGAGTGACATAAAATCATGAATTTGTGAACCAACACAATAAGCCCCTTAATTTAAAGTTAAGTGTCTGCATGTAAAGGTTAGTTTAGATCCTAGGGTGTAAGACTAAGCCAAATTTAGGGATAGAAATAGGGTTAGGGTAAGGTGGGGTAGGACTACATCAATTCCAGGCACCTATTCTAAATTCATACTAAATACTTATGAACTATTACATTAACACTGAAAGACACACATACTGATAACAACCATACCTCCAATTAGGCACAGAGTCAATGAAACATGTACCTTCAGTAATTATGAACCTTTGGGAACATACAGTCAGTAAGTTAGATGAGATTTAACAGCTCAGTTTCTAACCAACTGAGTTCAGTCGGGAAGACCACAGCCTTTTTTCCAGTTGTGGCTCACTGGCCGCTTGGGAACATATAACCTTATATCCAATCTACAAGCCATGGTCTACAGTTAAGCTTTTTCTTTATGAAATACACTGTCGGAAATTTTCCATTCAGGCAAATGACTGCACATCTCATGACAAGTCAGGCAAGCTGTTTCCCTCAAAAACCTGAAACTAAAAAATTAACTGGTCTCTAGCCATGGGGGAGGGGGAGCATTCCCCCTCCAAACATTGATTCAGCCCTCCCCACATTCTTTAAGTTTTTAATCTATGATTTCATAATCTCAATAATGGACCCGTTTGGTGAGGCCATACAAATACTCCCTCATTAGTACAAACACTGTACCTCAAACACACTGCATCTCTACAATTGACAAGCTGGCTGCATGCCTGCACTGAAGAGACCCAAAAAGACAGCAAACATTAAGCAACTATTAGGCCACTACTTTTATCAAGAGGTGTGATAGAAGTTGCAATATTCAAATATAAATATTTCTAGACAAAAGAAAAAATTGTTACATGGTTTTTAAGAAAGTCCTGCAGGCTACCTCCCATCGCAGACAAAAACCTGAAACTACTGGTACAGGAGTTTCAACTCTGATGGGACACAAGACTCTAAATGAAGCTGACAGACAGCCAAGCAAAAGTGAAAGCAAGAACCAGGCACTGCCTGGAGCAGCTTCAACAAAGTTTGCAAAGCCTTGGGGAGCTAGAAAGTTGAACTAGAAGCTACTGACTATTTGAGAAAAGACCCGCAGGCTATCTGCCACCACAGGTGAAGACAAGAAACCCTCCCCAAAGGAGTTGTGACTCTAAGGGGACACAAGCCTTAATGACAAGCCCCCAGGCAACCATGGAGTTGTGTAAGTAACTACAATAGTCTTACCTCATAAGAAAGACCTAGCTGTCTTTTCTCTACTAAAGGCAGCAGTTCCTTGGTGATGTAATCTTAGGCTCTGACCAATAAGTTATGTGAAAACACTTTACAGTGGCACTTGTACAATTCAACAGCTGAACACAGTGTTCATTTTGTTTGAAGAATGCAAACCATTGTTGATGTAAGAAATATCTACAATGTTTGAAACAGGATTAATTAAATCCATTTCACTGAAAGTCTTCTAACCCAAGAGACTAAAGCCTTGTAATCTTTGGAGATATGCAAACCAGCCAAGACAGCCAAGCTATTCTATCAAGCTTATTAATGTTGATCACCAGAGAATTTACACAATTTCTCTTCAGACCTTCCACCTCCTGTTGCTTTGTTGTAAAACAATTGCTTACAAGTCTTTTTAAATGCTCTTCAAAGGCAGCTTTGTATCAATGACAGGCCTCTGAGTAGGTTACCAAGTCCATACATCAAGATAGCATAATAATCAAATCTTTCAAACATATAGACAATGGTATCAGTTAAGCAATGAAACAGAAAACAGCTAATCAATCAGCTATCTCAGACAGTACTAAAAACTTCATAGTCGAGGTCACAATACTGACATCATGGAGATAACATTGGTGGGGGTGAAGGGAGTGGATATTATAAAATTTGTTTACATTTGCTTTGAAAAACCCAGAACAGGGCTCTTCTAAGAATACACACTGCAGCAAATGGTGTAAATGACAATACCTTTAACCCTTTGATATGCAAAATCCTTATCCTATCTCCAACCCCAAACACCCCCCCCCCCAAAAAAAAAAAAAAAAAGATAATTAACACTGAAGAATACATCCCATTGCTTCATCTATTAGGATGTAAAGGAGGTAAGTGATACAAACCTTTGTTGACCTTCTCCATCTTAATTGCTTGGGACAGATTACCAACATCTGGCTGGGACTGCCAAAGTTTCTCCTCAGTGTCCATCTCAGAGTTCACCACTGATGACACTCCTTTAACAGCATCCAGTAGTGCCATGAATGCAACAGACATCCCATACCCATCAGGCACTGGTGGAGGTTCTGCTTTGTCTAAGAGTTCCAAGCTACACAAAAAAAAAAAAAAATAGAAAAAAACTGTCTCAGCAAAGATTTTTCAAGACTAATTTTTATAGACTTCCTACATCTCTCCTCTTCAAAATTTTCAATTGTTTTTGTACAAGTAACATTCCATTTTGAGATATGCCTGCTTCAGGTAAAGTTTGCAACATGCACAGGATAAGCCATATAATACTTTCCCAAATTTTACACATTCTCTAACTTTAAGAATTGGGTTGATGAATGATATGAATATATTTAACAAGTTAAAAAATTGCCTGCAATCTTAAGGGTTATGTGAATAACTTATAGATGACTAAAATGTCTTCACCATGCCATACTTGCACATGAACTCTGTAAATATTTGAATTTCAAGAACTGATTACACATCCTTCATCATAAACAAAGCTGTAGGTCACTAAAAGTGTGTCAGATGAAGCAAATATGAGATTTTACTTTAGGACACAACTTACAAAAAATGTTCCAATACTCTTTTTGCCTCATATTTATTCCCAGGGTTTCCCCTGGCATTCCTTTTGTGAGGCGGCCACCTCACAGTTTTTGGCCACCACCTCACAGAAATTTGCTATAATGGCCACCTGTACTGTACTAGCTATAGAAGTATTGCTACTTCTCCCTCACTACTGGTGACAAAACTGGCCATGAACTTTTAAAATGCCACCTCAGACTCTCCAAAACCCAGGGGAACCCTGTATTCCTGTCAGCTAAGCTTTACAGATAGTCTGACAGAGCAACCTCAAATAGCTCAAAACATGCATCAAACTACTTCATTATCTTTATCAGTGCTGGACAAAAGTACTGAATAAGCTATGTTAGGAAAGTATTGATTCTAGAAGAATATATTTCTTAAGACTTCCCCCTTGCCATAGTACATGACACATGGAAGTAGCAGGCAATTTGGAAGTGAGCCATAAATATTCCAACCACTGCACTCAGTTCCCTTTCCTTAATGCATGATCATAGACAATATTATCAAACACTATTTCACTAAAATGGAATGGTTTTGGAGAAGACCAAAAGGGAGAATTTTTTCTCTTGACATTTTCTAGACAGTTTATGTTTCCTACATAACAGCAGGATCACTTAAACTTGAGCTTATTGGTAAAAGCATTACACTGGATTTACATAGCCCTAAGTCTGTAAGTAGCTGATCTAGGCTCTACCCACAGGACTCAATTGCAATGGAAAGAAGTAAAGACATAACTTTTAAAAGAAGAAATTTATGGCAAAGTAGATAAAACATCATTATCCTTTATGCAGGGATGTCACTATGCCGGGCAGCGCTGGGTGTCCCTGCATGGGACTGGTGAATTGCACCCGCCACTCATGTTAAAATAAAAACATTCTGCCCAGCACTTTTTCCCAATAATGGTACTATAATTTTTATGATTTTTGAAAGAGATTTGGATGTAACATTAATCTCAGAATGAGACAGCCAATTGGAGCATTAATTTAGAGTGCAGAAAAATGTCCACACCTTCTCTAAATCCCAGGTTAGTGATCATTTAAAGGGTCACAGTCAAGAATTACCCAGCACTAAGTTTGGTCTGGTGACAACCCTGCTTATATGGCTTAAATTTATTTGACTGGATAGCACTATGCAACATCAGGCTTGCTTTGATATTTGACTCTACCATTCTGAATAGCACTATTGGTAAACATCTTTTGGAATGATGTTATTCCTACAAGGACCTGTCACAGATATGGACACCATATGTTCCATTTGAATTTATCCGTATCGGATCACTTTTTGCTAATCCATGACAAAGCTGATCAAATTGCTATGTAAAGGTAAACGTGCAGCAGTACTTGTGGGTGTACTACAAAGGGATTCACTGATTTTAAGATTAATAAATCAGTAAACCTCTAAACTGTCATGCAAAATTTGAACGTTAAGTTATTCCCTAAAGCATTCCGTAAGAAATACCACGGACATACAAACTTTGACAATAAAAGGACAATTTCATACAGCCATACATTACAGAAAACCCTGCATTGGATTTAACACTGCAAATAAAAATAAGCTTTCCAACAAAATTTGGTCACAATTATCCATTACTTTGTACTCAGATAGTTAACATCATAAAGTTGACTGTTTATACAAAGAGAAACAAATATGACCCCCCCTAAACTTTTATTCTTCAAAGTGTATTACTCTAAACACATAAAGCAGCCACAGAAACTTTTAGCTCCACAGATGAAACTTATCAAAATCAATTTAATTATCTACAAATCAACTGTAAACCTGAATGAGCAAACTTCTACATCAAGGCTGAAAAAGGCAGAGCCTAAAGGTCCATTTTGTTCCTAGTCAGCCCCTAAGTGATCCCTGGTTCCACTAAAAACTTTACAAACCAGGGAACACTTTGTTCTAAAAAGAGTCCAGAAGAAGGGCTCTAATTCTCCCAGTGTTACTTTGTAATAAAGACAAAGTTAACACATGTGCTGAATAGCTCCTACAGAAAATTTAGAGAAACTATTTGCTGTACGTGTAATACTTTTGCGATGCCAGGTTATCCCAAGTGACCTCTGCTTCATCCAATATTATCTTTTACCTAGGGGGCATGTTTGGCAAAATTTAGCCCCTGGTGCTTGAATGCTTGTATTTTCAAACTACTGTAGCTTTCCAGTTTAAAGATGATGGTTTTCCATTTGTGCCACACATTTTAGGAATCAGCCATTCTGCCTTGCCTACAAGCGCTATCCAATCTGTGTTCAATATCAGGGAAATACAGAGGGTTACAAGTAATAAGGTTTTATGGAAGTTACAAGGCATGTTGTGTAGTTTTACTGTATCTCTTGCATATAGTCAGCTATTGATACATGCTTAAATGGAATAACCAAATGCAAAGTAATTAATAGCACTCCAACAGACAAAGTTTAAATGAATTCTGCTTGGGGTAGAGTCACCTCTTAGCTATGACTTTTACACTGACAAGTTTAACTGTGGTAAACTGTAATTAATATTCACGCTGACAAGTATTCAAGTAAATGTAAATCCACCTTGCTTGTTAATAAGGGTTTTTACCTAATAATACAAGTATTCCACCGCATGCTGTATTAAAGACCATACTTAAGATATGTTCAATTTCTGCTCCAACTGCTGAGCATCATAAAATGTCAAATTTCTCTTCAATTTCAAAACTCCTTTGTGGCAAGACTACATAGCAAGATAAAAGTCTCTAAAATTAGCCTGAATCATTCAACAGGCACAGTCACAGCAGCATTATAAATCAAATGATTTTAGAACATAGTGGTAAGGGACATTCTATAATTCATTTGCCTGTTGGAGGTTGCCTGAATTATTGATCTAATGACTGCAAAACATACCAGATAGGGACTCATACAATAATTCATTTGCCTGATGGAGATTAACTGAATCATCCAACAGGGACACTAACTGCAGTATTATAAATCAGACAACTGTAGGATCAGGGAGTTGTCAGGGAAGGAGATCCAACATTTATATGTCCTTTGAGATAAGGTAGTTGCCGACATTATGCTGCATATTGTCTTGCTCTTGAAACCTCTCTAAGACGTGAAAGAGATTTTGGTACTGAAGACTATGGTTTGTGTTGTCTGGTACTCTCAAAAACTCATAATTATGATTCCACCAATTGGCATTACATTGCCAGTCGTCAAGGAAAAATTAAAAAATTTAAGCTTTCGTTGTTTGTCATCACAGTTAAAGTCATTTCAATTTGCTTCAATCAAGAACTTTTTAAAACCTCCTTCGCTGACAATGCTTGATACTAATGCAGAAAGTTGCAAAAATTGTGATTATTTTTATAGGCTTGAACAAAGTATCAAGAAGGCAACCCATCAAGGTCATAGGAACACAAGGAACTTACGGTAGTCAAACTTTTATTGACAGTCGTTTAAATTAAAATCTTTATTAAAACTTAGACCTTGTCGGCAAAGAGGCTGCACTTACAAAGTAACGTGTTAACAATAACCTTTCTTTCTGGATTACCTGGGTTTGAAAGGAGCAGACAATCATTTTGAAGTGTAAGTCAGACAAGGCTAGACAATGGGAATAAAAGGACCTGTCAATCAAATTTTGTTACCTGAAAAGGAATTAAATTATCTTCCAGCACATATTGTCTGACGGATTTAAGCATTGGATCTCCTTCCCTGACAACTCCCTGGTAGAATATACTAGAGAGTAACACCTTGAATACTTCATTTGCCTGTTGGAGGTTGCCTAAATCTTCTAACAGACATTGTTAAAAATTGCAAATCTGATAACTGCACAACATAGAATGTTACTATTTCAATATATGTGTTGAAAACTGAGTGATGCAGAGGGATGGTGGCCCAAAGTGGAAAAAGAACACACCAAATGGTACTATGAAATTTATTGATTCCTTGCTGTAGGTGAAAGGACTCTGAGTGTATGTACTGTATGTGTGTATGTATGTGCGTTTGTGATGCTTGGCTTGTAAACACAATATCTCAAGATAGCAGTGATGGATACTTCTCATACTACATTGAGAGGAAGATCCTACTGTTTTTGGTGGAGGTCAAAAGTCATTTGAGGACGTCACAGGTCATAAACCGAAAACCTTCTAAACATGATATCTCCAGGTAAGAAGCAAAGATAATTTTCATCCTTGGCAGTGGATGTGTTATAGTCACTAAATGAACCCTATTGTTTTTAGTAGAGGTCAAAGTTATCTGAGGTCATCGAAGGTGAGAATACACAATTTGTAAATAATTGCTTGTAAACTCAATATATCAAGATAGAAATGATGGACGCTTTTCAACAAGGTATTTAGATTTATTTATTGACAGGAGAACCATATTCTTTTCAGTGATGGTCAGAGGTTATTTGAGGTTACCAGAGGTCAAAAACCGAAAACCTTGAAAAAACACGATATTTCAAGACAGGTATGATGGATATTTTTCATACTTGGTATATAGATTTGTCATTTTAAGTGAGAGAGAACCTGGGGGTTTTGTTGGAGGTCAAAGGTCATCTGAGGTCACCAGAGGTGAAACTATGAAAACCTAAATGAACAAACACTAAATAGACATTCCAAAAATAAAATTATAGAAAAAAACATTTTTTCACAAGAATACCTTTAACAGTAATTGGTAATTCAATTTTAATTATGAACATGTGAGAAGAATGCTGTGACTATAACATAATTAAAAATATCATCCGTATAACAAGTTGGCAGATGGTGTAGTGGAAAGTGCTTGGTTCACAAAACGCCCAGGATCAATTCCCACCTAGGTCCCTTACTTTTTTCACTTTTTTTTTTTGCTTATTTGATATTTTGGTGGAGTTCAAAGGTCATGTGAGGTTACAAGAGGTCAAAATGTGAAAACGCCGTAAAAAATGATATCAAAAGAAGGATAATTTGAGGGATAAACCTCAGTGCAACAAAGCATATCTTTTCGGAAAGAAATCACTAAACCTTTGGGCTTTCTGGTTGCTGTATAGCAGGGTAGTACAACTCAGCTTTTATAAGAAATGTTATACATTTACTTACAGCTCCCTTAGCCCATATTTTCAATATTTCTCTATCCAATGGTGTGTTTTCCACTGGAATGAAACTTGCAAAAGTTGTCCCGGTTTTTAAGAAAGGTGATCTGAAGATGCTAGCCAATTATCATCCAATTTCAGTGTTGCCGAGTTTATCTAAAATACTAGAATGCATTGTTTACAACAGATTACTGTCCTTTTTAGATAAGCATTGTATTTTGTTTGATGGTCAGTATGGTTTCCGTACAGGTATATCAACAGAAATGGCCCTTGTTGATGCCGTAGATAAAATTTATGAGGCTTTGGGCAAAAATCTCACCACTATCGGTATCTTCTTAGATCTGTCACAGGCATTTGACACCATAGACCATGATACTTTGATTTCGAAGCTTTCTCATTACGGGATTAGGGGCACAAGCTTATCTTGGTTTCATAGTTACATTTTAAACAGGAAACAATACTATTTTCAATGGTAAAAGCTCTGACCTCTTAGATATTAAATGTGGAGAAACTCAGGGTTCAATCCTTGGCCCACTGTTATTTATTCTATATGTAAATGATATCCATAATGTGTCTGCTACTTCTTCCCTTGTATTATTTGCAGATGATACAAATATTTTCTTTTCTGTGGACAATCCCAGAAGATTAGAAGAAACCATATGCAATGCTCAATAATTTCTATGACTGGTTTACAGCAAATAAATTATCTTTAAATGTTGACAAAGCAAATTACATGGTGGTTGGTAAACCTTATCATAAATTAAATTTTCATATTTGCATAGATGGTAAACCTATTATTCGTACCGACAAAACTAGATTCCTTGGTGTTTGAACTGACTCAAGATTATCATGGAGTGACCATATTAATGCCATTTCTATATGTGTTGCGAGAAGGGTGGGAATATTGAGTAAGCTTAAGCATATTAAACTTACCTAAAAATATTTTGCGTTGTATTTACTTGAGTTTAATATTGCCCCATCTTACTTATTGCTTGGTTGTATGGTCCGGTACAAGCAAGACTAGTTTAGACAAACTGATGTTGTTACAGAAAAGGACTATCCGTCACATAGCTGGGGCTGAGTCATGTGCTCACACAAGCCCCATATTTTCTTCTCTTAAGTTACTGAAGTTACCTGATCTTGTCAATCTAAGCATTACTTGTTTTACTTCTAAATGCATAAATAGTAAAGTACCCCAGACGTTAAAAACTTTCTATGCCCATAATAACCAGATTCATAATTACAATACTCGTCAACGCACTGACCTTTACTCATATTCCTGTCACAACAAGAATTCTTATAGAAATCTAAAACATTGTTCGGTTAAAGGGAAACAATTGTACAGCTTTCTAAGCAAGTACAACATTTAGAACACATCTTTCCAAGCATTGTGATACCATTAACAACTAATATAACTCAATATCTTATTTAACACGGATTTTCCAAAAAATTTTTGAAACTCACTAAATGCCACTGCGTAGGCAGTCATGATATTGTGATATTACCCACAATGCAACGGAACTGTGATGTCACACCTGAACCTCGCCGCGGGTTTTACAGCAACTGCTTGTGTATAGTTTGTAAGCACTCACCTACAGTATTCACAGTAACGTCAAAACTATCTTTAATTTTCAAAAAAATGCAGCGGTTAAATTTGCCATTAAAATCCAGAAATCTGTACATCACTATCTAATATCATCATACAGCCTTCTTCTAACTTGATACGTACGATTTTTAACCAGTTAAAAAGTTCGAGAAAATCCTTCACCCTACACTTATAAGTGCAGCTCGAAATCCATGTTGACTCTATATGGCATATCACACACATGCATGGTACTGACCACTGCACTGCATCGCCGTAGTCTGAAGGGATTCGATCATACTTGTCAAAACGTTTTAGATTTTCTAAACTCTCAACAGGCAATCTGCCAATAAAAGTTGTAAAATTCAAAGTAAAATATTCAAACAATACACAGAAGTCTCTTACCAGACAAAATGCGTCTGACTGAAGCTTACTCAACCAAAAAGAAATTCTGTGCCTGTTACCGAAAGCTCGATCGTGGAGAATGGTTACGCTTGCTTCCGGTAGACTCAAATACAACTCTCAACTGACATTTCAAGGTGTTGCTGAAAGAATGCGGCCAGTACTCCACCAAATGTGCAATAATCGATACCATACTTCACAGTGTCTACGCAAAATCCTCATTATATGCACTAAATCAGAAAATATCACAAGACTTTCGTCTCGAACGAAAGCCAGGCCCTAGCGAACACGTATAGGTGTTTTAAGGAGAATAGTGTTTCCATAAGTTAGACAAAAATTTCCCTCAGTGGATAAGAGTTTCCTTAAGTTTTCATGACTACTACCGAAGAGTTGAATCTCTTAATGTTCTTATGGTAACATAAGAGTAAAAACAGATAATCATCATTTACGTATAGAAATCTTTATGAAGAACTATCCAAACAGCCCTTCAGCGTGATACCATAGGCTTGGAAAATGGAACCACTGAAAGAGAGTATTCCTTGATAGCATCCTCTTGCAATACTACGAAAAATAAACTATTTAGTATTTTTAGCTGTGGGGCATAAAAATCCCACCGAAGTTTTTGTAATACTTTCTATATTGTTATGATTTAAAATACATAATTTTGAAATTTTGAACCACCACTCAGAAAAATTAAGAAGGCCTATTTAAATTTATTTGAGCTGGCAACATTTTGCTCTGGAAATCATGAAGTGCGTGTTGTACGTCAGCAATTAGCTGATACCTAGGCGTCTTCTTTCGAATATGTCTGCGCACATGCCAGCAAGCGAGGGAAATTTGAAATATATTATTCTTAATAAAGGTTTCATGTAAGGTCCACCAGGTAAAGATTATCTGTAGTATTTATATGTATACTACACATATGTAAAGGGTCAAATCGCCACTATTGTTCCCCTTTAATGTTTGGAAATCTTTGCCATCAAGAAATCAAAATTTCTCTACAATAACAAGTTCTAAGTACAACCTTAAGAAGTACCTCCTTAGCAATTACTAGCTAGTGCTCATTTATCCTCGTTAGTAGGTCTATTTACCCCAGTACTTTTGTTTTTTTTGGGGGGGGGAGGGGGGTTGGTTGGGGTGGGAGTTAACTTCCTTAAGTTAAAATAGCTAACTGAGTTTAAAATGTAGCTTGTATCCATATTAGTTAGTCACGTGTGTATATTATTATTAGTAGTATTAGTATTATTATTATTGTGTTGTTATTATTTTTTTCTTCTTTTGCCTTAAGGGAGTGGTTGCCTAGTTAAGTTCTTAAGAGTTTTTGCAATTACTCCCTTTCCCAACTTGCTGGTGTGTTTACTATACCCTTTCTGCTTTCTTTGAATACCATCAATTTATGTTCAACATTATTTTGCACAGTACGTCGTGTAATTGCCGATTTATAGTAAGTTCTGTTATTGTTTAATCATATTTTAAGGGTAACAATTAATGTCTGTATTCTACTTTAAGTTGTAACAGAATCAATAAATGAAATGAAATGGAATATGACAGTTAAACGTTGGGGAGCCAACAGCCGGCTACACTTCTACGAAGCCACTCACCAAAAAAAAAGGCACAATAAATGCAAAAATTAAATTATCGAAAAAAATATCATTAAAAACTTTAAAACTTAAGAAGACAGAAGATTTGCCAAGAAAATACAAAAGAAAATGATCAAAATAAAAATTTAGCAATGATATGCACATTTTGTACATTTTTGCATAAAGAGTTCAAATGATATGTCTGGTTGAATCATTTCATAAATAAGATCTGTGATGTGGTCCACAGGCCACATGCTGCAAACACCTACACAATATTAATTAAACAAAAAAAGGTAAAAGGTAAAATGAAGGCCAAAATAAATATAATGAAAGGTAGTACAAATGCATAACTATACTCGAGTTCCAGAGGAGATGGTTAGAGGATTTTTTACTTCAGCCAAGAATGTATAGTGGTGTTAAGCTTGTAAAATAGCTTCAAGGGAAAGTTGATATATTTGTTTGAAGTTAATGTTTGTGATAGAAATTTAGGAGGACTGGAGTGGTGAGGAGTGGTGAGGAGCTTTTCAGGTAACATAAGCATTCCAATTTAAAGTGGACCTTATGTCTAGAATTACAAGAATATATATTTTAGAGGTTGAAAAATGAATTCCATTCATCCAACTCCCATTTTCAGTTTACTCCATTGTTGAGATATAATATGTTGAAATTTATTCCCTTAATTTGAAAAAGCCGATTGCACAATGATTTGTGATGCCCTTCTTGTACAACAACATTACCAGCTTTTGTTTCCTTATGAAATTAGTATGTTTACATGACCTTGAAACATTTACTATTCCCTTGCATTGCATGTTGTAGGGAGAGGCCTTATATAGCCAAGTCACCCTATAACATTAAGACAGTGATCACACTTTGGCACAAGGTGCAGTGGCTTTAGAAGAAAAAACAAGAAAAACAGACTGTAATTTGAGTACTAGAAGAATGACATCACAAATTTTTGTGCAATCTACCATTTCAAATTGAGTGAATAAGCTTCAACATTTTATATCTCAGCTTAGGAATGCCCTGTAAAGATAGGAGATGGACCATCTGGATGCATTTTTCAACCTTTCTAACATATATTTTTGAAACTGTAGACTTTAGGTACACTTTAAGGAGGGAAAGGAACAATACCAGCTGTTTACTAGTTTTCAAGTCATTGTTATCATTTTTGACAATTTCCTTCTCAGGAAAATGCACATCCAACATGATCAATTTTAATATGACCTTTTTTGTACTCCTTATTAATCTCCTATCCATGATTTCTCTAAAATGAAGTTGAAGAGTTATGTAAATTTAGTGGGTGCAGGAACTTAGTTACAGCAATGTAATGATATCTCCTAATAAATGGAAGGACAAATACATCAGCGCTACACCGAGATTTAATGTAGTGCTATGTAAAAGTGCATTTCCTAATTAAAGTATGCCATGTCTCTCATGTAAGCTACAAATCTAAAAGTCAGTGAAAAAACTTCACAAGTCTCAATTTGATAAATTGCAGAAACAGCACACAGAGTATATTTTTATTTTAAATTATGCACAAGGCCATCTTCAAATAACAAACCCATAATAGAAAACACAATAAAGATGACATAACCTAGGCTAAAGTTTGGTGAATATTTACTGAGTACAAAACTACATACACCAACCTCTCTTATTTTAATGCAAGAAAAAGAAATCATGTGGAATAAAATGGATCTGCACAGCATTAAGAAGCAAAATGTAGACATTCTCCAAAAAATTTAAAATATAGAATGGAAAGCATAAAGCTAGACACTGAAAATTCTGCATCGGGAGTAGCTCACAACTGTGACTTCTCAACATCGGGCATACAATGCTGAAAACTGTCTACAGCATGTGAAACTCTTTATCTTGGTCAACATAACAACTACTATATAGTGGGAAATTTTCACGGTGGTTAAATTTTCACGCTTTTGGCGATGAAGTATCTAATCACGAATTTAAGACCATGAAAGTACTTTTGTTAGTTTGTACAAGACTGTTGATTCCCTGCAACAGCGAATTTTTCTTTCTGCAAATATATGAACAAGGAACAGATTTGCCAAAAATTAGCCTCATGGAAATTTCCCGCTATACAGTATACAATGGAATAAAGGGTAAAATGTTTGACACTAGAGTGCCATCTGCAAAAGGGTTGAATGGATTTAGAAGACTTGAACACCCTGTGGTATTTTACACGCTAATGAGTACAGAGAGACCAGGTCAAGGAAAAAAAAAATAAGCACAAAATAGTGAAAATGCAAAAGCAGGATAAGTTGTAGAAATGTCAGGGAGGAAGGTTAATGGTCAAGTGGAGGTTCAAGTTCAAAATAAGTCAAATCCAGAATTTGAAGGATAACCTCCACAGGGCAATTTTGTTGCTAAGCGTAAATATTTTTCAGAAATATGATATATCTTTGAGACAATTTTTTGTCTGTTTTCTGTTACAGAATCACCTTCTGTGCCAAAGATGTAGCTCGTATATGCCACTGTGTTGTACTTGTCACTTTAAGTATGTCACCTTTTTACATGATTTACATAACCAATGTGACCGACCGCATGGTCAAGTGGTTAGAGCATCCGACTTGCATCCGGAAGGTCTGAGGTTTGACTCCTGGCTGGGTCATAGCAAAGACTTTAAGAATGGAACCTTCTGCCATTGTGCTTGGTGCTCAGCATAGGCAATGGAGTAGGGAAAACAAGCCAGTGAGCCACAACTGAGAAAAAAAAGGCTGTGGCCGGCCCGACTTAAACCAACTGGTTAAAAACTGAGCCGTAAAACCTCATCTAACTACATAACCAATGAATGGATATAGTCATTCACATGTTACAAATTTTAAGTATAGTTTATCTTTCTGTGACCACAGTAAATCTTTGTAAAGACAGATAATCTTTCCTTCATTGCCACATACAGAGCATTTTTACATTGTACAAAAACTACCTCCACAAAACTGATCTCACACAATGTAATATGTTTCATATTTTAAGATGAAAAGGAAGGCTTGGTTCAAGTCTTTCTGAAAGCCACTGTCACATTTTTTTCCCTACAGCTTTAGAAATCTTTCCTTACAGTTTGACAAACTGAAGTAGCAGGAAGCATTTTACAAATGACAAATATCACAGGTTAACTTGAAAGTAGTTATCTAAAAGTTGTCACACAAGAGATGTTTTCCGTGTTCTTGAATATTTTCTCAGATTTCTGAGTATGTTGAAAACAAAGTTTTACAAAAAAAAAAGCTTTTTTGAAGCCGTTCCATTTTCTTTTCTAAAATGAACTGAAATGTCTACCTCATATCATACTGTCATATTGTCATGACGTACAGCACAACAGTCTTGTTATATTCTCACTCAGAGACGGTGCACAAAAACTAGTCATATGTTTATATTTGACAGCTGACAACTTTTCGTCAAGTGCTTTTCCAGATCATTAAAAGGCATGTTTTGTAAGACCAACAAACTAACTTCCAACACAGTTCAATTCTCTAATAGTTAGGATACAACAGACTACCAGCAGGCAAAGAACAGTAGAGACCCAAATAAAAACCCCAGAAGCAACCCTAACTTTCTTTAAATCTGGTGGTGTTGGCATGCAGGTTACCCTAACAAAAGATGACCATTCCTTTGACCATGCCATACAACCCAAACTTTGGAACTTTGTCTCTTTCACACTTGCTCAACCTCTAAATTTTTGAATGAATCCTTTACGAAGGCTACCAAAAGGAAGAAATTAGCTTCAAATGATCTCTGCACTATAGAAACATCTACCTGAATCATGAAGTTACACCTATTGCGAAAAGATCCCATGGCTTGCTAATTACTAGGTATTTCACATATTCCTAAGACATATAGTAATATAAAAGCCTAGTCAGTGGTGAATCTAATGGGTCAAGAATGAAATTGTCTATCTAATACACGAATAGCTGTCCAGCAACAGCTTTCACACACAAAACAGCCTTACCTTGAAGGTTATCCCTCATTCTGAACTACATCAATGTGGAATATAGCATTTAGTTTCATTCCCTGCTATAATTGGTTCTTAACTCCTACTTCAAAACTTACATGATTCTACATACCAGTGACCTACACAGTAAACTTACGCTGTTGTGGGCCTCCAAACAGCCAACTGCCTGGATTAAAAATATTGTGAAACAAAAATCGAGTGAGAATGCACAAACCCTGAGTCATGAGCCATTTTTATTCTTGCTCACAAAAAAACAGTGATTGGCAGATATGCCATCTTTTTCAAAATGCTTTTTTTTGAAACATTAATTCTGTAATGACAATTTTGCTTCTATTTTGCACTTATTTTTGGCAAAAATTCCACTCCCAGCTGTATTGAGAAACAGTTGCAAATTTAATCATTCTGTTAAATGTCAAGATTATAATTAACAGATCTATGAGGATATTATATCAGCCATCACCTTAAATCCCATAAATGCTTTCCCTACAGAATCCACTTGCTATGATAATTAAATTGGTATTGGAAATCTTGAAAGTCTTGAAAATTTATCTTTTACCCATCTGGATACATGTTATGAAATACAATCTATCCTAAATTTTAATGTGAATCTCTGGGTTTGCCATATTTTGATTCCTTTGAGAATAAACCTTCAAGCATGTAAAGTTGACCTGTTATTAAGTGCATCTGTCCTATGTTCTTGGCGGTAAGAATTTAGAGTGGGTGCTGAGTGTCTGTACATGGGGGTGGGCGTTTTCAACACAAAATCAAGGGAAGTGAAAGCCACAAGGGAATAGTGCTGGTGTCCTCTCTCCTATAAAATGGAGTGAACATGAAGTCCACAATATCTCTCAAAACCACGGTTGTCCATAAACAAAGGAACATACATGAAACTTACAAGGCAGTCTTGGATGGGTGAGAAGCAGAAACTGGCACCAATGGTATCCAGGTACCCTTGTAGAAGAATGCAGAATTTGACACTGCTGCAGCTACTGTTACATTGCCTGTGTTATTACCAATGGTTGGGCTACCTGAAGAATCTTTAGGTACTTTGTCACCTGTAGGACAAAAAGAAACATCAAAAATAAAGCTAAGTTGTGGTCAAAATCTGAAAGAGATTGTTGCAAGAAACTTGTATTGGAACACTTTGGTTTGTTTCTTTGCAGTAAATGTTTAAGTCATCTTTTGAAGCTATGCCGGTCAGTTCTTGCTTTCAATAATACAAGGATATCACTAATGCAATGTGCTCTTCTTTTCAACCTGTCTTAAAGGCTGCCACACATGACGTAAGAGTCTGAATGCGGAGAGCTAAGCAGAAGCCATGTTAAGTTATAGTACCCCATCAGGGTCATAGCTCCTCCTGGGAGAACACAGGACTCCTTTAGGGGTGACATATGGTTTCCACACTTCGGCACCCAGCCAAAGGGACTTTTAGAAAATGCTTCTTTACAATAAATATTTTATTAAATCACCAACTTAGAATTTCTAGTATAAGGTTATGTTCTGCAGGCAAAGTTCAAAAGTTTTATTGATTTACATGCTAATCTGGGCTTTTATACAGCAGTAAACTTTCAAAATTACTACATGAACATTTTTTTTAGGTTGATACTCCACCTACCAAGAACAGACTCAATTTTTCTTGTTCTGCCAGTTAAACCAAGAAAGCAGAGTTGGAGGATTACATACAAGCTTAATAAAATCATGTGTACTGCATTTTCTTGCATCATGGAAGTAACATTACACAGCTATCAATCCTGACTTTCCAAAGGACTACATTTTGTTGCCCTTAGAGGTCCTACTATGACAGATGAAATGACTGAATGAAAAGAGGCTTGCATTGTATTATCCAGGATAAGAACACTAAAAAATGGACATTCTTTTCACAATAAATTCAACTACTGGTGTACTACACTCAACACCTTATTTACCATAAAAACACATCAGTCATGTGAAGCATTTGAGATGTACACAAAGACATTATAAACTTTCCCGAAGTTTGAACTGATAGTTTGGAAAGTTTGATGGGGGAAGGGGGGGGGGGGGAGTGGAGGGTAGGGGGAAGGGAGTGGAGGGGAGAAGCTTGGGGTGGTGTTGTTTGAAGGAAGAAAATCAATATATCACCTGTCTGACTGGACTGTTTGTCTCCCGCTGGGTTCACAAAGAGTGACTGGATGAAGGCACCAAGTGCATTGATGATATTGCCAAAAATTTTGGTGGAATGAGGCTTCATATCATAAGAAGCACAAAAACATCTGTAAAAATGAGAGTGATTAGAGCGTAACACCAAATCAATCTTACAGACTTCCAAGGTTTCTCTTGACTATGTAGAACACAATGTGGAATTTTCAAACCATTAGAGTACTGTGATGGTTTAACTCCCATAGAATTTTTTCTACGATCACGGAAAACCACGCAAGTTCGCACAATTTCGAACAAGTTCACACAAAACCGCACACGCAGATTTCAACGAAATTCCGTACAAATCAACGTGTACAAATATCGCACACATGACCACAAGAATTTGTGGTCAATGAAGCAGAGAATGGAATGTTAACTGATAAAGTGAAAGGTTAGAATTTTCGAAGCCGTTTCGGGAAAAGGATCGCCGGCAAAAGAAGTAATATTTTGGTACACTGTAGGCAACTCTGAACAAGCCATTGAAATAAAGTTTGCAAGTTACCGGCGGATTTTGTTTGTTAGCCTAAGCTTAAGGGAGATAAAGGTATTGCAGCTCTGTATTATATATCATAGTTGTATTAAACGCTTGTCGGTATTGACAGGGGACTAAAGAAAAACAATACCATGCAGCTGAGCAATGTGAATTAAATACTGCTACAAAAGAAATTCGTCGGTTGACAGCTGCAGTGAGGAATGAAGTACTGTAAAGCCTCTGGAGTGAAAGCTTACGGTAACGAAAGATGCAAGCGTCTCGATCGGCGAACGCCAAGAATGGGAATAGGAAGCATTGTTTTTGAAGTTTTCCATAGTAATTGTTCTACAGCATATATTTTTTTCATACTTTATTATCTATGAAATAGTTTCATTACCGATATAAAATTATCACATAGAACAGACAACAGAGTGGCTATGCAGGCTACTTTTAAGTTCCCTTCAATGAAAGTTGAAGCTTATGGAGACTTCTACAGCATAGACGAGCAATCACACACTTTGTACAGATGGAAAATCACTGTAATTTAACAATTAACATTATTTTGAGCATTATTAATCGGATACTTTTGGCGGGAAGGGGGGGGGGGTTTGTATGCATTTTAGGGGATAATAGGATGGCAAACAGAATTTCATGTCGGGGTTCCAGTACAGCCGGAAAATATCGAGAGAAACATGAAAGGAGTTCATCAGCGAGTTTTACCTACTGAAAATACAGTAAGAAGTGCATTAAGAATTTTCTATTCAAGTTCACCCTTTTGTCCATAAAACAAAGTTTCTTTTTATTTGTAACAAATTGGGACAATGATGCCGCATGAACCGTGAATAGGACGATGGTTAATCAATAACGGTAATAAGCTATACAAGTTGACTTGGGGCCGGGGACTGAATGCATAGTGGACCACTTGAGGCCTACATAGGCGTTCTGTATCTAGACGTTTGCTCAAGCAATTTGCCCACTCTGAGTGTGGGGTGTTTTAAACACCTTTGGAAGTTTGGCTGAATTGAATTTCAACGAATTGATATCATTTATACTCATACCTGTAGATTTTAAAATGAGGTTGCACTCTTTTACGCGATTCTACGATTTGTACGAATTTTGCCCCAAAACAAATTCGCACAGGTGGTAAGAACTTCCTGTACATAAAGTGTAAAGGTCATATAAATCTCTACTGTTTGTGTGGACTTTTTTACAATTGTTCAAGTCCATAAAATTGAACCATTCTGTTGTCTACCAAAATAGTCAGAGGGAACGCCATTGCAATGGTATCACATCTTAGTTCTGGCACCCGCATATTCCGGTACAATACAAATGCAAGCTTCGCCCATGGCCATGACTGTCTTTCTCAGGGAGGGCAGTGATTTTTGCCCGACTCCAGACCTAATTTAACTGTCCAATTTTCCGCCCGACTGAGACAAAATAAATGCCCCATTTAGTCAGGTTTCTCACATTTGGGGGGCCATCCCCGGCACTTACGGCCATGGCCTCGCCACTTTTTCATTTTCATTTCACACAGATGTTGCGATGGATATGGATCCCATTTTGACCCCACCCCTAACCTTTGGAACCTTTTTAACCAACCTCCCTATACTTTACCCTCTACAGCGCAACTGCTAAAATTTTAAATCTTACCTACTGGACAAAACTTTTGAAGTCCGAGTCCTTGGGGAAAAACATTAATCCAATTATAGTCCATTCAGTGAGAGAATAAAGATGGAAAATTCGGCAATCAATTTTCGAGACTTCGCCTCTGAATCTGTGACTCAGGGCCCTACAGCGGAGTGCAATACAGTATTGCCTGGATCTCCCTAAAATTCACCCGCGGTGTTCTGTGCTAAAATGATCCGAATTTTAACCCGGCCCTTGGGAAACTGTACCTGCATTGTCATTTTACTGTCACACACTGTATACGCTATATGCGCCAGCCTGCAGGTCTAGTCATGTACAATACCATTCATTCACACATGGGCCTAATACTGTACTGCGTTATGTGCAAATACCATATGTTGCATGCTGTTATTATGAGGGCTGCCGCAACTTCCTGGGAAATGCAGCTCCTTTTACGTGAAATATCCAATCGCAGCTCTGGGTTTAACACTCAATCATTCACAAGCAGCCAGCGCCCATTTTTGCATAACCTTTTTTGGAAGTCGTATACCCAATTAGTCCCCCTACGTTTTCGTGACTCAAAAAAGGGGGAAGTCCAATGACGTCAGTAGCAAAGCAATGTACAGAACGTTGCATGCAAATAAGATGGGCCCATTGCAGGTGCCTGGGAAATTCTCAAGTCGAAGGTTTCTCATGGAATTGAAGTGACACACAGTACTGTACCTGTAGTCTACATTCGCTAAGTAGCAATGAGCTACAGTAGCCAGGAAGTGTAAGCGAATAATGTGTGCTGCATTGGGCTATAAAATGTAAGACAGTACAATGATGGGCTGAAAAATAAGACAGTGAAGTGGATTGCAGTTTCATTTGTGCGGGCCTAGCGATTATCTATTAAAGGGTCATTCACCATCGTATTGCCGCGGAAAATTGTATTTGCGGTTGTCCCAGCGGAAAGGTATGGAAACTCCCTCCATGGCCGTTAAACGATTATTGCACCTCGCCTTTCTATATGCTCTGAAGATGAATAATACACAGAGGAAAGCGCCGCTCATTTCACAAACTAGGAAATAAATAGGATATATATTCAAAGAATGACGGTTCGGGACGGCTGATTAGGCTACTTTTCATACTTTACAAGGTAAGAGAACTTTCTGCAAACATGAAATTAGGCTAACACTGGATTGCAAATTTGGGGGGCAACTATTACAAACAGGCCTCATCCAACATGATAATATGTATGATTTCTGAGAAAGGGTGGGTGGGGAATCCAGCCCCCTCCCAACCGGAGGGGCCAAACCTATTTCTTTGGAGGATTTGTTGAAAAATCGGGTCATACCTTAGGTAATGCAGACTTTTTTCAAGCAGAAGCGGTTGGGCCCCCTCCCCCGAAAATATGCAAATACCTACCCTTGTTGATGATTGTCATCTAATCTATGTTTCGACGGCACCCTTCTTATAGATTTAAACTTGATGAATATTACTTCATATCTTTTAATAACAAGTACGTTACGAAAGGTGATATGTTAGCACAATACACTGTAGCACAGTTGGATTATGAACACGCATGGCAGTACATCAAAAACGGTGCCCCAGCCAAAAAATAACAAATTTCGGTGGTAGTTACTTCCACTTACCAAACTTTAAAATATACTTTAAAGTGCATATAAAAATGAATCTTTCGCCTTTAATCATTATGTTACAGCATACACTGTATACATAACGAGTAGTGCACCAGTGTTTGCAATGAACACACGTATTGTCCGTTCATCTGAAGTGTATGAAAGCTTATCCTGCTACATAGGCAACTGCAACATTAAGTGAATGATCAGTACTTTTCCAGATCAACAGTTTACATTTTAAACTCGTGTTCAATTACTGAACGACTGTTTGATTTTTAAGAGGCCTTGTCAACGATTTTGTGCGATTTTGTACGGTGAAAAACTGACCACAAAAACCACAAATAATTGTATGAATTTTCCACGAACCTTTGCGGTCAAATTTTTGTACGATTTTTGAAATCGCGCAAAATTGCAGAAATTCGGACAACTTCACGCAAATTCGAAGAAATTTGATTCTTCGATATATTGTACGCGAGTTAAACGATCACAGTACTGTACCTTTTCAATTTACCTACAGATGTCCCAAACTTCTAGGTGAAACATCTGATCCCAAGGAAGTCAAAGAAGATTAACTTCAGCAAAACAGTTTCAAGTAGGAAAACCAATCTAAAGCTGGTAAAGTGAAAGTTGCCTCCTACTGGTAAATAGCTACTTAATTGACAGTTGACCTGTTGAAATGTGATACCACATGGCTAAATCATTTTTTCTGAGTCCACACTCAAACTGAAATTTATAACACAGGATGAAATTTTGAAATGACTTGTTATAATTTTACAACCTGTATTTGTACAGAGTTAACAATATTTTCCATCATATGCAAGAAATTTTAAATCTAAACAATTCCTTCCTATACTCTCCCTGACTTTTCTGGGTGTTACAGGACAGTGGGACAGTGAGGAATACTGGTCACAACCTGTTATAACAGTTCCACTCACCTTAAAAGCTTTGGTTGATGACAAAGTTTCATGAGAACTTCTAAGGCTTGTACTCTTTGCCAGTGTGGTTTGTCTCCCTCAGTAAATTTGACCAACAAAGACAGAAAGATCTCACATTCAGTAATCTAAAATGTAAAGAAAACAACTGGAGGAAGTGAATAAAGTTGAAATAACAATAACAACTTCTCCAATTAATGAAGAGTATACAGTTTGCAGAAACTGTACGCTACACCATAATAGCACAGTTTCAGTCAAGTTTCCTCATGCCTTCTTGAAGGAAAAAATGCATCTAAGCCATTTTAACTTTTTGCTAACTTGATAAAGAAGGATATGAAATATCATTTCACATCAAAGGACTCACCAACAGGGCATAGTACTTATTGATTAGAACAGAAACAACTCGTAGTAGTCTTAGACTTAAAGGAAATGATGGCTTCTCAGGACTTAAACTGGGTAGAGGAGTTGTGAGACCTTGGCGATGCTTCAGACTTGGTGAAAATAACTTGATGAGCAGTGGGCAAACTCTCTCTTTCAAAAGGAAGCTAAACTCATTGTGCTGCAGACAAAAAAGACAGAAAAAGAATGTTCGAAGGGATAGTGAATAGCAAATGAAAAATATCAGCAGTAAGGAAACTCATCCCAAAACAGCCTACAAGAAGACTTTCCCTTGTTCACTTTAGAATTGAATGAGTATAAAGCTTTAGTTATACTTTCCAGCTTTAAATTTTCATAGTCGTCATACAGCAAGATTGATTACACTAGTAAATATTGTTTGTGATGATGGTCGAGTAAATTGTAAAGGAATCAGTTCTGGGAATGAAACTTTATTACTTTCAAGTTAAGCTTATAGTCTCTTTGGTACAGTAAATTATTAATTGATATCACAAATTTGGTTCATATTAAAACTTGATTTGGTCACAACTGGAGGTGTGATTTCAGAACTTGACTAAAATTTAGGAATCCACATCACAAATCAATAAGAGATACATTCTCTATCAAACTTTACTAGTCTCACTGATTCATATCACAATGCATGTGTGGGATAAATCAGGAATCTGAGAGGCCCCTTGTAAGGAAATTTTGGTACTTTGATGGAAATTTGGCAACTTTTTTGAATGAAAATATGTATAAAACTTTAGGAAATTTGACTTGCTTGGACCTAGCAAATAAACATTTTTACCAGCCCTGTGACAACTAGAAGTTGCATCTGATTCTTGTCTTTATTTAATTTGGTCAATGTCTTTAAGTTAACAGCAGCTACTACCAAGCAATAAGTGAAATCTGATAAACCTTACCCTTAAAAACAGTGGTGGGAATGTGTTGAGCACAGCCTCTATCAGCTCAATACCAAACGTACGAGACATACCAGTCATTCCCTTCAACCAGTAGGGTGGGTCTCCATTGACTAAACTACAAAGATCCTGAAAAAGAGGTAATGAAATGGAAAAAATCCTTTAGTGGAATTAAAATGTAGCAAAGAAGGATTTATGTTAAAATGAAGCTTTGATATGTTTATAAACTACACAGATGACAAAGTTTCATCAGAACTTTAATAAAGGCTTGAGCAAAATATCTCAAAAACTTTGAACTACCACTTTTCTCTATTTTACAGGACAATTCTACTCACCTGAAAGGTTTTGGTTGATGACAAAGTCTCATCAGAACATAAAGGCTCAAGAGGAATATCTCAAGAATTATGTGAAAATTTCACCTGTCATCTTAGACTTACTTCCTCTTTGACATATGAAAATTTACCTTTTGCTTAAAGTTTCACTTAAAATATGTAGTTATTCATGCCACAATTTGGTATTAATAAATGACTGATAAAATCAGGAGGAACAAAACACATTTTCTGAACTAAAGAATTCATTTTGGTTTTATAGGCAAATGTATGGAAAAGGGTATCTAAGCGCATCATTAACTTTTAATTTAACTTTGATTAAAAACTGAATAAAAACTGACAATGTGTGCAAATATTTTGCATGCTTTCTACATGGCTGAATATCATTTGTGAAACCAAAATAATGATTGATTTAAACACAGCAATAATCATTAAGCACTCCAAACAGTCTTCAGATCAGTCCAACAGTCAGGCAGGGACTGGGCTCCATCTCCTTAAACAATTTTCAACCCCCCCCCCCCCCCACTGCCTCCTCCTACCTGAAGGCTATCTTGGCCCCCTTGAACACTTTGTCTGGCTACAGACCTGCTTCAAATTTGTATTCCTACAGTATTGTAATACTTTTTATCTCACAGTGCCAATCACTGCCTTCTTAGATTAGGGCCATTGCATGGTATTACATGTCTCAACTGTCCTAATAAGGAAAAGTATAAAGCTGTTCCACCAATTTGCCAAGCTAACTTGTTTATCCCCTTACCTGAAAGAGCAAATAAGCATCTGCAGCACATGGCCTCAATGTCTTGGGGACCTCTTTGCTTCCTTTACCATAATCTTTTAAGCGTGCAACATTGTTAGACTCAGATCCATCTGTGGAAAGGCATAACAAAGTACATGACTGCGATAACATCGGTCATCCTCTACCCCAATGTGTCAACAATAATTTCTCGAATCATCAAAATAAGACACTTCTGCTAAAACCCCATGCAGAATGACTGCTGCTTTCACTGCATTTTATATTTAAGAGATATAGTTCAATGATTATTTTATGTAGTATTTTACTTGGTATTTTACAAATACATATTCTATTTGCAAGCGACAAACTCTGGGAGCTTATTTGCACACCATTCTGACAAATACTGAGAATTCTCCACAGCTTTCCGATGTGAGTACTCACAAGCAAACATCCTTGCCCCTTGCTACATCTACTGTGCATTTTTCCATGGGCAAAGCTGCCAAAGCAAGTCATGAAGATATCACTTAAGCACCACGCTCCAATGTGACAGAAAGTTAGCCTAATGATTAGCTGCACCATCCTCTTTAGACCGTGACTGAGCGCTACAATTGTCACATGGATTTTGTCCTGACTTCCCAGATTTAGTTTTGAAGCTTTCTTCTCCTTCTTCAAATTCTGGCTCTTATTACATCATTTACACTTCACTCCATGTTGCACAGCAAACCAACTCAACAATTTAGATTTACTTTGAAGGCTTCATACCAGTTCAGATGGGAATATCATATTCTTCCCTGAAAAGCCAGTCTTAAAGTTGATTCATACTTCAGTATAGTGCCCTATGAAGCTATGAAAGTTAAACGTTAAAAAGCTATGAAAGTTGAAAATGGTTTACTCTGAGCTATGTCAGAGGATGGCCCAGAAGTGCAAGAGTTGACCAAATAATGTTCTTATAGCCTTGCAGCACATGAAAATTTGAAGTATGACCCGGCCTTTAGGGCTAATTTACACTCAAGAACATATCGCTGTTTCTCAATAAAAACAAATCACGTTCATGATATGTATGGTTCATTTATAGTTGAAAGAAGCCTGCCTTCTTTAAATGCCACTTCATTAACTCCACTATAATGACTCACTTCAGGACGATACTACTTACAACTTTGCGGTACAGTACTTATCATCATCCTTTTGACAAGTAACCCAATCACTTAAGGTATGACAACCACCATAAGAAACATGTGCAATACATCTGTATTTTAAAAGATTTGCCTACCCATGAATTTACACAAATAGCACCACACAAAGGAGATTTTAACCTCAAAATCATGATCACATAAAACTTCCTATTCTTCCAATTTCATCATTTATTCTACAAGAATTTTAAGCAAAAAAAAAACAACATTTAATGGTCCCCATGAGATCTGATCAATGCTCTGAATTTTTTAGCAAAAGAATTTTAGAGTTTTACTTAAATGTCAGTTATGTATTCTTGAATTGCATGTGACATTTATTTGCTGCTCTACATCTAGAGAGAATACAAAAACAACTTAGAAGGTTTTCAAGATTCACCCACCACATTCGAGACCCTGGTCAGGATTTTATTTCAAACAGGTAAATATGTGAAATCATTTTGGAGAAATCAAATTGGGTCTGTATAAAGAAACTGGAAACTGCATTTCAGCATTAGAAGAATGATTTGTATTCCTATTCTTGATTCTATTCTTCGTGAAAGAATCTTCTGAACAGTAAGTCAGAGCATGATGCAGAGGTGTTTGATGACTGTCACACAAGTCATCTTTGAAATGGTACATCAATACCGTTCAACTGTAAATACTGTACCATACAGTACAACAGTGATAATTAATCTCACACTGGTTGAAATAGTTCGAATAGCAAAATTGCTTAAGTGTTTCTTGCACAAGGTGGTAGGCAAGCCTTGTCACACATGAATTCTTTTCACTCTAAAATCTTCTGCAAACGTGTCTTTCCCAAAGTTACGAGTAAATATTTAAATGAAGTACTTGTAAACATGATGAAAACACTCAAGCATTGGTGATCATCTTACAATCTGAATCTGTTCTAGACACCTATCTCCATATATCATATCTGCTTTACATACAGTAATAAGCATGACAATTATACAGCAGGATGTCTAGCACGTTACTCCTGATAAAGGTCAAGTTTAATGGAACTTGTAAATTAACTCAGTAAGGTAGTTTGTGGAATTAAATAAGGCTATTATGCTCTTCTCATGTTAGTTTCAGTTTAAACATAAAAATTAATGCAGAATACAGTAGTCACAAATAGTAAGTGAAGGAGGGCAGGAGAAGCAGATTGCTTTTGCCAGCAGTCCCCCTTTAATTGAACAGCCTCAGCATCAAGGATATCTTCCTATGCTTTTTGACAGTTACAAACATAACAATAAATATTTTGGCATTTTTAATGTGCCAATATCTAGGCAATCCTAATTAAAGGCGCAGCACAATGTTACCCCTTCTCAGAGATGCCAACATTTACATCCAGAAATCAGGGAGGTTCCACACAGAAATCAGGGAGGTTTTTAGAATTACATGCAACTTAATAGGGTAAAGTCCTTCTTGAATCAGGGAGGTTGTCATATTTGTTAGTCGGAATGGACAGAAATCCATGAATTTTCAGGGAGCCTCCCTGAGAATCAGGGAGGGTTGGCATCTCTGCCTTCTGCTCAAAGATAAATTTTCCGGGAGACTCCCTCCCGTGCAGCTCTAACGGGGCACCCGATGACAATTTACCTCACAGGTACCCATTGAACTCCTGGGTGGAAAGAAGCAATTGAGATAAAGCATCTTGTCCAAGGACACAATGTAATGACCCGGGAGGGAGTTGAACCAGCGATATTTATATCACAAGTCCAACACCTTATCCAATAGACCAGCGCTTCTCAACATTTTTAACTCAAGGACCACTTTGACCCTCAGAATTTTTTCTGAGGCCCACCTTACAAAAAGTTTTATTCTTTTTTCTTTATTTTATTTTTTGTGGCGGATCTCGCGGCCCACCTAGGAGAGCTTCGCGGCCCACCGGTTGAAAAGCGCTACAATAGACCACCACGATCATCTTAATTTGGAACTTGTGCATCTGTGAGGCATTACTCCATATTACAAAGGTCCTGTGCCAGAAGGACAAGACGGGAGAAAGGTAGGGGGAGCGGGAGGGTGGCAGTCCAAAAATACACTGCAAATTATGGTAGAAAATGAATTCGCAATGCAATGCTCTGATGCAAATGAAAGAAAGTGAAAATACAACAGGCTCCATCTCACCTCTCAGATGGGTTCAATTTCATGTACCATCACCAATGAGGCTACACACAGGACTACCAAGAACACTAACAGTCATTTTAAGTTGGGTATGCTAGGAATTCTGGGAAGTATGAGTATTTTGGGTATTCTGCATTCTCCTGATGTTGTCACCATAACACAGACTATACACACCTCAAAATTCCTTTTTTTTTTCTTTTTATTTCTTAATATCTGATTTTATACCTTTCACCACCACTAATTTCATTGATCCATCCAGGTGGTAGGAACCGGAAGACTTACAGCATAACACTGACCGTTATAATTCTCAGAGGTCCAACCTGTTCAGCCTGCCCACAACAAAGGTGGGAGAGGGGCAAATGATGGCTAAAGGCAAGGACTCACCTGCATTGGCCTCATCTTCAGCCATGACCCTTTCAAAGACTACAGTGACCACCTGCTGGACGACTGCTGAAGCTGTATTACTGGTAGTGTTGTCCTTTGAAAAATGCAATCTGAAGCAAATCACAATTGCCTGTATGGAACAAAAAGCATCGTGACATTTAATGAAATGGGAGAGTGATTCAAGCCTTGTACTATCATCTCTTAACACATATTAAATGAGACATAAAAAACTCATCAAAAAAATTTCTAATATCTGTAATGGAAAGTGTCACAAACATGAAAAGAATTACCCTTATCACTATGGGTATGGTAAACTGTAATGCCACACAAAATGACTGCACCAATCACCAAAATTTTTTCAACAGAAGTACCAATAAAAATACATACATAACTTTTGAAAAAGAGTCATCAAAACTTTACTTTGAGACCCTCAATTGAATCTACTGGTCCATTTCTGTTAAAATTCCTACAATTATTACTAAACGGAAGCAATGTACCCCAAAGACACCACATGTTCTCTATAAATCCACCTTTTGTATTTTCAGAGTCAAGGTAGCAGAACATTTGTTCCTTACCACATTTAAGAATTGATAAAAATGTAGCTTGTACCCTAATTATATAGTTATATGCATGTGTGAGTATTTTTATTATCATGTTGTGTATTCCTTTTCTTATTTTTCTATAAGGGAGTGGTTGCCTAGTTAAGCTCCTTAGAGTTTTTGCATTCACTCCCTTTCCCAACTTGCATGTATGATTTATGTACCCTTTTCGCTTTCTTTGAACATTTTTAATTTATGAGCAACATGTCATTTTGTATGGCAACATCTTGTAACTGCCGATCTATAGAAACTATTGTTATTGTTTAATCTTATTTTTAGGGTAACACATTTTATGAATGTATACTGCTTCAAGTTGTGGAAGAAAAAATATAAAATGAAACAAAATAAGCGACATGAACCAATGGTTAGGGTCATTCCATTAACCATTCAAAGGACTCGAATAAACACTAAATACAGGGTATTTCTGATAGCATCCAGAATCACACTGACCATCCATACCTTATCCTTTCCATATTTTCAAGAATTTCCTAATTTTCACAAGAAACATGTCTGTCTGAGTTTTCAACTGACATACAGTATCAGAAAGGTAATACCAATCTCTGTATCAGATGATGCAGGTGCATAATTGGTTATGCAGCAAAACGGGGAGATTTTGCCAGATTTTAAAAGAGGGAAAGTATAAAGTATCCAGCAAAGTAATTTTTATATCCATCAGTATCCCAGCAACATTCATCTAATCTACATGTCTGACCTTCCTGCTAAGACATGTTCCTCTCACATACCAACAAGTACGTACAGGAATACTGGCATATAAGCTCTCTTTTCTTTCTCTATTTATTTTTTGGCGTCACTATGTAAGCTTTCTTTTTTTCATCTTCTTTTTTTTTTGCCTAACTTCTATTTTAGTAAAATCCACTCCACTCTGATTAAAATTCTCTACCTAATGGCTATCTGGAGCTGGATAAATACATCTACTGTTATTAAGAATGGCTAAAGAAAGAGAATTCTATACACTTTAAAGCAAACAATGAAACAACAGTTTGCATGGTTTTTACAGAGCTTAAGCTACTAGCTAATATATCAACAAGTTTTGAAGTATTCTCCCCCCCCCCCTTCCCCCCCCCCCCCCCCCCAAAAAAAATGCCACCAACAGACTTACATATACAGTACAAGTTTTAAATCAGGGGTGGGGAACGTTTTCCTATGAAGAGCCATTTTATTTGTCATAATACCTCCTGGGAGCAATCACACTGTCAGTGCCATGGCACGGAATCCCATTTGTACAGGACATAGGCCCAGTGGCCCTATGGGGGCCTTTGTGAGTCCACAGGGAAATACCCAGAAGCTCTGGAGTATCTACACTCTTGTGAGGATTTGAAGCATTATACTATCTTTAAATGAGACTGGATGTACAAGGCTGAGCAGATTACAAACATCACAACTTGACCAGTTGTTTTAAAAAAATCTTGCCTTGGAATAAGGGCAGGTCAATTTGATAATGTATGAAGCAATAATGAAGAAACAGGTGTGAAAAGTAAGCGCACCACAAAACAGCCTTTTTATAAGCATTTTATAAAAGTGTTTCTTCGCTCTACATTGCAAAAGTTATAAACTTTTAAAATATTTTTACCCCAAAGTAGTCCATCCCTGATGCCTCCCCCCAAAGTAGTGGATCCCCTCCTCTCAAAGCAGTACATTCCCCTCCTCTTCTTCATATCTTGACCACCTCAATTTCCAACACTCATAGGAGGGAAAGAGGTTCTGACACCTGGAATCCACCTGAACTAGCACAGTCTCCACATATGGGTTACATAGCTACATAAGTGTGGCAGTACACTCTGTTCTAAGCTGAAACATTTACTTCCTGAAATACTAAGCTTCTGCATCTGGGTTTGTGTGTAAAAACACGCAATATACAGTACATTCTACATTGTGTATACTGTGGGCTGTAGTAGGCCAATACTCCCAGCTTTCCATTAGAAGTGATATTTACCTGAACTACGCTGAAAATGGTGTGCAAAGAGAAATGGCAGGTTAATAACTAATTACTAATTTTAACCATATATGTCTGAAATTGCATTTAGATTGCTCGCGGGCCAGATCAAACAGTCTCTTGGGCTGCAATGGCCTGCAGGCTGGAGGTTCTCCACCTGTTGTAAATACATACCATTTTGGTAAAACCAGTGTAATTATACTTCATCAATATCCCTTGGGGAATTGAATATACCCCAAGGTAGTCCACCCCTCCCCCCAAAGTAGTGGATCCCCTCCCCTCAAAGTAGTGCATCCCCCTCCTCTTCCACGCTTCTTCATATCTTGACCACCTCAATTTCCAACCTCATGACAAAACCACACTGTATCTTTACCCACCCTTGCTCATGTACAACCACATTACAAAACTACAAAAATTAGTATGACACAATTAGGAGAAGTCCATAAAATGGTCGTAAGAAGCAACTGACCATCTAAACAATAACAGTACTTGGAAAATGACCAACTGTTCCTAAAACTGTTTCACAACCAAGAAGCAAGGCTGTCTTGTATTGATGTTCGACCCCCATTTATCAAATGCTTATAATTTCTGCTGGTTACTGTATATCAACTACATGTAAAGTGTGTAGGGTTATTTCAGTATGTTGGCGGCTAGTGTGATCAAGCCAGCCACACACAATGGGGAGTCTCTTTGACATTGCTCCAAAAAGCATTTCCATTCCTAACACTTATATGTAAGTTTTCAGTTATGATATGTAACAGAAATTTTGATATCACATGAAACATCCTTGCCATGCTCTTTCATATGTTTGGCTCAAAGACAATAGGCCTACTCTGGTTTTAAAACACAAACAGGGATGAGCTAACGACTTTCAGATGGCAATGTATATTGATTGCCATCTTGATAAAGTGAGTATTAATGTCTATAAAACAGGACAGAATATATTAGAGGTTTGTTTTAGACAGATGGAAATATACTGCCTGATGGGCTCATGATATATTAGTAGCTAGTCACAGCATATTAGTACTGGGCAAGATAGCCTAGTACTTCCCTGCCTGGGTATACCCTGGTACAAACTGCTCTCTTACCCCCAAGACCACTTTAGTACATTTTTGGTACAGAGGTTTCTCACTGACATCAAAATATCATCATTCTGCCTATTTTTTGACACCTTCGTTGTCACGCATTTTACTGTGTCTAAGGTCCTACTCTGTGAGAACAGCAAACCAGATTTGTCGTGTGAGTATGGGTACAAGCATTAGGCCCTGAGTAAGAGTATCTGTACCAGGACAAAGTCCCGAGTATGAATACAAGAAACAGTAAAAATACAAAAATGTACTCAAGTAAGAATAAGGGTACTCAGTTGGAGTCAGGGAGCATCCATGGCAGCTCCCTGGATAACTACTTCAAGTCTGCTGTAAAAACATGTAGCGCCTCTGAAATGTGATGACAGGCCCCAAATTTAAGAAAACTATATGGCTGCCCCTGCTATTCTCAGTTGTCCAAAAGAAAATTTAGTCATCCAAAAGGAAATTTTGATGTAACCCTAGATGCCATCTATTTTCTTCTTGCATTAGCTTGGTTGTCCATCGGACAAACAACCTGCTACTTTTTGGTTGCCCATCACAAATTTGGGTTATCACAGGCAATTGGACAACTGTTAAAATGGAGCCCTGGATGATCAATATAGAGGGAAAAATACAATCAGAAGAGTAGTAAAATGATGGCATAATCCTCTTAAAGCATAAGTCTTACCACCACTTGCTTCAACCATGTGCCCCTGCCCCCACCCCTTCACCCTCTCTCCTTTCCCTTCACCCTCTCTTAAAACAAAGATCCCCATGAGATGATTTGAGTTTGATCAAATCACATGACTCATCACTGTGGCACACTTCTTTTCTTCTACCACTCAGATTTTCACAATGCAAGGTGTGAACCAATCCTTTTCTCACTCAAAATAAGTCATTTTCAATAGAATTTTAAAATTAAGATTACCTTTGCAAGCATTGGTCCACGGACGACTGTGTTAGTAGTCAAGACAACCACTGCCGTCTGCAGCACTTTGAGATCGTCTAGACCACCTTCCATTAGATTCCACAGCATGTTGATCACATTGCAAGCTGCATTCTATGAACCAAAACAGAATAAATTTTATATCCTTTGCATTCAAGTTGTCCTTGCTACAAATAAGGTTTGATTTTCACAAAATGTCAGATTAAACATGCAGACGCAGCTGTGTGTAGAAGGTAATATTTCCCAGCAAGTGAGGGAACACTTTTGCTGGACACTTAATGTACTTAGTCAGAGATCTTAAGGGGACATGACTGCTGGAGAATGAATAAGTCACCTATCTATTCACTAGTACTGCCCTACTATGTGGTTTTTATCACAGAAACTGTACCACATTGCAAGTGGTTGATAATATATACTCAAAATCATTAATTTGCAATAATAATTATAACCAGTTGCAATACCAAATAAACTTGGAAAAGTTCCACTCATATCTTATGAAGATGGCAAAATTTCCCTTTTCCAGCAATACGTTCAGGACATCCTAAGGAAAAAAGGGAATGTGTGTTATCTATGAAGTTTATGCTGATTATGGAACCAAATAACACTAGCTATAGGGGTTACCTTTCCAAACCTACACAAGAAGTCAAAGCCATTCCTAACTTTGTGAAAATAATATCAAAGAAACTAAGTACCTCTGTAATTGTCGCTTGCCTGAAAATTCCATTGAAATAACACATCAGCAAAAATTCTTTGTACTAATATACATCAATGAAAATTCCTCACTTCCAGTGCATAATCTGTAACATTACCAAAAATCACTGTAGCCTTTTTACTGGCACTGTGCTGCACAAGGACTAATGAATTTAAATGCCATTCAAATTCCACTATGCAAAATATGCTATGATCTTAAGACCTACCAAGGGGCTTCTCTATCAGTTTTATGTTTGATTTTTAACTTCCAAATGGCTCTTACATCACAACATCTGGTACATTCATGTTGAAAGATGTTTTCCATGCATTACCATTCATGCCTGAGCAGTAGTTCACCATTTATGATAAAAATTTGCATATGAATAGCCCAAAGATACACAGCATTATATCAAACTGTCAACCTAGGGGGCAATCCATCACGGATTATTACAACAGTATTAAATGACTTCAACACTAGCTCTCTGTGTTGAAATCCTCCATAATACAACAGAAGACCATTTATTTTGTTTTTGTAATATGCCAAATACCACAATTATTCATAAATTAAACATTTACAGGTATCACTTGAACTTTGCTCAGTTGCACTTCTTTGTCCCTGACAAAGCTAAGTGCTTAGTGAAAGCTGAAAAACGTATGAATAATTGAATAACCCAATCCTACAGCATGTGTGTGATATAATTCAGAAACCTATTTTGAAGATTATAATCCTGATCTTAGTTTTAAAATATTGTTGAAAGTATGGTACGATTTCTTTCATCAACACAAATGCTATACAGACCAACCAAAACAAAACAAAAAAATGTTCTGGACAATACTATCCGTATCAAAGCAACAACTTAGACGTAGAAGTTATCTACAGAAGAAAGCCAACAAACACAAAAGTATGTACAGTAAGTTTATTTCTGAGGTTGAAAATAATGCAACTACTTATTCTCACAACAATTGCCATACTTTAAAGTACTCCATAGATGAGATAGATAGACACTGCTGAAACACATTCACTTGATTAAAAATTGAAGATTGCATAATAATTTTTGATGTCAGTCTCAAGAATAAAGGAGGAAATAACATTTTTTTTACACAACTTCAGAAATGTAGTGATAACCACTGATAGAGATCAATTAAAAAAGCCTTACAAAAAGTAACAGATAGATTAAGTTTGCATACCTGTCAAGTATGACTGTCCTGTTTTTGTCTTCAACATTCAGCAGAGAACTCAATTAATGGCATGTAAAAACTACACCCTATCAATCATTGATAACCAGGCACCAAAATTTATTGTTATCACAAATTAATTTCTTGGGTATATTTTTATCTTTACACTCAACCTTTTCAATTCCTCATCCAAGGATGAAGAGACAAACTAACCTCAAATAATGAATAAATAGAAGGAAAGCAAGCCTCAAGTTTCAAAACAAACATATGACGTTAATTGAGAGAAAGCCTTTCCAATTACGGCAGTCACAAACTGTGCCACGGGAAATCCATCAATTTTTACCCATGTAGCGCTTCACCTGAATGACACCCTTTACATCACCTTATGGACTGTCATTATTTCTCCCAACAATGACACATTGCTAATTTAAAAGTGCTTCAAGTATTCTAATATTAACGACAGTTGGATCAACATCAGCCATGAATTTCAAGGGGAACGTTCCTCAGTTGGCTGGTTTAGTAGTGTGCATACTGTATACAGTGTAGCTAGGTCTCCAATTTGATCCATGTACGGTATTATTAAACCTTACATGTTGTCGAGGAGGAAATTCTAAAACATTTCATTCTACAAAGGTTTGCTGTTGATGAGATTACATTACAGAGATCTACATCAGGACATTTAATTAGTAAGTCATAATATGAAGTGGAAATGTATTTCTGTTCTTATATTGAATGTTGACATGTACTGTACTAAGCTAGTGCTGTTCAATGTGCCGCTTTTATTTTAATAAACTGACATGTTTCACCACCTGGATAAATGAAAATTTGAGGCATATATACTAAACTGTACACAGGAGCACAGTATTAAAACTATACTCGCACAATATACATTTCTCACCACACTTGTAGACCCTTGTCAAGTCCCTACATAATTTACTAGTGCATCTCTTCATTATTTCTTTCTCCTTTTTTTTTTTTCTTTGTTTTTGGTGGTGGAGGGGGGTTGATCTAGGGGGAGGAGGGTAATCCAATCTGATCAAAAGTGACCTACCTGTCTCACGCTTTTTTCATGTAAACAGTGCCAATTGATTCATCTTTGAGATCTTCATAATGTAACACGTTGCAAACATTGGTTTCAAGACACCTTCAGATGACAGGAGCACAAAACTTTCCCAACACTAAAATGTACCATGTACAGTACTGTACATCCTGAGTAAGAGCAGTTCATTCAAGTTGCTTATAAACATTACATAATGTAGCAAAGGTTATGAGTACAGTGTAGGTACTAATTAAGCAGACAGAGTTAACAACTTATGTTAATAAACTGTGTTATTTATTCACCATTATTGTCTGTACAACAGTGAACAACACTCCTTGAGCCTCTCACATTATTGATCTGCCATGGGCTAAAATCAACAAAATAAACTCTGGGGTCAGAGGCTCGAAATTTTCATCAATGCATACATCAGCCTCATGTATGTACAGTGTCAGACAGATACATACAATACCAATATCTAGCAATATTCCTCACACTGTGTACTTTACATACATCCACACCGGTGAAATTTTTAAAATCAACAAAATAAACTCTGGGGTCAGAGGCTCGAAATTTCCATCAATGCATACATCAGCCTCACTTATGTGCAGCGTCGGTCAGATACATACAATACAATACAATACAATACAATACAATACAATACAATACAATACAATACAATACAATACAATACAATACAATACAATACAATACAATACAAATATCTAGCAATATTCCTCACACAGTGTACTTTACATACATCCATACCGGTGAAATTTACTGTACCTAAAATGCCCACCCTCCCGAAATGATTGAACTAGGCAGGAACGAAGGTATCTTATTTTCTAATACAGTGTGTCAAGAATTAAAACTACAGGGAGCAGTATTTTACTTTGTGTAACTACTGAAATTATATCATTATCTTGTGGTGGTGCACATGATGCAAAAGCTGATGTGTTTGTTTACTGTGTATTATAGGGTCATTTATAAATAGAATATTGGTATAGACTGGTATCTGCCAATATTAGGTACTGAAATATTGAATATCGGTAATAAAGGTTTTTGGTGATATACAGACTAAACAGGTTACTAATAACCAGTATTATTGATACCTGAAATTCCAGTTCTCAATACATGTCGATGCCAACATTTTTATATTAATGAGCTCACTGTACATAAAACCATAGCACATAAAACACTTTATATGTCATAACTACAGTAGAGTACTGTATGTCATCTACTATTAGCCTGCCAAGTGAAAACATTACTTCAAAGAAGGGTACACTCGATAAGCCTACAGTAAAATATTATGCCATAGCCTTTCAGTACAGTATAGCCTTCAAGAGTGTATTATATCATTTCATGCAGGAGATAAAATAATGGAACTGAAAGGCAAACAAAATCATCCCTAATACAATTTAGGTTTGGGGTGATTAGAATTTAAAACTGATGAAGGCACTGTGATTGACATAAGTGAGCAAACTTGAGCTACGCTTTCAAATTAAAAGCCACTTTGATTGGACAAAGCTGTGTGAGTAGTCTACGCTCAGCAGACAATGGTGTTAAGGTGCCACCTCAAAACTCCACGAGCTGACGGAGTGCTCAAATTAAGAGGGGATTGTGCACACAAAGTATTCGGCAGAACTGGCAACTTAACTACTACAAGCCAATATGTCAGGGAGATGCCACATGTATAGTAAAGGGGGTGCTAGGAGTAAACTGTAGGTATAATTGGGAAATTGTAAATTGGATGAGGAAATTTGCCTTAAGTCAAACACGAGAAAATAGCATCTAACTAGAATATAATGAAGTATGCTGCAGTAGGCCTTGTAATATTGGTTGCACAATACCACCATTTTCAGAGAATTTTACCAACTATTCTAGTGAAGGGTGAATATGAAGAATGTCCATAAAAATATTCAGTGACAATAACTGATTTAAAACCCAGTCTCTTGTAGTCTTGAACAATAATATACCTGATAAAAGATGAACTGCCATTTAAAAAAGCATGTTAACAAAAAAAAAAAAAAAAAAAGAAGAAGAAGAAGAAAGAATTGTAAAAAGAAAGAAATTGTGTAAATATCACAATCCTGTGTAGTCAATCTTTGTTGGAAGAAGAGCTATACATGTATACAATGTCACTGAAAATCTCACAAGATACAGCAGATATGAAAATAGTCACTGCCCAAGTTTTAGCTTACAACTTTCTTTTGAGACTTCCCTTAAATACTGTATATTAGCAATGATCACAACTTACAAAAACATCCATCTTTGTGGAAGGACTCACAAAATTCAGGGCTGTTGTACAGTATTCATCCAAAGCCACTGCAGTGCTTTAATTGCAGTTTTTGAGCTTTGTACAAATAACCTGTAAGCCATTTCTTGATAGAATACATGGAACATTAACAAATTTGTCTCCTACACATTTTTTTTTCTAAGAATTATTATTGTCTGATGCATTTCACTATACACAGCCATACATCAACTGCAATATAATTTAATACTGCAGGTATAGGTACATTACATCATGCTCTGACATGTTGTGCATGTACTGCACAATTGCTTTTCCAGGTGTTTGTGGATGAGGGCAGGGCAAAACTGTACTGTAACAGAACTACTGCACAAGTATACATGTGCAACTGTATGTTGGGCATGTACCCATTCATACTTTATCTGAATTTCATTACAATGCTGGCAGCGGCAAAACTTTTAGAATGGGAGGGATGAAACAGGGTTGCATCTCCACTTCCTTAGCCCTCACAAAAAAATGTACACATGCCTAAGCATTTACTGTACATGAAAAATATGATCACATACAAAAAATTAGACCACTGATCACATACAAAAATTTAGACCACTTGAATTTCATTATTGGAAATTACATTACCTCTCAATGCAATCCTTTCCCTAAAAGTAACTATGGTACTGGTAATGTGACATACCAACCTGTATCATCTGAAGGTGGCCCTCTGAATTGAGAAAAATTGACCTTTTGAATCTTTCTACATGCATGCACATTCAAGAAGTGGACAACGAAGTTGCAATGGTACATCATGGTCATCAATAAGACAAGTTAATTCCATCCCCCCTGCACTTCCCACACGCTGACTGCATGGCCAAGTGGTTTATAGTGCATCTGACTTGCAGCCAGAAGGTCTGGGGTTCGACTCCTGGCCAGATCATACCAAAGACTTTAAAAATGGAACCTACTGCCAATGTGCTTGGTGCTCAGCATAAGCAATGGAGTACGGAAAACAAGCCAGTGAGCCACAACTGGAAAAAAGGCCGTGGCCAGCCCAACTTGTACTAATTGGTTAGAAACTGAGCCGTAAAACCTAATCTAACCCCTGCACTTCCCCCCGGACAATCTGCCCAGGACAAGTTGCCCCAGACAATCCCTACCCTACACAATATCCATCCACGATAATTTCCCATGAGACATCTCCCACCAGAAAATTTTGAATTGTCCTGGAAGGGAATTGTCCAAGAACAAATTATCAACTTTATCTAATTTTTTTCAAAGAGTGACCAGTAATGGCTCTACTGTAGGTCTCAGAATATGGGGAAGGGAGAGGAAATTTCCCCTCCAAAACATTTTGAGGGTGATTTTTGTTCAAAACAGGGAAGTAGATAAGTTGCAGCACAAAAAGTCAACTTTTTTCCAACAGGTTTTCCCCAATAGGTATGAGAAATTCCCCATGCAATTTTAAAACTTGCAGGATTGTACAGTTGATAAGAGTGCAGGAATCACGCGATCCTGTTGACTAATGCCAATACTGAGAGTGACTCAATGTTCACCTCAGTAAATGAAATCAAAGCAGGATCTCCTGCTTTTGAAGTTATCTTAATGCAGGATATTTTTTAAATTTCCTCCATGATTTTTATCTTTTATGTGTTTCTGTGGTACAAGTGGTTGGATAAGTCAGGTAAGATTACATAGAAATTTCCAGCAGACAATTACTGCCTTAGCAAGATAATCTGACTCAGATGCTAGAACCCTGCAATCCCACACCTTAGCATGAACACCTGTGACTGTGTCATTTACACTTGATCTTAAAATAGAAATGCAGTGTCTGTATGACCACGAATTTCAGAGAAAATCAGTCATATTAGAACTTAGTATGAATTGATCCTATTAGGGACACAGCCATGTCTTAGATACTGTACAGTAGACTGCATAGTTGGCAATGTGGTCTCTCCCCTCAATCAGTGACATACTGGTTTGTGAAGGCAGAAATAGGTGAGAAATTACAGCACCTCTATTATGCAGGGGGGGGGGGGGGGGTCAGTGAATAAAAACAGCCACATAATGACACCAGTACATGTTGGTATTTTAACATGTAAAACAAAAGTCCGAGGCATAATGGCAGACCGGGTATCACGTCAAACGTAAACCATAGGCCTATTGAGTTTTCAGTATCGATGGAAAAAGAAAACTTAAAAGGGTTAAACCAAAATTTGAAATATGTTACAGGGAAAATTAATCTCAGAATTTCGGTGAAATTTTGATGCAATTCCTGTGTGTAGTTCTCGTGATACCGGTTGTTAGAGTTTAACACTACATTTTTTACCCAAAATGAACTTGAAGCAAGCATGATTGATGTAATCTCCTCATACTGATAGCAATTCTATTGCTTTGACCTTGAATTAGGATATGAGTTTACCTATAGGAAATGTGAAGTTTGTTAAAATCCCATGACTGTCATGCATTCACCTTGCAAAGCATGTAATTATGGAGGAGACAAATGGCTTCAAACTTAACAGATGTGAGTACTCCCTGTGAGTTCAGTTTTGTGACCAGCACAGAATTGAATAAAGCATGCTGATATGGATGTATTATGCACAACTGTTTGTATGGGAAATAAATAATGAAACAAAATAAAAGTACAGGTTTCTTCCAAAATACACAACCAGAAATCCAACAAGGTTCAGAAGGACTCCTCTAGAAGCCTTCACCCATGCCCCCAGCCTCTGCTGTTAACCAGAATGCAAAAATGCATCAATTGTCGTTTTTTTGATGATACACGATTTATTCCAAATAATGCCATGATGTCCCATTTTTTCAGTCACTGGTCAAATGCTATCTTATGGCATTGGTAAAATACAATTTTATGTTCATATTTGATCTTGGGAATTCTTAGGATATTTTGCTTTTTGACCTCTGGTGACCCCAGATGACCATTGACCTCTACCATAAACAAAAGGGTTCTTCCCATCACCATACTGGGCATTCACATACCAGATATGAATTCTATTCAAGCTTCACCTTGAGATATCATGTTAACAAAGTGTTCAGAGTTTGACCCCTGGTGATCCCAAGTGACCTTTGAACTCCACCAAAAACAAAAAGGTTTATATTCTCACTGTAAGGCACACACATACCAGGTATGAAATCTATCCTTGCTTCCTATCTTTAGATATCATGTTAACAAGGTTTTCAGAGTATGACCCCAGATGACCCTTAATGCCTTCAACCTCCACCAAAAATGATAGAGTTCTTCCTCTTAACATGTTGCTGCAGGACCCATAAGCCATATGTTGCACCTCTGCAGCTCTCTCCACATGTCCCCAGAGTTGTTATCTGTACTTTAATCTCTTGAGCAGATAAGATCCCAAGGCACTACTGACCACAACTCTCTTATCAACCAGTCGAATATAAGGCTTGCAAGGTATACTACAGAGACTATTGTTTGAGATTAGACATGCACCACTGCAAAACCTTTTCAGTGCAGAAATGCCAGAAAAGAGGGAAGAGCTAGGTGTGAGAGGATGACTCATGCTCTAATAAACTATGTCCGAAAACTCATTCAGACAGGCACACGACAGAATTTGAGTTCTCAGAAGGTGCATCATATTAGCAATTTCAAAATTAGCGCATGAATATGGCACATCCATGTATTATGTTTGAGAACTGTCAGTTTCCCTTCTTGAGAGATCATGTTAACAAGCTATTAAAGCACCTCAAACACACACCAACATATGCACACATATACATATGTACATACACGCCATCATGAATGCATACGTTTCTCTTGTCATTGAAACCAAAAATTCAGTTTTCTACACTCCACAGTATTTGGTTAGATAACTAGCCAGCACCAAACTTGTCCCAGCTAGAACCCTGTTCTGTAATAAAGAGCAAACTCACAAAATGAGACAATAAGAGTTTTAGTTTGTTCTTGATTCCCATTCAAGCAAATCTCATCAGGGACACAACATGAAATCTTCGGGTTTAGCAACATTTAATGACAAAGAACAAGTCTCCAATCCATTCCTAATCAATATTGATCTCCCAGTATCCATTAACAAATTAGATACGTGAGCAAGAGTGTAAATGGCCTACTTACCGCCGAGACTGCCTCATGTGTGATCAGACGCTGAATGGAAACCAATGACAGTTGAACTATCTTAAGGTTTTTTGTATCACATCCTAGCAGAAATGGCTGCAGAATCTCTCCACTGTTTGCAACAAGTGCTATAATTTAAATGGGATAAAAAACAAGACAGAATCTCATAAATATCGTTATTATCTTAAATCACATCAAATAAATACCGACAATCAAATTCATAAACTGGAGGTATGTTCTTAATACCATATTTAAATTCTGTATAACATCTCTAACAATTTTACAGTCTACATATATTGCTTTAAGCAAAACCAATCATGGCTGATTAGGATATTTGTTGTGTATGACTTCATATAAAGTCTCCTGCAATATCAATTCAGTGCAGAATCATGTACCTATCTGGCAGAAATGGAAAACTCCGGGCTGAAGAGACTTTGTCATCTAATATATTTTTGAAACCATTCACACAAATACATGTCTGCCATTTCCAAGACTGATTGCAAGGTGCACTTTTTACAGCTCCATAGGGAGAATGAGATATTGTCAGCAATTAACTGGTTGAACTCTATCTAGCAATGCCAGTTGCCATGGCAACTGTTTGCCATGGTAATGGTTAATTTTACTGAGTAACTAGTCCCAGGAGTTGACCACCTTAAGGTATTCTGAAGTACATGCCCGAGGGGTCAGAAGGGGGGGGGGGGAGTGTGCTTCATGAGTGTGTATAAAGGTGGTGATGTTTGTGTCCTGATTGTCCGTGTGTGTGTGTCAAATTTTGTTTCACGTCTTTTTCACAAACAGCATGGTTGAATTGGTGGCAATGTACTACTGGGTGAACCCTTGAGTCCTGCAGACTCTTGGATGTTAAGATCAACAGTCTGAGTTCAAAGGTCAAGTATATACTTTAAGCACAAATTTGTGGGAAAATTCCCAAATGGATGGGCAGACTTTCTCCTTGGAAACACCATATATAAACTGATTTATCCAATTCCTCAACAAAATTTATTGGCATCTTTTATAACACTGGATGTACTTTTTCTCTTGAAAATACTACCCAAATTTCTTATTCCTTTATGTATCCCAGGATTTCTTATGGTATAGTAAATTTATGAAGTTGCCCCTGCTTCAGTGTGTTGCCATCTTAAAATAATGCAAAATAGGCTACTTAAGTTACAAGGAAACCAAGATGCTATCCAACAAATTAATTATATGTCAACCACAATCTACTTAAGGTATTTGATATCCACACCTGTTGTAAGCATGGGATTATTCTTACATGTAGGTACTGTAATGGATCACTTCCCCTTACCTTAGAAAATAAAATCAGCATGCCTTACCCAACCCTGTAAACATTGTTACTACATCTCATAATAGTATACAAATAATGAATGTTTATGAGTGTGACAGTATGAATAATTTCAGGAGTTGAAAGACTAAACGTTCTATTCAATGAGGCAAAGCCGAAGTTAAATAGAATGTTCATTTTTCAAAGAATGAAATAATTCATACTATCACACCAATGCAAAACATTCATTAATTGTTTTATATGACACCTAACTTCCTAAATAGGCCAGATTTTGGTCAAAATTTGATTCAAGGAGCAGATAGGGCCAAACACTGTGTGTTACTCTAGACTAACCCATGATGGAAAACACATGACCAAGTGATGGTGCCAAGTAATCCATGGCATGTGACCACCAATCTTCCAATCAGATAGGAATTAATAAGGTGTTATATGTTTTATACCACACACCACACAAATATACATGGTAAAATGTGACTCAATAACTACTGCTCTACACTCTGACAAAAGGTACCAGATTATGTCTAGGAAGAAAGTTTGTTACAGTCATTCCAAAAATGTTTTTAACTTACAGTATTTAATTCTGCTGCTATGGCTCATAAGTAGTTACTTACTCAATATCCTCCTCTGCTCACTTCTATCTTTGCACGTATCATGTAGTAAAATACTGACTTCTTTCTGTTAATTTTGTTTCCCGTTTATTATTTGGTTCTTTTCCCTAGTCAGTAGAAATATTTAGTGTTTCTTCTAGTGTCCAGCCTATGTTACAGTGTATTCTGTAAATTTTGTAAATTCACATTTGTATCCCAAAACTGATCATATGCAAAATGAATCTGAATTTGAATCAGACTTGTTGAAAAGGTACTCCAAGGCAGGAAATGGTAACTCAGTGAATGCCAAGAGCAAAGGTCAAAAATCAGCTGTCAAAGGCTGAATTTGGTAAAATTCATTTTTGGGACTTCAACTTCAAATGTAATTTATATGGCAACTAACAGTATAAAGGAGTAATGGAAAAGTCATGTACTATAAAATATGTGGTTGCTCTGAATACTGAGGTCATAGGTTATATGGTTAAATGTCAAATGTATAAATTGTGTAATAAACTGCTCCTAAACATGCAGATTTTCTTTAACCTTGGTACAACCATACCCCAGGGTCAGAAATTTTATCTTTCAGACTCTCCAAAATAAAGGTCAAATATCAGAGGTCAAATCTGAAATAACAATTTTTTTGCAGTAACTTCAAGAGGAAATGTTAAATATGCCTAGTACTACAAAACTATGTGGTTGTCATGGATGGATGCCAAGGTTACTGAACACTTGGTTAAAGACAACATCCATTTTAAGCACATTTATGTGTCAAACTTCCTCAACACTAAACCAAATGATTTCCATTAAAAGCAATTACAGGACCCCAAGGTGCGAAACTGTGTCTTGCAGACCCTGGAACAATGGTCAGGGGTGAAAGGTTTAATTTGTTAAAATAAATTATTGGTTTGTAAAGTCAAGAGATGATTTTTATTTTTCCTGAATGGGAAATTTGCAGATACTTCACAGAATGTTAGCCTTTACATTGTACCTGTAGTTTTACATTTAAGTATCCAAGCTGCTTTTCTTCATATGTACTGTACATATGCAAATGTCATATAGTACTCCCATTTGGCTTGAGCAACTCCAACATTTATGGAGTCGGGTACCCATGGCCCTGTTAGTTGGCACTCCTACAATGACATAACTGATGCAGGAACCTATACCTCAATAATGGTTACACAACTGGTTCCTCTACAGATGAGGTGCCATACTGCCAGTGTCAGACAATCACAGTGTCCAAAATTAGAGAAAACTTGCCATAGAAAAAAGAAAATGGCCAAAAGAACCAGTTGTGTTAATATCCTGCATTGAAACCTTCCAAATAAAGTAAACATTTATTCCAAAATAATATTTTTGAGCTAATTTATGATGAAATTGAAAATTCCCTAGGAGTCATGATTCCTATGGAAGTGGAGTTGTTACTCGAATCCCAGCCAGGAGATGAAATTCTAAAGTAGAGCTGGGCAACCTACCAAGGACTACAAGCATTGCTTAGCCTGAAGATGCAATATGTTAGGCACTATATACGACCCTCAAAGCACCGAAGTCAAATACTCATAGCACGCTACCTACACTGTGTACATAGCCCCCTGTGGGCTGGGGGTTGTAGAATATGCCCACAGTATTCCCTGCCTGTCGTAAGAGGCGACTGAAGGGAGGACTTGAACCCTATCTGAATTGTATTTGAGAAGAACTTGAACTTGAACCGTGTTTGAAACCATTTTTGAACTTTACCTTTTTATCTAGCTGACACTATATAATACATTCGTGTTGGTGTGTCATTAAATTCCATCTAACTACATTGTGTACATAGGGTGCATACAGGGAGAAACCAGCATTGACGGAGAAACCTGTATAGATAGAGATGACAGAATACCCTGTAGCATGTAATAAGTGGCACTACAATGCTGTCATTGGCATATTAGAATGAGTGTGCACCCTACGTGTCACACAAAAGTACGTTGACAATGTAAAAGGAATAACAGCATGGAAACTACTAGCTCTGCAATGTCACTCAAAAGAAAGTTGACAAAGCAGATGCCATATAGTATGGTAAATTTGACACTATGTGAGCCAGTGCAAAAAAGTAAAATTACAAACTATAGCCCTGGGGATTAAGGCACAATTGACTTGCTGCTATACCTTTTCCAGGAGAAAACGGGTAAAGAGGTGGTTAATAATTTCTTTGAAACACTGAAGGATATGTAATTTCATATGGAGGAAGGTCATGTGATACGATATGTTGCTGTTCGCACGTTGAATTAAGTACATGCTGGCGATGAGATATGCAACTCCATGGACGACCCTTTGTTTTTTTTTATTCCATTTTACAAGAAGGTTCTACAAAGTCCAGAATTTAATATGCTCACTCTAGAGACCTATGTAGCAATACCTACTCATTAGCCTCACAAATTTTGCAATAGGCTATAAGAAGAAAAGGTTATTTACCCATCACAAATGTAAATTAAATCTTTTTATTGACAGTAAGAGTTCACTGAGGGGCTGGCTGTAGGGTCTGAGGCAGGAAAAATCAAGAAACAGGTTGACTTTGTCCTAAACAGTCAAAGGGTCATGAAAATGTTGTATACTGTAGCTCTTCCATACTGCAAAATGAAAAGTACACAGCTTGCTGGACTCCAGACTCCATGCACTCAGTCCAAAACACATTGTTCTTTTCCAGTCAAAAATGGGTAAAAATTGTCATGATCTCACACACAGTTAAAGCAGTTCAGTATGACACTATAATAAAACGGGACACAGCACTGACTGTACAGTAAACTACTGGACTCAGTATTAAAAGTGCACACAGAGTATGGTTTTGATAATGATAATTTCAAAGAGTTCCAGTTCTTTACTATATCATTATAATTTAGCTGATACCATGAGTACAGAGTGATTTTACAGACAAACCTGACTATAATGGAATGTATCAATACATTGCTGGGTCTTCCGAAAATTGCAAAGTAAAAGCAACTCTAAAGAGGAAGTAAAGTTTTAACCAGCTAACAGGTACAGTAGATTCCATAATATTGTGAAACAAAAAACTAGACCTACACTACATGGGATTGCACATTTATTGATCACTCACTGATATCTGTCCCAAGAACTTTTTGCCACCATCACTCTGTCAATAATAATTTATTACAGTTTGCCACAAACACTAGTCAAGTTAGTCAAAAGCTACACAAGCTAGTCACAAGCTGGTGAAGCAGTAGCACAACCAGAGGAAATTCAAAAAGGTTTAGGCCATCAACAGTTCAATTAGAATTAAGGAATTCATATTTTAACAGGGTGTGGAAATTATGGAACAGACTGTCTGAAAATGTTGTTATAGCATCAACTTTGAACATTTCTAAGAACCAGCTGATGGAATGCACGATCTTTAAGGGTCAGTAGACCTTGTATCCCTTTACCCATTCTCTAAAGATGACCTTCCTGAGTTGAAGACGAGAGGGTGGCCATCCAGGTAAAACCAGGTAAAGTTGCTACAGACTGCCACAAACTGCTACCTATTGGTAAAAATTACTACAATATAGCAGTTTTTCATACTGAATCTGTAATCCAAGCAGAATTTTTTCAGCTATTTTAAGATGACAAACCCATAAGATTCGAAACTGCAAAATTTGAACACTTAATTATTCCCGCAGGCCTGTGACTGCAAGTACTGTGCACTACATACTGTCATATTCTCTTCATTTTATTTAGAATGGAAATCCCTAGAGGTTCAGTATAGAGTACCTGTACTGTGTAATTTCTTTAACTATTCTCTTTATGTGTTCAAGAAAGCTGTATCCCAAGAGGCCTCACTTATTATTACTTCTCAGATACACAACATGAGGCAAAATTAACCACCATATAAATGGTGTGAAGTTTTTAATTGCTACAGTACCAAACGTACATCAATATAGAGAATTGACACAATTCATATCAGCTGACAGTTGCAGCTACAGTAGAAGGCTAGGCTAGGCGCTCAGTATTTAGTACAATATTTACTGTACTGTTTAGGTCTATACTGTACAGTAGCTGTACAGAAGTGAACACAGTGGAGCGATAAAATATATACTACAGTACAGTGATTAGGCAGCGGACTGGATGATCCCTGTACTATTCTCAATAATCCCACAACTATTGAAATCAGGTGTCAGAAGTTCCCACACCTGTAAGGGAATACCTGCCGGGAAATAGTTGGCTTTTCAGTTGAAACTTATCAAGATCCCCCTTTTTTGAATAAAAATCCCCCTCAAAATATTTTGGAAAGGGAAAATCTCCCTCCCCCCAGGCCTCAAATTTAACCGCGGCCACCTGCACGGCCATGGCAGTGGTTGCCCCTTCAATTGGCCTCGGTGCCCTGCAATTTTCAAAAGAACTTGGGGCCAAATATGGCCGTATGAGCTGTCTTACTTTGGCTGCAGTGCCCCTCACAGCCTCAGCTGATCGTCAAAGTCATGTCTTCTCACCCTTTACAAACTTTCAAGAATGTACATCCGTGATCAAAACGTTAGTGTCCATTTTAACACAATTCAATTATCAATAAATGAATCTTACTATCGAATTCACAGCCACTAACTCTTGTACGTTTGTTGTACATAACCGAAATGTACACAAAAACGGATATCTGTAAGTTATGTCCGTGTTCTGTACTGTACAGCAGTTAAAGTACACAAGCACGATGAACGCAACACTAAAATCAGTGTATGTGTAGATCCGTAATTGTATGCAAACACCCATACATTAGGCTACAAACATACTGTGTAGAGTAGTCGCCAGATATCGGAAGAGCATGGGGTGTGGTACGTACCAGGAAGTACAGTATTAAAATTTTTCAATGGCTGCATACACTGCTAATCATTCCAGTTGTTACCTCATAAGTTTCTGGTAGTAACAACTGGTGTTTTTATTGAAAGCAAAATTTGTATGAAGTAAAAGTGCGCCTTGTACTGTATTATTCACGCAAAAACAATGTCTCAATTGTAGCGCGGAAAGGTGTGCACAAAAGTTAGACCCACTTGATTTCGAATGCTGTACTCCATTTGCGTGCGGCATGACGTGCATCAAACCGATAATTTAATACATAGAGATATGATGGCCGTGCGCGCATGCATTACGTATTGCAATGAAAACTAAATCATCCAAAACAAACAGGTGTGAGCCATGCACGAAACAATAGCCAGGGTACTTTTGAAATATTATGGCGCTTTCTAAACTGTATTTCTGTTTTAACGTAAGTTCTGGGGTGTGACTTGGACTAAGATTTTAATACGGTCTAAGCTGGGAAACCTAAATCAATGTGTAAAGTCCTTTTGTGTACTTATTTTGACTACTACGTTAAACAGGATAACAAGCACAAAGCCACTACAGTTGGTGTTTGGGGATTCGTTAACTCCCTGGTTTCACTGAGGATCAATTCAAAGAATTATATGCTATAAAGCCGACAATTTATTTTTGAAGCTTTATATGGTCATTAAACAGGTTGATAAACATCCTTTTGAATGAAAAAGTATCAAAGCAAAACATAGGGAGAAAAAAAGTTTGGTAGAATAAACAGCCGATCGTTCGTTTAGCCGTTTAAAAGTGACAGCGATAGTCCTGCCCTATAACGAGTACTCACTAATCTAAAAAACTTGTAGGCCTTTGGTATTCAAAGAACATAAAACTGACGAGAAATGGCACTGAACAGCAAAACGTATAATGCAGAAATCTGGCCTACTGTTCACGTAACACATGGGGGGGAGCGTAAAACCGGAAGTTGATATAAAACTTTCACAACATATAAACAGTCAGCAGGCGTACCGCTGAGGCTGCAAAAAGCAGAAAGATAGATTCAATGTTTAGGTGAGGATATAAAAAAATGAAAGTTTTTGACTGCTTGTAGGCCTAGCTGTCAATTATGTGCTGTGAAATCACATAGCAACCGTAGAGCGATCAGCATACTTTTAGGCCTGTAGGCTACAAGGAAAGGCTCAGTTAAGAGAAATTATTATCAGTCATAGAACAACTACAAAATCTTACTGTGGGCTAAAAGCATATTGAGCAAAAGTAATTGGTGGAGTTAGTTACAGTAGATAAGGTTTAACGACACACCAGCACAAATGTGTTATATAGTGTCAGCCAGAATAGGGAGTTAAAATTCAACTGAGTAAAAAGGAAAGATGGGGTAGAATTTAAGAAAAAGACTAGGTAAATGCAAATGCGGGAGTCATGTCAAAAATTTCTATAGAGGCCACTTTCCTTCAGAAAGCCCACGTAATTGGTGAAGTGTAAAATAAGAGCCGATAGTGTATGGCCTTGTTGCCCTATCAACAAGGTAAAGTTTGGCCTTGCTGCCCTACCCTTTGGCTGTGGTGCCCCCAGATTTGCCCTGATCTTTGAGGCCAAAATGGCTGTGTCCTTAAAAATTTAGAATTCGAGGCCTGTCCCCCTATTCTGAGACTACTGCCAACACTGCCACAGTTATTCAATGTTTCCAGAATAAATTGCAGAAAAAACCATACATTATACACCAATGAAACATAAGGTAATATACAAGGAAACATTGTATAATTTTTTCATTTTATTTTATTTTTTTTTTAAATTTTGATACTAGCCTATATTCGTATGAACTGAGCCAATAACGTTATTCGTAGCTAGTGTAGTATAATTTTCCCACTGATTCCCAGAATCTTGTTAAGATTGATTACAAATCCCACTGGTTCAGCTTACACTGGTAACTCAATCATTAATAAATTGCCATGTATGTACTGTATATATACAAATATTACAGGGTGATTGACAGTCTGTTTGAATCAAACTTAAAAACTGCATACCAACAGAACTTGTCCCTTTACATTATTGTGTGTACTATACTATGCTGCATGTGTATTTAATGTTTTGATCCAACCAAGGAGCTTGGCTGGTGACTCCCTGATCCTACAGTACTGTACTGTGAGGAATAATTAAAAGGTTTATCCTCTCACACACCAGGGAGGCCTGCACAGACTCATCAATGAGGTGTCCATATACATGACCACTTTTAACATACCACAGAGGTACACATAATACTTACTGAGTTTCACTAGCATGGAATGCAGTTTTGCAGTTAACACCAAGTCTTACTGAAACTTGCTAAATCTGGCCTCAACCATGTCCATCATTAATTGAGACCACTACCACAACAAATCAAAATTATATCTGGAATATTAAAGGGGAATTTTCATCATCCCAGACAGTTCCAATTCTCCCAACTATGCAACTTCTAGCTCCTCCCATAACTGTATGAAGCTCCTCCTTGTGTAGGAATAAACCTGTTTTATTGCTTAAGGCCATGTCATGGTGAGCAAACAAGGCTATAAAATGTAATAAAAGCACTCTCTCTGCCTTGTGTGGAATGTGAGCTACTCTGCATCTTTCAAATTTTCAAACTTTGATGTCAATCAAAGAGCAGTCACCAACTGAGAATTTTGATACCCCCACACTAAAAATATACTTTGGGGTGATGACTGTCTTTAAGTTTCAAGTATGGGTGCAGTGATAAGTACATGTGCTGTACTTATGCTACAGTTCAGTAGAGTACAATTTACCACCCCTAAGAAATAAAATACTGTATTAACATTAGTGTGCAATGGTCATACACAGTTTTACCATACTGTACAAGCCCATTTTCTTTATTTGTAACAAGCCTTGCTGAGCTCATAGAGTGTCCTTGAACTAGTGTGTGTAAAATTGTAAGTTAATCTGGTTTAATAAAGAAGAAATTTAATTACAGCAGCTGGAGTAAGCTTGCAAAATATTGGGATCCAGCTACCAGGGAGAGCTCTGCCACTCTAACAGATCCTATAGGTTGCTGTAAAACACTTGTTAAGTTCTTAAGGATGGTACTTTTCAACTATTTTGCACTGACACAAAGGAGCTAATTATCACTTGACATTCATCCGTCTTACGTTTGAAACAAGTACTCTTCTTGAAGAGATTGTGATTGTGCATGCATGCATGGTAATTCAGCAGCCAGATTCAGGAAACTGTTTCTGCACATAATGCACACAGATACCTCAGTAAAACCAAGACGGGAGAAGTATGCATTTTGTTGGAGACAGTACACACTTACAGTATGTAGTTCCAATACGTGCACATTATGTGCACAGTACAACCCGTTAGCTTTGTTGATAATCGTCCCCGAAGAAAACAGCTTTACTTGGGTGTCACATGATCAGACTCAGTATGTCTGCATACAATGTCGGCGTACAAAGAGCCCTAACAGGAATGCACACATAATGCACATTTTTGATCCAAATCTTTGCAGTTAATCTGCATTTAAATTAGACTTGTAGTAAGTATGTACTCATACTCACAGTTTTGCACAATTGCTTGTACTGGTACTCGTGAGAATGGATTTGTACTCATACCCATACTCACAGATTTCGGAAGTTAAGCCACAACTTCCAAAATCTGTGAGTAGGAGTAATACACTGGGGCTAATATGAACTTGTGTACTCGCACCCACGAAAAAGACAAACTTGCACTTACAACCACAGACACTTCACTTGTACTTTTACTCGTGACAATGAACTCGCACTTCAAGTCTGGTTTAAATCATTTGAAACCGTGGAACTTACAGTAGGGGGTTACATATGGCCTGTGTCCAACATGAGTTACCCTATCTTATACTGTTATTATCATGGAACATCTAGTATACATTACTAAACTAGATACTGTTATGTAAAATACTTGTTTAAAATTTCATTAAATAGTTACACCTCTCATTACAGTACAAATGACTTATTAAAACATCGCATTGTATTCATTTCCATTTAATGATATGAAATCAATTCATGAGCATTTATAGAGGTTTCTTTTTTTTGGGTGGGGGGTGGGGGGGCAGTCAAATCTTTTTCAAACACAAAATTGCACATTGAACATATATGTGAACAGGGTTTGACTTTGGCTTGCATTTTCCACCAGCAGGGCAACATTATGTTGACTGGTCTACTGCCAATCCTAAACATTAACTGGCCCAAGGGCCCACATTGTAATATGCTTACTGGCCTCCCACCTCCATCTTAATCAGCCTTGCATGTAAAGTTTGTACAATGTACATGAATTACATGAATACACTTAGTGCTTCTATGTAAACTTACATTGAAAAGCACTGTAATGACAGCAATAGACAGGCACAATGGATTTCTACTTTCTTTATTAGTTAAAGATATATGGTAACACTTACTTTACGTCCAGTAACTTTTTTTCTTTTTTTTCTGTCTTTTTTTTTTTTATAAACATAAGAACCATATCAAAAGGAACATTGATCACTAACATAAAAAAAAATGATGATGATGATGATGATGGTGATGGTGGTGGTGGTGGTGATGATGATGATGATAATGATAATATAATAGTTCTTAAAAAGCACCTTTATACACAAGAAGTCTCAAAGTGCTAAAACTACACAATAGGCAGTCAAAAGGATAAAGTAAACAAATGAGTTTTCAAGTTAGTCTTAAATTGTAGTGCAGTAGTGCATTACATACTGTAGTACCAAATCAAGTATATACACTGAATGATGTGATCTTTCCTACAAAAAGAGTGATCACATGATAAGTTCCAGATACTAGCAGCATACAGTACAGTACTTTACTGGTTCATGGTTTAATGAAATTAAGTATAATGACCCTGCTTAATGATTTGACATACTGCAACGAAGTAAAACGTCCAGTGAAATGAGTGAATGTGCACAATTCCTGCCAGGCAAAAACATTGTTTACTTGAAATGTATCTACTATCAAGCTAAGTGTCACAAATTCTTTCTGTGAAAGTACCTCGTATGTACAGTACATGCCATACTGGGTATCATGGGGATATCCCCTGATGGCACTGCACAATGTTACAAATACAATTGACATTTAGATATGAAATACCTCACTTTATAGCCTCCAGCTTGGTATTCTATCTCTGTATGACATCTCATGCCTTATGTGTCAAATGAATCGCTGTACTGTAAGACTTCAATAAGTACAGTACTATTTACAGAGCCTTCAGATACAGTTCTTAACAAACATTACATTGGCAGCAATATCTTGGCCCCTCACCATGTGAAGACTGTAAAGAGACTAACTTTGTTCAACTTTTAAGTATTCAGTGGCAACAATACCATTAGCTGCTACTGTACTTAATGAAGTGAATGACCATTATGAAATAAACCCACTACTGATTAGAACAACAGCAATGATGGACCTCTTCAGTTTGTGACAGGACCAGGGTTTGCATTTCTCTGAAAAAGTCGTCATAAGTTTTCATGATAGCATTTTCTTTTTTACGACCATTCAAAATTTTGTGTTGTAATTTTTAAAATTTCTGGCGTAAATGATTGAATATACAATGCTTACCACGATAAGCCGTAAACGGCAACGTTACTCATTAGGCCTAGACTTGCCTAGCATATAGCCTACAACAACGTTAACACAACTTATCAATACATTCAAGTGTGAATGAAATAAGTTAATTAATACCGAAATGTTTTTATGATGAGAAACAATCCTTGGATAATAAAAAAATATTTTCACTTCCCTCAAAGAGAAATTTGGCCGAAAATATCAAATATATTCCGTGTATGATCCAGCAACAGGTGTAGCTTTTCGTAACTTTAGCAATATTAGATTAAACACAATGACAAGTGTATGTCCATACAGTGTACATACAGGAGACCTATGTATGCATATGACTGTATGACAGTGTCGTCAGATCCGTAACGTTCGATGTCACTTTTAAAAAGTTGCAAGACATTGGGATAGACCATTATTTTGGAGGTGTTCTTTTTGTTAATTATTTGGTTTTAAGAAACTCAAGAATTTTCAGCTGGTGAGTGTTTAGTGAGCTGAATTTTCTGTCGTAAAGTTGGGCAAGTCAAAATTTATATTTACGACTGAATTGTATTTTTGGTCGTAAGTAAAGTTTCCGTCGGCGTGAAAAACGCCCATTTCGGCGTAAAACGCAAACCCTGGACAGGACACAGCACTTAAAAGTTACTATAACTGGATGAAGTAAAAAAGTTGGTCTGGTTAACAACAAGGCAGGATTTCAGTTCCATATTACACAAATAATGAATGTTTATGAGTGCAATAGTATGAATTATTTCATTTGTTGAAAGATTGAACATTCTGTTCAACAAGGTGAAGCCGAGTTGAATAGAACATTAAATCTTTCAATGAAATTATTCATACTATTATTCGAATGAAAAGCATTTATTATTTGTTTTATATAACACCTTATAATGTTGATGCAGTCATTAGTTCAGTAAATTTGTGTTTTGGCAGTCACTACGGTTCGTGTTTGTCCGTGTGGTAACTCCATATGGTTTGTCGTTTGCTAGCTACGAGTTTGTACCTAGCTGTTACTTACATACGATATGCAATGTGCGATCCCCAAAGATGCATTCATTTATTGAGCTGCAGCATAGTTTGTACATACGCGCAGTAATTGTTACGTCACCGCCGAGTGTTATACTAGACTATTGCACAATGGATAACACATGACCGTGATGATAGTGCCGAATCACCCTTGGCATGTGATCACCAATCCTCCAATCAAATGTAGAGAAATTAATAAGGTGTTATATAATAATAATTATGACCTCAGGTGAACTTTGATGAGGGGCCCACCAAGCTTTATCCTTCCTGCATATATGGCCTATGGGCACAGGCTTCCGTCCTCATTCCCTGTTGCACCATCTAAATACTTTATAGCAAGCTTTGCCAAAGGAGAAGAATACGAGATGGCATGAAGTATGAATCTTTTTTGTCCCTGTCAACACTAGTACTGCCACAATTTTATGACAGGCTAAGTTAGGCTCTAAAGGAGTATGAACTAGCTGTTTAAAGCATTCTAAAAGCTCCCATAGCTCCCATATACAGTACAATACAGTATGCTACTGTAGCTTTTGACAGACATTTCATACCCAGTAAAACTTTCACTCAAGCTGACTTCAAAAGTCATTGACCAGCTTGCCTTCTTGTGATCCTAATAAAATGTATCCCATGGTAAAACAAATAAAGTAAGAGAGCTTCATAATTGAACATTTCCAGTGTGACTAGCTTGAGGAGATATTACATACTTTAAACTGTACAGGAACACTTTGTAAATCAAACACATGATGTATCAAACAAACGAAAGCCTTAAATTACCTGGTTCTATCTGTTTGCTTCTAGTACTGATTGTCTTCAACTTCAACATTCCAGCTTCAGCAGCCTGGGATGACGAGAAAAAGAGACAAATTATTTTGAAATTAAAAAAAAAAAAATACACAGCAGTTGAAAAATTAGTATCTCTGACAAATGACATTTGATGAATGACAAGTCAACCAAAATTGTTATAAGGAGTAAGAACTCAGTGTACATGTGCAATCAACAAGGCAAAAAATAAAAAACATTACAATTTTTCAAATTTGTATATATAAAAACACCTGTTCCATAATGTGTATTAAGTAGCTTTAAAGTATATAATTTAAATGCAAGAAACTGATAAACGGCAAATGCAAAATAACGTAATAATTGCAAGCAAATTTGAAATCTGGTGGTTGTTAGTTTTCTGTTCAAATGCAGGACAGAGTATTGCGGGCACATACACTGCAAGGGGATGAGAGCTGTGGAAGGTCCAAAAAGAGCAGTGGGAAGCAAAACCACTAGTGGCTTTTACACTAGTTAGTGTAAAAGCCAATACTGAGCTTGAGAAACGTTGAGTCCTCATGCTAAAATAAAGGGAAACACAGATTATGTCACCTGGACACCAACGAAACTTTTAAATGAATGCCAAACATCCCTGAGACTCTTTTGAGGAAGGGTGGGGGAAGGGGAGGAGAGGTAATTGAAAAAGGGTACTGTTAACCATTGTAAAGTGATCCTAAAACATTAATCTCCAATCCTTCCAGTTTAACTTTTGTTTAACTAACTTTTTTGCATACTGCACCTACAGATCAGTTTTCTTGCATCCAATTTCAAGCACCCTGTGATTCAGCTACTGTACAACGGTAACAGTTTGTATTGCTGTATGCCAGGCTTAACCGTTCCTGTGCATTTATACTGCAGGCTTACCAGTAAGCCTATAACGTATAAATTATATTCTCCACCGAACAAGAATAAAACGTGCAACCTGCAATGGTTAAGTTCAAGAAGCTTACATTTGAAAGTGTATGTACAGTATGAGTGTTGCTTTAATACAAAAATTTATTTTCTACTGTGTAAACTTGTAAAATGTAGCAAATTTTGAGTAGTCACTTGAGAGTACCTCTTAAAACTTGTGTCAACACTACTAACCAGTGTACATTCAATTTACTAATTAATTTTAATGTTTTAAGTACAGTATTTACCACACAGTTTGTTCACAATGCAAAGTTTATGGTACATGCATTCACAGTCTTACATCACAAGCAGCCTATGTCCCACAAACTCCTTCTGTATTATATTCCAATGCTAGGGTTGTAGCTAGCATCAAGCGAACAGTCCAACCAGAGTGGTCTAGTGAAACGTAATTGTTAAAAGAGTGGGGTACATACATAATTTATTAACCCTTTATTGGGGTACTGTACTTTGTCAACAAAACTGGGAAAAACAAAAGACCACAAAAGGTTGATTTTCCTTCCAACTTTCTCCAAAACTCTTTGAAACTATCATGTATAATACAGTTGGAGTGCCATTAGTACTGGGCAGTGCCAGGCTTTATGACCGTTAGTCCTGGGTGCTAAAGAACATTCCTGTGTGGTACCTCCTGGGCAGTACCACCCATCATAGCTACAACATTGCTGGTAATGTACAGTCATAGATAAATATTCCCTGAAAATGTGACAATTAAAATTTGCATATATTAAAACTGTTTACCACAGGTACACACTGTCTATAGAATTGCTGGTTTTCAAATATACACGTAGGGCTGACAATGTGTACAAAATAGTACATACCATTATTATGTAGAGTATTGTACTGTACTGTAGGTCTATCTGTACAAGCAGTGGTCATCATCATTAACATCTTCCCACACAAACAGTATGGTACTTGTTGAGTCAAATATTGACAATATTGAATATATGCTTCGTGGCTTCTAACAAATTACATATACAGTATCCAGGTACTGTACTCTCATATACCATAGCAAGCTGTAGTGTTTACAACTAATAAACTGGAAAAAACTGTCAACAGCAATATAAGGCTCAGTACTACAGTTCCTGTGTACGTACAGTACTGGGCTAACTAGATGTACTATGCATTCTATAGTGCCTTCACACTGTACTACCCACTATTATAGACTTTCAAAAGACATAAAACAAATTGAATACACTTAATGAATAGCACTTTAACAGCTATTTATATTGTGCCTGATATTTTTTTCTTTTTATTCTTTTCCTTTCATTATCTGTATCTTTCATATTCTTTGAAAAAATTTCTGTAACATGCAACTGAATGAACTTGAAAAGAAATGTGGCTACATTATATGATGTCCCTGAACAATACCACTCTGTGAAACGGTATTAAATGCTATGACCCCAATTTCAATTAACAAAATGGGGCCATTTTGTAGTTTATTAATTGTAATCAATTATGTGATGATGTTTATAAGGTTACCTTAAGTTTATGGAAGATTTACCAGTTCTTGGTTAAAACCTTATAATTGTGAGATATTTATGGTCTGAAATACCATAAACATAAAAAAAGGATAACTTAAAAATTGTACAGTAGCTCATGTTTCCAGCAAAGGTTGGGTTGACTTTCTGCAGTACGGTATTTACCTTTAAAGTTTGTCCAAAGGCACTGAGTGTATAACTCTTTTATAATCACAACTTATTTTTTGAACTGTCAAAACATTGGAATAAAGTAAGGTAAGAGGCTGAATGTAACCCAGAGGCTACTGGATGGCCATTCCTGCTACTGAGTACTTTACATACAATAGGCTTGTAAGGTATGGAAAATCCATCTACATAGTGTAATATTTTTAGATTCACAGAGCAAAACAGTAGCTAAGTTGTCAATGTTTACATGTGGAAATAGAGATGCTACTTAGCTGTCTTCCATCTTCTACAAGTGTACATTGTTTAATTAAACTTCTAAAGTCCTTGCAACAACTGCAGTGTATCCATGTATGCCACAGAGGTTCTTCACTGATGTCACAAATACATGAGACAACACCAAAGTACAGCCATACTGGAGGTCAAACTTATTGCGCACAACATGTATGCCGTGTACACATGTATTGGTCAAAGGTTAAACTGTTTAGTACATTCTTTGTAAGAAGCGCAAGTTTTGAGCGTAATCGTCAAGAAAAATCACGGGGCCAACAGTTTTATTATTGATTTCCAACAAATGAACAACGTAGAGCTAGATGGATTTATGAAATTCTTCAAAAGAATTTGAACTAGAGAATCCACACACTAAATTGCCTAGTAAGCACTTCATATCCGGTGACAGACTAAAGACGTTCAATAGTTGTTCATTGTATTCATTATGAAGCCAAACACATGTTGCCCACACGCAGGCCTACACGTACAATGTAAGTACAATAGTTTAGTGAAGAAAATATTCTTTACAAAAGAGGAACAAAACACTCCATGCTTTGGCCGATACTGTGTGTACAAAGTAGAGGTCTTGTGCGAGCACTTAAGTCTGACGTCCAAAACTGTGGTACAGGTAATGTAAGGATACAAGTTTTGAGAAACTGTTGATCTATGCTGCCCTCTATTTTTGCAGGTTAGAAAGTTGTTTACTCTTTTGAGAACTGAGATTCTTCCGGACAGAGTGAAATCCGATACCATTTCCGGTCCTCTTTTCGAGATGCGGAAACCCCTGTGATGAGTGAGTCTTGGAGAAGCACCTGGCCAGTGCAGACGTCAACTCTTTGACTCCGGCGTTTTATTCCAAATTCGTCGTCATCCCTTCAATATTTAACTCCAATTCCAAGCCTGAATTGTTAAAAGTAGTAAGCTGACAGGACCTGTGGCAAGTGGGTCAGGCAACATGTGGTTCCTGAAGTTAGACTGTGTTAACGTTGTATTGTAAACCTACGCCGCACATGTGACTGTGCAAGTACGAGAGTTGGCGTGAGGCCTTCCCAAGTTTCCAGGCATGCAGTGTGTGAAGACCAGGGATGGAAATAAGAATTTCATCTTGCGTAGCAATATTGCTACGCATTTTCAGAATTGCGTAGCAATTTACCTCCAATTGTATAGCACTTTTGTGGAGGGTCCCCACTCGCCTCTTCCTGCCATTTGTTAACTTTTTTTACTGTGCCACAGGCATTCCCTGCATGATGACCTGAAGATGACCTTTGACTCCAGTCACTGACTATCATTGATAACCCCTTTAATGTCCATTCATCACTGAGTCCAGTTTACATGCCTTCAGATTTGCCCAAGTATTTGTTGTGGGGGAAGTCATATTTTTCCACTTTCTGGTAACAGTGTTATACATGGCCAATATATACCCAGAAACTGTTAAAATAAAGTAAGAAATGTAAGCAAACAATGATGTCATCCTAGCCATAAATAACACTTTACATGCATAGCACAATGTTAGAGAACAAATACAACATTTATAACCACTTTGCAACAACAATTACTGAACGATTTTAATGGGCCCTCCAGCTCTGGGGCTTGCATTAACTTGTGCACAGATGCACATGCTGTAGGTTAGGCTCGATGTATAACACGTTAGGCAGTGGAAAACGTTATAAGCCTTTCTGTAGAAAATTGCCCCGTAGAGAAAAATACTTAAGCTGAAACTTGCGAAAATATTTCAGATTCTCATTTGTGGGTGTGTTGCACATGTCACTGACATGATTTGGATATTCTTGACCAGTTTGGGTATTTTGGATGCTTTAATTTGGACGATCAGTTTGCTCAATTGAGACATACTGTTCTACAGGATACACTGAGTGAAGAAAGCTGGAGCTGGTCTGTGCAATCATACTATGGACTTTTGGGACTAATATCTTTGCTCTTCATGTCTGGGATTTGTCACAATTTAGAGCACATATTTACTGATTCCAAGTTGACACTGCTAGAATATTAATGGTTTACATAATATTAGGTTAATGTTTTGGGTCAAGATTCTGAGGGGTACAGTACGCTACAGAAATTTGTTACTTCAGACAAATCGATGTTGGTGCATACTGTTTCTGCATGTACTGAATTACTGCACGTGCACATGAAAGACACACACACCACATGCTGCACTAGACAATATCTGACATGTACCGTGCTCTTCATTTGAAATTTGTTTTACATCCGAGTGATCCGACTTACATGGTGCTATGTTCGTCAGATACGAAGGGGAAATTTCTCAGTTTTTTGGGATAAATGAAAAACATGGGAACGGGTTGAAGACTTTCATATCTTGGTTTTTTGTAAACAGTATTCTTGTGATGATTAAGGAGGGACTCATAGCCACAGCCACATCAGAAAATGCATCGCAAAAAATGCTACACATACTGAGAACTGCATCGCACGGAGGTGCACTTTGCATCGCAAATTGCGATTCGATACCGCTTATTTCCATCACTGGAAGACTACTCGATTGAGGGTTAATATGCAGCTTGCAGCTGGATGACTGCTGTACTCGAGAGCTGAGCGCTAGCGATAAACTGTTTGTTTTTACCAGATGTTCATGATGATGTAGACTCTACAGAGAAGTCAGAAGCTACTGTGTAAAGGTATACCTCTCGCGTCGCGTCCGCGATGGATCCATAAGCTTAGGCTAAGTGTAATGTATTCATCTTGTTCAAATTGTATTCAGAAGCCCTTGAAAATGATGTCGTAACTGTATTTGTACAAGTAACGTTATAACGATGTACTGTGAAGAATAGGCTCCCTAGGTGTTGTGTTTGAGGCCTAGTGTTAGGCTTCCGATGTTTACTGAACCCTTATAGTGTGTATTCTGTGTGATATGGCCATTGGTATGAACTACTGTGTGCTGGCTAGTGTTAGTCTGGTGTGCGAGGTTGCTAGTGTGACCTTAGTGGGTCAAAGGTGAAAGTGACTCATTCCACTGTACAGTATATTGTAATCTTCAGCAAGTTAAAGGCTTTGTGTAAAGCTGACACAAAGCAGGGGTGTATTAGTACTGTAGACTGTACAAAGCATTTTTAGTCCTTTTATATTTTTCGAGTAAATTGGGTTTTAATAAACTGGGGGATGCAAATCGTAGAAAGTTGTGTCATGTCATTGTCTTGATGTTCCCAATGTATGTTACTGTCAAGTTGGATTCTGAATAAGCGCCAGATGTTACTGATGAAGTTATTTAAGAGAGCCTTTGTTCTTCGCAGACAAATGTCACTTTGTGAATAGCCTGAGACAGTTCTGTGTGTCAGTCTCAAATGAGAAGGTGTAATTACCGGCACAGTGTCTATGCGCCTGTATTTGGGTTTATATTGCCGTGGGTATAGACAAGGGATGGTAGGTAGACGTGCCATGACTTGAGGTCGCTCCCTTAGGATCTACCTGTATCATGAGAGAGGCAATTTTGTGTTTAAGGCACTCAGCTATGTCACAAGAAGGAGTTAGCTTGGATCCTCTCTGACGGTTGATTCAGTATGTCGCCCTCTTGATGCAAATTGTATTTGATGGCTTGTTTCACAGCTACTGGCCAGATACCCAGTAGGCTTGGCCAACGAACCCTCAGTTATAAATTAACATCGTAAAGGACGCCCCCAGGAAAGGCCATCAGGATACCAGATTTAAAGGGTGGGCGTAACCTTACAGTAAAATCAAGCCATTATGACATCACGTAAAGAACCCCTGTACCATCCACTAAGACTTGCCAACTACAGTACAGTACTTCATATCATGAATGAGATACTGTACTCTATATTATGCATCAATATGCAGGGTTCTCCACTGGTCTGTTTTCTGTCCGGGGGCTTTTGTGATCGCCGTCCTGGGGGAGGGGTCTTAGGGGAGGAGGTGTCCCCCCCTTTGGGAAAATTTTGACAATTTAGGAGGGCTTAGATCGCAAATGGTGCAATCTATGGCCTTATCTTAGCCTTCCCTATGTGTTCAAATCTGGGCATTTTGTGGTTATTTTCTTTTGCAAATTGGATTTTCTAAATATCTTTGACTTTACTTGCAGATCTGAAGCTCCAGTTTCCACTATTCAATAATGAAGTAGTTCACTTTAATGGGAATTTCGGGTGAAAATCGGAAAACCTAGGGGACAGTTCAATTGAATGGTTTCGTTTAGTGTGTGAGTTTGATGGTATCGGATTCCTACTGTGGAAACATATGAAAGAATTGCAGTAAGTGCATATTGAATGATATACCGTAAGACCTCAGGTGCAAGTGAGCTGGGTTTGCATCTCCGATGTTTTATTATACATTGCTTGTCATGAGTATTTGAAATCAAATATAAAAGGCAGTCAAATAACTAATGTATGGTGTTTGTGATTGAGTGTACAGACAACTTCTGGACCGGGCGGGTCAATTTTCTGTGCGGGCGGCAAAGTTTTGTCCGGGCGCTAAAGTAGTGTGGCAGATTTTGTACGGGCGGAGCCCCCGGACAAAACAGCTGGTGGAGAACACTGATATGGTCAGTCTACAACATGGATCCAACTTTGTTGTACATACAGTATGGAGTGAAAATCTTGTATGTCAACACCCCAGTAGATCAAAGGCCTCAGTGGGGTACTGAAATCACTCTCAGTATAAGGGTGATTGGCAAATGGGCCAGTGTTTAAAAGCAATGAGTCAAGCATTGTATTAAACACTGCAATTTAATGAACCTAACAGGTTTACAGCTCACTTATTTGAAGGAAAGATCTATAGTTCTTGCATGTCATCAATGATCATGTATGCATTACTCAGAGATGTCTATCCATGGAAGAGGGTAGCTTGTTATACTAAATTATACCATAGAGATGAAGTGAAATGTACAATTATTCCTGTTTTCTTACCTGCAGTACTCAGGTTCACTGAACTCTCCTACTGTAGTTGACAGTACGACAACCTAATGACTGCAGAACATGAAGAATGAGAACCATGTCTCAATCTACATTAGGGTCAGAAATGGTCATTACTCATTAATACATAACTTTTGCAATGTGCATCCTGAATTTAAGAAATACTTTAAAAGTCAATCTAAAGACAAGAGGGATGGACCCTCCCCTCTGAGTTACAAAAACTGAAGCCTACACATATGGTAGACAAGGTACCATACAGTAACTACTTTACTGTTGACAGAACAGAGCTTCACTCATCTACAAGCCAGATTTATCAGAGGTGTGTCCTCAAAATCTTGCTCTTCCCTCCAGGTACTTTATATGTCTCAATGTCTCCACCCAATACATTTTGGTCTCTTGGTTCCATAACACTGCACTCTCCATTACAGTGGACCTCTTTCCCATTGAAACTCACACAATGAAACAGTTTCAAAGCTCTCTTTAAAGACAGACAGTCATCACCCCAAAGTATATTTTTAGTGTATGTATATCAAAATTCTCAGTTGGTGACTGCTCTTTGATTGACATCAAAGTTTGAAAATTTGAAAGATGCAGAGTAGCTCACATTCCACACAAGGCAGAGAGAGTACTTTTATTACATTTTATAGCCTTGTATGCTCACCAGGACATGGCCTTAAGCAATAAAACAGGTTTATTCTTGCACAAGGAAGAGCCTCATACAGTTATGGAAGGAGCTAGAAGATGCATAGTTGGGAGAATTGGAACTGTCTGGGATCATGAAAATTCCCCTTTAAACTTTTCTTTCTCCAAGGTTATCAACTGTTGTTTGAATTTTTCAGCATCTGTAAAGCTCATTGAACATTACCTGTACTGCATTCATGGAACTTGCATGATACAAAATATTGTCAAATGGCATCATCTCCTGCCTTCTAAAGTAGGATGAGCAAAGGGCACTCTCTGGATGAAAGTCCCTCTGACAACTTAGCTAGCCACTTTGGCCAGATACTAATTATAGGTAGGCGAGGTTTACATAGGTAAACAGGTGGTACTGAGGGGTATTGTAAATTGAATTTTCCAGCTGTAAAGCTCACTGACATTATCTTAAGACATCATCTCCCATCTTCCCACGTAGGACAAGGCAGGACACTCTCCAGAAAGGGCCCCTCTGACCGATGTACTACCAACTTCTGCCAAGTACTAATTGCGGGTAAGTGAGGGTTACATAGGTAAACACTTGGTAATGAGAGGGGATGTAAACTGAAATTTCCAGCACCAGTAAAGCTCATTGAAAATTGTAGTATGAAACAAGATATCATTGCCATCATCATCATCATCATCATCATCATCATCATGGTATCCCCCCTGTATGACAAACTAATGATTCAATACTCTAAACCTGGGGTCTCCAAATTTTTTTGCTTGGTGGCCCCAATTTTCGACTCCGGAATCTTGGTGGCCCTCAAATTGACGGGTCGGTGAAAGGAGTTTGATTTTACTTGGTTATGCAGTGTTAATAAAGCAGATCACTGCTTCTTAGATTAGAATCACTCCCATAGCTTATTTTTAATGAGAAATTTGACAATTACGTTTCGCTCCAGAATCCTTTTCGCGACCCTCCGAAATATTTTCGCAACCCTTTTGAGGGTCGCAACCCCTAGTTTGCTGACCCCTGCTCTAAACTAATTCACCTCTCAGAAGAGATTATCACTATATATATTATTTAGACATAGCCAGTTTGCCACTTATCTATGAATCATGAAGTAGGGCTGTGCCTGTTAAACTGCTAACCGACCCATCGATCGGTTAAACGTCCCACATACGCCATTTTGTTTAACCATTTTTGTATCCTTTTTAATCAGTCACGATGGTTCAGCTTTATATCTAAATCCTGAATGCAATAAACCGGAGAAATTGTTTGCCAAAAATGGCATAACAATGGGGAAAACTTTAAACCAAAACTTACAAAAGGTTTAAAAACAAGTTCCTCAAAGGCCTTTGTAATGCCAGTTTATAGAGTCTTTCTTGAGCAGCTTTGTCTGGCATATCCATCCATCCACACAGTGAGCTGAGAGTTTCTTGCCTTACATACCGAAACAATAAACTTTCACGCAACATTTGAAAAGGAGAACAAAATATCGAAGGTATGATTAAACTACGTAGACACCACATGCTACAACAGTCCAACACACCTTCTCAAGTAGGGAACTCTTTTGAAAACTTGATAAGACTAAAAATTATTTCTAGTCAGCAGAAAAGTCTGCAAAACATCGTTCATCATAAATGCACTATGGGAATTTCCCTGGCATAGTGGTAATGCAACTGCCAAGGTTATGCATGCTTACAATTCATCAGGTCAGGCTCAAAAACAAATTAGCAATCTGCACGAAATAGTTATCAAGCTATGTAGTTCTGGGCTTAATTATGAAACCATGGCTTGTAGGCCCTGTGTGGTGCAACCAAAATTTTTAAATAAGTTCCCTTATTTAAGCTGACTGAATATTTAACAAGTCAAAACTCTAATATTTTTTCATATTTTTTTCATTGATAGTAGAATTTCTTGGAAAAGTTTCAAACCCAAAATACTGTAGAAGAAGAGTGAAAGTCTTTCTGTCATTTTATTCATTTTATTTATTGACTCCATATCAATTTATTTCAACACAATCTCCTGTCACAGCTTGGATGTGTGTTCATGTATAATTCAGATACATGCTTATCCGTATACTTCATTGGTCTTGTGGGTGTGACCAAATGTTTTGTTTACCACTGCACGCTTGCTAGCTGTACAAACAATGTGCTATCATCACAGAAGTGTGTGGCATGTAACGGTCGCATTGTTAACACATTGCTTGGTGTCTTTCCACTGATGTAAGACTTATTTATGCATATTCACATTTGTGGCTGTTTTTATGAAATTCAGCCTGGTCCCTATGGGAAATAACGAAAATTTGAAACAAAGGTTACCTATGGAAAGTTTACTGCTTAACCAATCCAGCAATGCATAGACATCAATGTTGATGATCCAAGCTTGTGTGTACAAACAGCAGTAGGTCAAATGTACATACTGTATGTTTGTACTCAACGCTACCATATATGTGCTCTGACAAGGTCTGTGTAGTGTATAATACTGTATCGTTGTAGCCGAAGAAGTACGTCTAGTACTGCAATAGTGCACATGATATGCACAGGCTTCTCATCTTATGATGCTATTAAGACCGCAAAATCTCAAAAATAGCAGTCAGTGGAATAACAAAAAATTATAAACATTTGTGAAAAGTTTGAATAAATGCATCATTCGCTTTTGCATACTGACTGATTGCCAAAACTTCAGAAATAATACATATGTTTTGACATGCACACTTCGTCTGTGGACATCACTCACTGTGCCACTTTGAGGGTATAAATTTTCCTATATTTTTGTAGTAATGGGACTCTTCAGAAATGTTGAATCTGTTGATATACCTTGACTTGATTTCATTTGCGATTAACGGTTAACCATTTGGATAATAAAAACGGTTAAACAGATACTCAATTAAACAGAAATGCACAACCCTATCATGAAGCAATACTGGCAAACGTTCATCTCAAACTTCCTACAGTACCAAGCACAGGCACTGGTATTGAAAAAAACACTGTCACATGTATGGTAAGGAACTACTACACCGCATAATACTGTACCCTACATAACCAGGGATGGCATGACAATTCAAACACTACAGAGCAAACAAGCCTAATGCAGGAAACTGAGAATGATTGGGATGTGTCTGACAGATTCACACCTTGGGTACTTTGAGGTGTATCATTTCACACCAAACTCACTGCCTTATCCATTAGAAATGGCGTAAATCTGCTCTATTTCAATGAACTAGTGTTTGAAGGAATACCGAGACAGCCATATCAAAAAAAAAAAAAAAGAGACACAAAAACAATTCAGAGTTTGTGAAATAGCACAAAGATTCTGCATAGGGCGCCTTGCAAGTTCTATCATTTTAATATACTGAAAGAATGTCCTACAAATGTCAAACCATTTGTTTCAAACAGAAGAGGGTAAGGATGAAACTTTTATTGAAGATTTCTGTTACAGTGAAGACCAAAGACCTCCCTGCAAATGTACAGTATGACTTAATGTACAAGACACCCTTGCAGAGGTCAGAATCATGTCAGAGATGCAATTAAGAACTTGAAGGCATAACACCCCATATGCATACAAAGCTTACAGCTGTAACAGGTCTGCAAAATTCTCCACATTTATTCCTCTTCATTACTGTATATGTATCAGTTTTTTTCAAAGAAAGATTCTATGACTTCAATACAGCATATACTACCTTTTACATCAGGAACAGAAGAGTATGGACACAGCACAACACGCAAACTTTGAAAACAAAAAGTTTCCATACACCACAACACAACATGAATGAAAGTTATTGTTTCCAAGCCATGTAGGAGCCTGCTGTATGTATAACAATATAACAACCAACAATGAATTAAGAACAGTACTGTATTTTCCAGGCAGAAAACTTGTATTTAGGAAATCTGCATGAGTGGATGAAACAGTAAATGTATTCTAGCAGTGTACTATAATTGAAACTGCACAAAAGTATTAATTGGAGTGCACAGATCTTTTCTTACAGTTTTTCAAGCATAGCAATGTTCTATGGAGGGACAAGCCCATAGCAGGGGTTGGGAGGGGGCACCCTATCTAGAAAAATTTTCAACTCCCAATTCCAGCTAAAGTGATCAATACAAATCTCTCCCACTAAGACTTTCAAGGAGGGACGATCCCTCCCAAGAATGTGGAGTGGCCCACCATAGCAGTTGTTAAAATAAACTTTTCAAAACATGATCTCGGTTAAAAGGCAATTATAATTACAAGCAGAGCTCCTCCAACATACTGTACAGTAGTACACAGCATTTTTTGTTTGTCTTTTTCATTTTCTTTACATGGCAAGCTTTGAAAGAGATACATTTTGTCTGCAGTTAAAGACACAGGACATTCACTACAGTAATTCAATGAAGGATTGCATGCATACAGTATGTACACACAACATAACACAGGTGAATCAATGCAGTATTATATACAGTATAGCCACATTATACGTACACTGCCTGAAATCAACTTTGTTTGGCCGAATGAAACTTTCAGAATCTTGATCAAAACATTAACTTTATCAAATTAAAATGGCTTGGAATATTGCATTAACCATTTTGCATTAATATTCTAGCCAGTGAGAGTTTGAGGAATCTGTGAATACATATGCAAAATTTTGACTCTCAGATGGACGAATACAGCTCTTTTCACATTGTGTACACTGTAGACAATGTCTCAATTACACAAGCAAGGTCTGTTGTCGTCATTATTGAAAATAAATTACCAAATTGGTTAACAACTCCCTAAACATGAACCTGGAGTACAAAAAACCCTCAAAACAACAACCTGAATTTGCAAGTTTTAGTTGGAAGGTCTTCTTATACTGTACAGGGCAATTTTCTCCAGAGAAGAATTGAACTTTGGCATTGCCTAACATGTAGCGTATGTGCACTATGTACCTAAACTACATGTCTCTGCAGCCTAGCTACTTCTACAGCTGCAAGGCTTATTACAACCTTTCAATAATTTTTGCTGGGAAATTTAAGTGCTGTACTTGTTCTGTGCCATATTGTGTTAACTTGTATGGAATGTCTTATTTATTTCTATAGGATGACATGGTTACTTGTCTTACTTCTCACATCATTTTAACACTTTTAGCTACAGTACATTGCCCATATATGTACATCACTGTTACGAGTGTCAAAAAAAATTACAGAGTCACCCCATGAGCACATGCTTTGAACAAATTTTAATGGAACTTGGGATCATTGATACAAGAATAAAGGGTTATCAGTGGTGGGCAGGGTTGGACTCAAAGGTCATCTAGGGGTCAGTTTGGGGTCATCCATTAATAAACAAAAGCTGCTTCTGTGTCTTAACGATTTATGCAGTGATACTCTTGGGTATTTATCATCAAGACATAACTTTTGTATAATTGCTCCATTACTGGAGTTAAGAATTTTAACGTCAGTGGTCATCTACAGTAGTGGTCATTTTCATGCATGGCGTATGACCTGTGAGGCCGTGACCATGAACTTACTTGTATACAGTAGCAGGAACTGCAAGGAATCTCTTTTAGTTTCAAAGGTATGGCTTTCACTTCAACTTTCACTACCCCACCAGTCCCACATACCCTTTTAAGTTTTGTCCACTTATATATATATTACAGTGCATCACAGCCTACCAATGATCTGTTGTTAAATGAAGGTCCCTCTCTTCTTCTGACAAATCCCTCCCAAAATTATTCTCAGGGAGGGATATTCCCTCCAAAATTTGAAAAGCTAGTGCAAACCCTGATTCATGACGTACATCAGTGTACTGCTGTACTGTAATTAGAACTGCTAAATTTTTTTCTTATCATTTCATTGTTTAGTAAACAGAAAACCACACATTTGTTATTATGTATAACATACCTTCGATGAAAAGTGTCATTTAAACCTTCCTAGTTCCGTCCTTACCTCTTTGACAGGGGGATATTTTCTCTTGCACTCCACTGACAAGGCCCTCAAGTCCGTCTGCAGGTTCTCCATCAGACGTCTTGCAGCTGCCTCACGAGCCATGCTGAAGAATTTATCTTCACAATAATTTCTATCACGTCACTTGATGAAGAGGTCTTTTCAATGCAGCAGACTGTGCCTTCAAACTTCACACTGCTCTGACTATAAAACTAACTTTTAGATTATCTCAAAAATCAAGTTTACAGCCATGAAGACATCTAACTGTCTGCTATTTACAATCTGTAATTTGGCAAGCTGTGCTCGGCTTAAGTTTCTTCTCACTGGAAAACAAAGTCACAGCAATGTTCTTCCTCAACTGGAATTGCCCTGAAAAAGAAGATGATAACAAAGAACATTAAAGATTTCTTCTTTGAAAATAATCTTTCTGAGCAGTGAACGGAAAAGTCCTGACTTTTTCATATATACTTTACATAAGTAAAATGTGGTGGTGCCACTCAAGACCTTGTGCATAACATAAATTTACAAGCTATTTTTGTGAATTTAGGGAAGTTTTGGAAGTATTTTATTGGTGGCTATGATAGGCAGTTTTGTCATTTCTTGGATATGAGTTACTTTGATAATGTCAAATGCAATACCATTGTGAAACAGTGGTGACTCTACCATAGATCCTGATTTACTATGATATGTTGTTTCTGACAGAATAAATGCCATGGACTCCAAAGACTGCTGGATAATGCGGTTCTGAAATGGCCAGCAAAGTGTACATCAAATACGTTTCCATTCATTCCTGATTTAAGTGCAACTACAAAATGCACATAAATAGCTGAAGAATGTTTTAACTACTGAACTGTTATCTACAAATGTAAATATTTCAGTTCGAACCAACAGAACCAGGCTCCCCACTATGGTAAATCTTCTACAGTTAAGTAGCTCCAGTTTCCAGTACAGTAGTGCCAGGCTCCTGCTATTTCCACCCTTGTATCAATATGCAAACTGCAACACTGAGAAGACAATTACTGATAGCTTCCTCCAAAGCAGTTGCCTTTATAATCCCTTTATTGCCTCTAATCGGGGCTCCCTACTGTACTGTATTTTGCCTGTTTATTTAACACTGCCTCTACAAAACCATCCCCTCAGCAAATTAGATGTAATTTGTTTCAACAGTAGAAATATATAATTTACATCATATAACTTCATGTGAGCAAACTTACCACATATAGAGGGATTTCAGTCACGTGACTTTAACCAACTAGACGCAATTTTGAAGGGCAAGATTGCGCGTCTTTTATGTCTTGAAGGGCAAGCGTCTATTGTGTCACAGTAGTATCTATGGTTATGCCGTGCACGTCAGTTGTAAATTTGCTTACTGTGTGTGTGTTTTGTCCTTCAGTGCCTGGAAATCCATTGCGCGTGACGTCACATGAAATCCCTCTATATTCCATTTATGTTTCAAACTTTTGATCAGATGTGGTACTGTAAGAGTCCCTAATTTCCCAATGGACCAGTTTTTACAGATAGTGAACAGTAGCAGTAAGGGCATTCTGCTTTTGGCACTATCTGACCCATAATGACAACCCTGGCAGTTAGTAATCAATCCAAAACTGACTTAAAGATCTTGGGTCTTTCATCCAAAAGCTATTCTTTTTCCATGTCAATGAACTACCATACAACAAAAAAACCCATAACTACAGTAAGGTCTACACTGTAGCAGTTGGTCTGCCACTTGACACAGTATGACCAGTTCATTTTCTATGCTATGTAGCCACCATAAAATTCACAAACTGGAACCATCACAGAGTACTAGCACAACAATTATACAGTATGTGTACTTTCACACATTGTACGGTTTGTGATAAATGTAAACAAGCCTTATGGCAGCTCTCATGCAATACACTTTGTCAAATAACAGTTGTTTGTATTGCAGAGTACTGTATGAATCAGCCAAAAACAGGATGGACAAAAAAATTTTATTGCTTACGGTATATATCTATTTTCGCGGTCAAAAGTGACATAAATTTATGTAAAATACACAACAGTGCAATGCTACAGGCACAATACACACTGAATCTGAAGAGAGGGACCTGTCAACATGTCCATCACAAAAAGCTGGCGAGTTCCAACATGCTAAACACAAATATCAGGAGGTTGGCCAAGGGATTGTAGTAATTTCCACCATTAGATTACCGCACCAACTACAAAGTACAGTGCAGAATTATCACTGCAATATTTCCAACAAATCATGCAGTACTGAAAATCAGGCAAGCATTTTTCTCTGGTAGCATCTGTCTGTGTGGCCCAAAAGGGTACCTGCTAATGGGGTACATTGTAAACAAATTTATTTTGGCATTTTGTATCTGATTTTTTCCATGAATGAGTATGTCACAGGGAAAGAAACATAATTTTTAAACAGATGTAGTGCATAATGGGAAATTTAAGATGTCTTCACATGTCATTAATAAGACAGCTTGTATTTTTCTTTACAATGTGGATGCCACTGTACAAACTACTTTACACTGGCAGACAGTGGGTGCATGTTGCACGGAATATTCAGTATATCAGTGCTGTAGTCGAGACCTCAGGGTCCGAGACCGGCCTCTCAACGGGCTTTACTCACTGTTTGCATGGGACTCGAGACCGGTCTCGGAGACGAGACCGACAATTTCCGGTCTCAAGACCAGTCTCGCTACAGCACTGGTATATATGGACAGAGGGTCCTGCACTAATGTCCTATGGGTAGAGTGTTGCTACTGTACATAAATGTTTAGGATAGATTACCAATATAGTTGCCTCTTGTGTCTTGTGTGTACAGTTTGGACTAGCTCAAGTGGCTCAGCATCAACAGATTATGCGAGAAACTTGGAAAATTTTCGAAAAAAAATGCATGCTTTGTTCAGAACCTACAGAGAGAATGAAGCACTTTAATATTTTCCTTCCATTCATGTTTGCATTTTATTTGAAATGTTGCAGATTGCTGTTGGCAAATGACAGTAATGTGGCAGCTCTTAGTTAGCCTCATTTTGTTCATTTTATGGCGATATTTTTGGTCAAGTGACACTCTGTCCATATATACAAGTCCGTGGCATAGTGTTATGTACTGCTCTGAGTTGATCTAAGTAGCTGACAGCAAGCAAGGACACAGTACACTGCAAATACTGTAAGATGTACTAGCGTGGGATAAGTACACAATAAGTGCTTGCACTATATAGTATGGTTTTATACTATATCTTCAGTTCATAGCTCTGTAAAGATATTTGAACATTCTAACAGCATTAAATTTCAAGCACGATCCAGTCATTGCAATTTCAGTACAAACAAGAACAAAAGGATATGGCAGTGAGCAGTGCCCACTTTACAGTACATAACATTCTATGACCTAGAGGAGAACAAGAGGTATTTCTTGACAAAAGTTAAGTCATCTTCAAAATGTGATACTGTATCTTACAAAGTGAGGAATGGAGTGATATTGCTAAAGGCATTGGAGGATTTTAAATGATTTTTTTCTTCTCCAAAAATCCTTATAAAATTCTTCTGAAAATAGCCTTTTCAACCATAACAGTTCCAGGAATTAATAAGAGATAGGGGTGGGGCATAAAACTTGACGGCCAGACGATTTTTGTGTAAAACTGGTAGAGTTGACAGATCTGAAATAGTCATCATCTTAGTATAAATTAGTGACCATTAAAAATGCAGAGTACTGTATCATGTGCAGTACAGTACTGACTTTTTAAGTTCAACTTAAAAGTTCAATAAACACAGACATGTTCAATTCAAGGTTTTGTACATTTCTACAAATCTAAAATTAGTTACCTCCTTTTTATTGGCAGCTCAACTGATGTGTCTTAATACTCTAATAATCCAGCATTTGTAACAACCATACTGTAGTTAAATGTACAGTGTATCCCTAAGGTAGCTATAGTAACCACTGCACATATAACAGACAAAACAGGTAAAACTGATGTACAGTACAAATTTAGGACATTAGGTGAATATGAGAAAATCATTTCTGACCAGCAATGTGCCCAGGTTACCATATTTTCAATGAGTTGTAGATACAGACTGTGTATTGCAACTGTTCCATATGAAATCCAGGGATTCCACCAGAAACTAAAAAAAGATTTATTACTGCTAAACCCAAAGTCCAAATTGATGCTGTCCTTAGTCAAAGTTACAAGTGTGTTCAGGGGGACAAAAGCTTGCTTCAAGACCCCTATAAGATGCAATCTGAAGGGTTTTAAGGGCCATTTATTTACAGTATGTAAGATCAAACACTGCTACAAAAGTGTCCTCTTCTTAAATAAGAAACCAAGATATTGACATTTTTTTAACTTTTATGGAAATGAAAAGGGGGGAGGGGGATTTACCCTCCTTCTGGAAAGAGGGGACAAATCCTCCCCCTCCCCCCTCTTGATGGAAGCCCTGACATCACTCTTTGAAAAAACTGCAAATTAGAATGAAAACAAACTGATGTCTGCACTACTACAGTATCAATGGCTTGTAAACTGCAGTGCAGTTTATGTGCTGTGCAGTTACAGTATGTACTGTACAGTTCAGTAATTAGAAGTCAGCAGAGACACCATGGGCTTGTGTGTTTTGTTCTAAATTCGTCACTCAAATGCAGGAAGTGATGTTGCAGTAAATAACTCTCAATTCCTTGAAGACTGTCAGAAACCAGCTTTAAACACAGGCCCTAATTTTAGTCTAGGTTTTGGCTTAGAGATCTAAGCAGTCCTGTGACATAGGCCTAATCCTAGGTTCTAACCAACTGTGCAAAGGCAAAAGTTGCCATCATACCCCTTTCATCTTGCCTTCGGTGCCCCTCTTTTGAGTGCTGCACTGTACGTATAAGCAAAGTTACACAACAAAGTTTTGTTTGAATCGTTCTTTGCATTGCAGTTTTTTGATTTGGCAGTCAGTCATAAGAGTGCACAAACTACAGTATGGTTTTCTATCTATTAACCCAATCCATAAATATCTGAGAGATCGTTCCAAATATTTCCTTCACTGCAGCATTGCTCCTACAACCCTTTTAAACAGTAAGTTGCTGGGACAATATTGCAGTGAAAACATACACTTAAGGCCCATTGACACTGTTCACTAGACAACAGCAATCAGACATGCTTATAGTCTATAGTTGTTTTCAAGTCTCAGGTGTTCAGATGTGAGCTGGGAGGGAATATTGCCATGAAAATCCCCTTGAAAAAGTAGCCTAGTAGCCTCCCATAGAGACAGAACATCAACCAACAGGTAAGGGTCATACGGAACATGCTACATTAGAAAAGAGGTGACAAACATGCACATGTCAGGGTTCTAGCCAGCTTTTTGCCAAACCAGGCGGTAATTAAAAGTGACCATCTACACCGATGCCGAAGGCATCGACGCGATCGCGTAGCGATCGCCCATTCGGCGTGGGGTCAAGGGGCCCGCCTTAGGGCCCCTTGTGGGGTCTAGGGGCAAAGCCCCTGGTGGGGGTCCAGGGGGCGAAGCCCCCGGAAGCTCTGCGATTTTATATTTTTAGAAGTAGTCAACCCCCTTCAAATTCACACCATTTTGCGAACACTATTTTTACTTACAAACTTTATTTCGAATGACCGTACGTAACTCATTGTTACTGTACTACGATAGGCTGGGCTTTCCTAGTCTAACGATGCCATATTCTGGCGGGAAAGCTCTGAAAAATGTGTCGTGTTTTGGCGTGAATCTTCATTTATTGTAGACAAGACATTGTCAGTCGATCGATTTTCGATTAAATCGACACTCACCCAAAGTTCAAAACTGAACCAAATTTATACAGATAAGCCCAGGAACACTCGTAAACTTTTACAGACACCGGTATTTGACTTTTTTTAAAAATGTTGTACGAAAAAGGAGGAGCTCGAGGTAGCAATCAATTCAAGGAGACTCAAATTTTCGCAACGAAATCGTGTCGTTTCGTTTCAAATCGAAAATTACTAATAAAAGAAACGTGACGAAAAATAACCGATAGAGAAAAAATGAGTACTTCATAAGGTCTATAACTTTCTCAGATTGGAATTTGGGACCTTTTCTGATGCTAAAAGCAAGCTAAACTCGCTGTTCAGACATCGACAATCAGAACTTCCAGTTTTCTGGATGGTTTTACCCTGACGGGATTACAGTATTCCCCTTAACCCTTACGATCTGAGACTCAAATGTTCCTGCTTTCGAGCCTGCTGACGCACCTTCGGGTGGATCAGCTAGACATCGAGTAAAATCGCATCATATCGAAAATTGTTATCTTTAATCCTCGTGTGCCACACAGTGTAGCCTACTATATGCCGTGGAACTTTCTAGTACATTCTACCAAGCATACCGTAGAACAGCCTTTCTCTGCATGCAGAGCCAATAATGCTTTGCCTGCACGTAGTATACACTCAAAACATTAGTATGACATGAAAATCCCTAGCTATGTCATCCGTTCTGCCTTCTGCGGCAGTAACTAGTATAATGCTCCACAGCAAGTTCACCCATATTCGTACGTTCGTACTTAGCTATAGCTTCGTGTTAACATCCGGGCACCTTTCAATCTCAGTGTCAAAAACTTCGCACGAGCGCCATTTTGGTGCAAACTATGATGCAATAGCGCATTGTTCGGTCCGTAACTTTTCATGAATATTTACAGTGTTTACAGGCTTATCTTAGTACTTCACACACGGCAAAGTGTTGATTTGCATAATGGTGACACACTTAACCGTTCATCAAGGTGTTTTTTCTTTTTGGTATACTCGAGGTATTAACGAAATGAGGTATAGGCTAGGCCTAATTTAGGCTATTGCAACCCTTGTTAGGCTGTCAACTTTTTTTGTACAACGGAGGCGTATATCCTGCAGTGACTGCCATTCACTTCACACTCGCAAGGACGGGGAGTCGGTATATTGGGAATGTGATTTCATAAACACGTGAATAGATGTTTTCAGGGGCTTTAGAAAAAAATTCCGATTTTTTATCAAAAGTTTTGAACGCTAAATTAACTGATGCAAAGTTTGAGGAACATTGATTTGCGTTGCTTATTACACGTGGGGGTTTTCTGTTTAGCTTTCACGAGCCAATGGCCCACCAGAATCTTGTAAACAAGCTACTACGTAATGATGACCTTGTCATGCTTTTCACACACAAGACGTATGTTTCAAATTTGGGGAATGGGCCCTATAAAGGTCAGTTGATATACTGCGCACTATTCATTACGTATGTGAGCTGATTTGGCGAAGCCTAGATCAGTTCTGTAGAAAAAGCGACCTCACGGCAAAGACTTCAGAAAAAACTCTGAAATGGTTATATCTGTGATAATTTTAATCTCTTTCATTGCGCTTCTTTTTTTTCAACAAAAAAAAACAAGCAAACAAGCAATTAAGTGGCTCAATCTTCTGGGGAAATGATAAATGTAGGATGATTTTTTCTCATGAATTATTTTTTTTCGGAACCGGGTAGTAAATTTGGAACTGGCTTACAGAACCATCGGGCGGGCGGGTACTCTCGTACACGGGTTACCCGTGCAAACACTTTCTATAGGCCTACTGAACACGTGCAGAGCATATGCAGTGAGTCTATGTATACCAGCCGCTCTTCACTACAAGTATACGGTGTGAAAAGTTTGCGATGTGGAGGTCGGAAAGTAAGAGAATCTGCGACAGTTGCAATCGGGGCGGGATGATGAGCTAAAAAAAAGTAAATATATCAGGGCTCATGGTTGTGTTGGTTTAACTGAAAGTCTGCGTTTTATTTACAGTTTTAGTAGTGCTTAATCCATAGGCCTACAACTTTAAACGGGGCGTAAAATTTTCAAACCGGGCGGAAATTTTTCAAACCGGGCGCTGAGAAGCGAAATCAAATTCAAACCGGGCGCACCGCCCGGTTAAAATGGGCTGGCTAGAACCCTGCATGTGACTTTTCTTTTGCAGGGCAAAATTACAATGTATTTGCGCTGGATATCAACCAAATGAACAATTTTAAAAGTTTTCAAGGAATTCTGATGCAAAACACCATCATGTCCTTCCATCATATCATGTTTGTCATCATGCCTATCCAACATGTTGTGATGCCCTTCACTATAAGAACCTACTAAAGGCATTTTTACCATGCCCTTTTGAACCTTACAGTACCCCAAGCCCTTCTTTTCAGGTACAGTGAAACTTCCACAGGGACATTAACTCACCACGCATGCATACATCAATAGGTGCCTAAACCCTAATGTGACTAGCAATAAAACTAACTGGGTCTTTATGACACAAGGAGTTACCAATGAAAGAAGCAGGGAGACTACTTTAGCTTTTACCCATTTTGGGCTGAAAACTACATCTGTAGAAGTTTGTCCTGGTATAAAAATGACAAAAGTATAAATTGTGCATCAAACAAGTCCTACAGGTGGGATGCTGAAGTCTATCCATAGGGACATAAGCCTCACCAAAGTCACTATTAGTGAAAAGAAATCAGCTTATTTCGACTACAGCGCTCAGACAATGAAGGAAGATCAAGATCCTTAAGGATAGAGGTTTATAGACAGTCTTGGCTCTCGTGAGAAGTTAGACTTGACAAAAACCGATCTCCTCTGAATACTTTTTAGCTTATCCTGTAATCTGGTATGGGTCCCACACTTTGCTAGCATACTCCAACACTGGCCGAAGAAGATCTTTGTAGGCAGCTAACTTCACATTACGACAAATTCCTTTGAAGTAACCCTAAGATTCTGTTGCATTTATTACAAACATACTGAATGTGCTTTTCCCAGCTAAGGTCACAAGTGATAAAAACCCCTACGTACGGGGTACTTAAAGTGGGCATGGCATGACCTGAATAAGTTTTGCATAATGCAAGATTAAATACAATAATGTAGATATCAACACACACACAGCCACAACTGACCAGTGCAATTCAGCACAAATAGAATTTGAAGAAAAAATCCAATTTCCAAAAATGCTGCAACAGGTCACCTGACTTTTATGATGCAACTGGTGGCACAAACACTGTGGTATATAGGCCTAAGGATGCATATCTAGATGTGGAACTAATGTAATGCTGAGGTAAAGTGATCTTAGCAACTTCATGAAAGGCTTACATCACAATATTTGTGCAACATACAGAGCACAAAGTGCGGACCATGTTGAGGGTTTCCATGCACACTGATCACTGGCCAATATGCATGCATGCAGCATGTTTTTAGCTTGCGACGCGCTGTTCAGAACAGATGCACATGTACTGTATGGACAGTCCATAACAAGCGCACCTATACTCTGTGTACTGTTCAGTGACTGTATTATTAGAAGTCACCGTGCAAAAACACATCACTCACAATGGGGTCATTGCATGCTCACGCTGCCCCCCTGTGGGCTGGGGGTTGTAGAATATGCCCACGGTATTCCCTGCCTGTCGTAAGAGGCGACTAAAGGGGAGGACTTGAACCGTATTTGACCTGAATTTGAAACCAAACCTGAACTTGAACTGTATTTGGAACCGTATGTAAACTTAACATGTTACCTGGTTGACACTATATAACACATTCGTGTTGGTGTGTTGTTAAATCTTATCTAACTAACTGCATGGTCAAGCTGCTCTAGTATCGTAGCACAGGTGTTTCCAATGCGTGTTAGCATGCACATGATTCAGGGTGTGTAACGAAGATGTGCTGTCTCATACAGTAGTCATAATAACCGTGTCACCAACGTCACATTCTGAGACGTGCTCACATACGTTTTGTCGCTTTCAGATTTCAGACAGGCTGAGCCTGGAATTCACATACCATATTCCTGTATATATGGATGTAGCTTAGTCATTCATTCAATTTATTTCAAGCTGTACCCAAAGATTACTTACTGAGGTCCGTTGGCATATTGTCTCCAAAACCCACCTTCCACCTATCAAAAAGGCCAAAATGTTACAATGTTTGCTGCCCTCAACTTTGTATAAGTTGAGGTCAGCAACCATTGTAACATTTTTGCATTATCTGGACACAGAAGACTGGAACTGGAGACAACATCCTGATAATGGTATAGGGAATCTCATGCCCCAAATATTGGCCCAGAGACCTAGATTACAAAAGTTATCCTGGATCTTACGACAATCACTAGCGCCATCAATAACTCAGTAACTGACACAATCTTCTGGGAAAAGCCTGACATAGGCCTATGATGTGGCAATATTAACGATATCATGAGTGAGTGTTAAAAAGCCCTGGCCACTGTGACTGCATCTCCACTTCCACTCGAGACTGGAGGTTCAGTCAGAGGGCTGACAAGTTTTGTTAGAAAAAAATTACACTGAAGACACATAGAGCCTATTAATTAGTGAATACTATGTTGCAAAATAACACACATTGATAAAAGGCCACTGCAAATGCACCTCCACTCAAAACTGGAGGCTCCATGGACTTTCACATTTTGCAGAAAAATATGCAAGACACAGGTGGCTCATTCTTAATAGGTCTAGGCTAGGCTAACAACATCATATCTACCCATTCTCAGTGACGCCCACTGCAGTGGTGCCTCATTTTAAAATAAGGCGTTTTTTGTGACCGGGGGGGTGGTAGGCTAGGCTATATTTTCTAGTTACTCCAGGCACAGTATCAATTTACTTTGCCTAGTTTACTACTGTAGTGAAGTGCCAGTGGTAGGCTAGGTCTTGGCCTCTATGCAAATGTAAATTATGGGCACAACTTACGCCTTACGGTGACTTCATACACTGTACTGTACAGTGCAATACTTGAACATGTAGGTAGCCTACAGTAGCCTACACCCCTCCACTTCAGTACAGAAGGCTAGGCTTGCAGTAGCAGTGTTACTGCCTACTGGGCACGGAGAAAAAAGTGCCATGACTAGAGGACGCAGGGACGTTCCAGTCTTTGCCTGTGACAAAAGTAAAGTATTACCATTATATCTGTTAATTCCATGTATACAAAAGAACCTCTTACCTTCTGTTACATGGAGCAAACAGCACTGTGTCATTACGTGGTTTTTACAACGTCAACCTTTCTGCGGTCTCAGGAGGCTGCCATATTGGATCAGTCTAGACCTCAATGTTATATTTATCGTCGCGTACGCGTACTTACGTAGTGCACATTACTTACATACTGTTGATACATAATGGCATCGCGATAGAATAGTTTTATTTCATCAATTTTCATAGGCCAGCCTTCATTTTTCGTTTCATTTTTTATCGTAAGTGCCATAAGTTTGTTCAAGTGAAAATATGGGCCAAATTATTTATGCCGGAAAGATGTAAACATGTTTTCCTCAGGTAACTTGAAGGGGGCGGGGCTTTATACAATGTATAAGGCGCACTTCATCAACTCACTTCATCGTCAGCTGTTTGTTCAGGGATCTTGACCCACACACAATAGCCCAAAGTGTCCACGTGTGGTTCTTCGTTCGGAATTGAGGGAGGGGCTTGGGAATGTATCCCCCACCAATGCGGTTGGATGAAATATGTGAAGTATACCCCTCCCAATAAATTTGAACGATGGACATTGTTTGCCTTACTGACGTATGTTGTGTGGGCTCGATGATTCCGAGATTTTGCAGAAATTGGGGTTCGAAATATTGGCAAAAATTTTCTGCGCGCTTCCAGCGCTTCAGGAGAGTCCCGTCTTCTCTTATTGTTTGGATTCACACAGCAAAATAGAGGACCACTACCGATAGAATCCGAAGAGTCTCATAGTTGTTCTCTACTATTTGTTCCGTGGTAAGCCTTATCTCAGAGAAAGTTGAGAACCTCACCGGTATCCTACGGTGGACTGATGGATACAATACAATGCAAGTTAGCTCCGATAGTGGGTCATCCTCTCGGACGGTTGAAAAGTTTCTTTCCTCACAATCAATGATTAGAAATCCTTCTTTTAGTCCAACTTTTCAAATCTTACGTGTAAATTGGTGCTAAGCAAAGTACATCAAATATTTATATTGTGCCAAAATATGCTAGGCAGGTCCTGTAGGCGGCCAGACAAAATTGAAAGGGTAGAGATTGCTTGGGTGGTGGATATTTTTAGAATATATATATATATCTATATATATATATCTATCTATATATATATATATCAGTGGCGTAGCCAGGTTTTTTGTCAAGGGGGGGGGGCAAGAGCACCAAGATTTCCCCCAATTAGTGATCTGCTTCCTAATAATCAATGTTCTCCGCAGGTCCCAATTTTGTCCGGGTGCTTTCCTCTGACCTGGCTGATGTGACTGATCGCCGTCCTGGGGGAGAGGGTCTAAGGGGAGGGGGTGCCCCCTCCCCTTTGGAAAATTTTTGCTTATGTAAGGTGGGCTAGATGCAAAATGGTGCCACATTTGGTGCTAAATGTAAATTGAATACATCACCAAGAATTCCTATTTTTTTAGGAAGCTCTTTTTTTATCTTCCTTGTCTTGGTGAATTTTCCCTTACTCAAAATCCATATATGGCCCAGATATGGGATTTCATATCTGGCCCATATCTGGGCCAGATATGGAATTCATATCTGGCTTGTACAAGAATTGGACAGATATAACTTGATATAATATAAAGGCCATATATGGCCATATATGGCCCAGGTAAAGTTTCACTTTTATATGGCCCAGATATGCCCCATATATGGCTACTCCATTTCTGGCCCATATATGGAAAATCCATATATGCCACATATAAAGAGATTTATATCTGGCCCATATCTGTGCCATATATGACCCATATAAAACTTTATATGGCTCACTCTTTATATGGCCCATATCTGGCCCATATATGGAAATTTATATCTGGCCCATATCTGCACCAGATATGGAATTTATATCAGATCGGATAAAAACCATATATGGCCAGATAAAGTTCTATCTGGATCAAGCCTTTATATGGCACAGATCTGCTCTAGTTATGAATCATAGTTAGGACTTATAGTCCACACTCCTCATGGAGACTTTGAACACCAGAAAACAATGTTTAAGTGCTCCATGAATTAGAATTTAATGTAAGTATTAGGTTGAATTGACTTATTAAGTACATAAATTCAACTTATTTCATAACAGTGAACAGAAAAATGCCTTGAAATTTCCTATTTTATGTAATCACAGTGATATGGGCTTCTTATTTTAAACTTAATTACGTATTTGACTCTAAATTTTGTTTACTGCGTGGTGCATATTTTACTTTCAACTTCCTAAATCATGAAAAATGTAGGTTTAGATACAAGCTCTGCCCAAATATGCAAATTATTTGCCTAAGTTCACTTAGTACACTGCGGTATTAACAGAAGTGCAGCCACTAAATAACTGCAATGTCTGGAAGGTGATGCTGTATCCAAAACATGTCTTAGTTTGTAACAAGCATAATACAAGAATCAAATCAAATAAATAATAAAACAAACTAACAAAATGCTCATTTGCATATCTAGCATATCAAGTTATATCTGGCTTTATATGGCCATATCAAACTTTATATACATATCTGGATCACGGTTATATCAAGTTATATCTGGCTTTATATGGCCACATCAAACTTTATATACATATCTGGATCACCATTTTATCAAGTTATATCTGGCTTTATATGGCCATATCAAACTTTATATACATAGCTGGATCACGATTATATCAAGTTATATCTGGCTTTATATGGCCATATCAAACTTAATATGCATATCTGGGTTATGTTTTAATCAAGTTATATCTGGCTTTATATGGCCATATCAAACTTTATATACATATCTGGATCATGATTATATCAAGTTATACCTGGCTTTATATGGCCATATCAAACTTTATATACATATCAGGATCACAGTTTTTTCAAGTTATATCTGGCTTTATATGGCCATATCAAACTTTATATACATATCAGGATCACGATTATATCAAGTTATATCTGGCTTTATATGGCCATATCAAACTTTATATACATATCAGGATCACGATTATATCAAGTTATATCTGGCTTTATATGGCCATATCAAACTTAATATGCATATCTGGGCATAGGCGTTCGGCAGAAAAAAATCCAGGGGGGGCAAAAATTTCTAGGGGTGGGCAAAACCTCCGCGTGACCATGAGTTGGTGCGAAGCACAAGAAAATTTCGGCCTGAAATGCCTTCCAGATCGCTGGAAATGGCATTTCTTAAGCCTATTTACCGAATAGAAACAGGAAAAACACGTTTTGTTTGGTTTTTTCTTTAATTTTTACTCGTTTTTTCAAATTTTTGATTTTCCAGGGGGGGGGGGCAAGTGCCCCCCCTTGACCATGCCTGCGGACGCCCATGTATCTGGGTTATGTTTTAATCAAGTTATATCTGGCTTTATATGGCCATATCAAACTTTATATACATATCTGGATCACCATTTTATCAAGTTATATCTGGCTTTATATGGCCATATCAAACTTTATATACATATCTGGATCACAGTTTTATCAAGTTATATCTGGCTTTATATGGCCATATCAAACTTTATATACATATCTGGGTTGTGTTTTAATCAAGTTATATATGGCTTTATATGGCCATATAAAGTCTTTAATCAACCAGATATTTCCAGATATAAAGCCAGATATGGATTTTGAGTAAGGGTTTCTTGAGTCCTACTGGTAGTTCAGAATCACAATGGGTGAAATACAGTAATTAAGTGAACCCTGGTACACCTTTCTCTTCATCAGTTCACCACATTCACCACAATCAGTCCAAATTTTACCAGGACCTGCCCTAGTATCAGAGTATAGCACTTGACCACTGACCCATTCTAACAAACTGCATATACCACAACGCTGCTGCTTTAATTATCAAGAAACATTGGAAGTATACAGTAAAAGGACAGAGTCCCTTGTCAGAGGTCCAGAGATCCCATGCTGTATAAAACAGTAAAATATAACTAGTACAACTATTAGCATGGTGTCATCTTTCCATCTCTGAAAACCTTAATGAGGACTGGTTGTGCCAGTGTGGGATATACTTTTAAATAAGTAAAGTGTACTGGTTGAGAAATTTAAAATTTTACCAGATCATGCGCAAATTTCACCATATATTCACTTTCAAAATTTCCCCAAGATTTTTCCAGAGGGGGCAACTCGCCCCCTGTCCCCCCCGGCTATATATATATATATATATATATATATATATATATATATATATATATATATATATATATATATAAATATATATATTTACATATATATATATAAGTTAAAAAGAAGTAGTAAATAGTGTTAAAAGTTTGTGAAAAATTCCACGACGTTTCGGGTTTCTTCTTCTTCTTCTTCTTCTTCTTCTTCTTCTTCTTCTTCTTCTTCTTCTTCTTCTTCTTCTTCTTCTTCTTCTTCTTCTTCTTCTTCTTCTTCTTCTTCTTCTTCTTCTTCTTCTTCTTCTTCTTCTTCTTCTTCTTCTTCTTCTTCTTCTTCTTCTTCTTCTTCTTCTTCTTCTTCTTCTTCTTCTTCTTCTTCTTCTTCTTCTTCTTCTTCTTCTTCTTCTTCTTCTTCTTCTTCTTCTTCTTCTTCTTCTTCTTCTTCTTCTTCTTCTTCTTCTTCTTCTTCTTCTTCTTCTTCTTCTTCTTCTTCTTCTTCTTCTTCTTCTTCTTCTTCTTCTTCTTCTTCTTCTTCTTCTTCTTCTTCTTCTTCTTCTTCTTCTTCTTCTTCTTCTTCTTCTTCTTCTTCTTCTTCTTCTTCTTCTTCTTCTTCTTCTTCTTCTTCTTCTTCTTCTTCTTCTTCTTCTTCTTCTTCTTCTTCTTCTTCTTCTTCTTCTTCTTCTTCTTTCGGAATACGGTGACACATCCAAAGGGACATTACTTCACCACGCATGCGTTGAGAGGTACCTAAGCCCTAATGCTATTTGTAATAAACTGAACGGGGTCTTTATGATGCATGGAATTTTCGACTAAAGAGGCAGGGAGACTATTCCAATCCTTGACTGTATTAGGCAGAAAACTATATTTGTAACAGTTAGTCCTAGAAGGGTTTAAACCCTTCGTCAGGTGGCAAAAATGGAACTGATCGCTGACACGGCCAAACGTACAACTAAAAAATACACAATAAAATTGGGCACGGTAAAAAAGGCTAGGAAAACAGACAGTGTTAAGTGGTTACCACAGGTAAAAGCAATGCAGGAATTGCTGAGTTCACAAACTTTTAGCACTGTTTACTACTTTTTTTACCTACCGTCATAAGTGCTACTCAGTACTTTGACCTTATATATATATATATATATATATATATATATATATATATATATATATATATATATATATATATATATATATATATATATATATATATATCTTTAATGTAGAAGCCGGAAACGGTGTAAATGATGATATTAATACACAATCTGGATGTTTTAAATTATCAGCTGAAAAATTCGTTTTGTTATTATTGAAAAAATTCGTAGCACCGGTAACGTTGATTATTTGTTATATATATATATATATATATATATATATATATATATATATATATATATATATATATATATATATATATATATATATATATATATATATATATATATATATATATATATATATACATATATATATAAACACATATAAATATATATATATACATACATATATATATACATATATATATTTATATTTATATATATATATATATATATATATATGTATATATATATATATATATATATATATATATATATATATATATATATAATAAAAATAAGCAGATAAATACAGTGATGCCTTGTAAAATACCAACAATTTTATTCTATCCATAATATTTCGGACAACTTTGTCCTTCAGATGAGTCAAAAGATAAACTACTTAATGGCACAAAAAACGAAAATACACCAGTAGGCTACTGCTTGAAATACTGTAGATTAGAAAGGAAAGCGATGTCTTTTTTTAACGGAGTCGGCTTTGTTCGTACCAAGGGGTATAATCAATTCAGTCTCTCTGAGTAGTCTTCTTGCAGGGGATTTGCCTTCTATTATGGCGCAGTTAAGGTTTGAAAGATTGTGAGCTGGAGAGTTGAAATGCTTGGCAACGGGAAAGCCGGGCCTGTTCAAATTAATGCTACTTTTATGATTGTTGAATCTTAGGCGAAAGGCCTTGTCAGTTTGACCAATGCAGAATGTCGAGGGACAAAGATCACCCATGGTCAGGGACCGCGGAGACGGGGGGGGGGGCTACGAGAGCTTTAGCCCCAGCACTTTTTCTGCCGTGGAAATTTCGGGCCTTTTATTTTCTTGAACATATTGAACAACTTGAACACATTCGATGATAGCCCCCCCCCCACCCCACTTCAAAACTGGCTCTGCGGTCCCTGATGGTTCGTGTTAGTTTAGGGTACAGGCGACCCTGTAATCTTTTGAAGACTCACATCTGACTAAATATCCAGATGTGCCAGTATTTTGAAAGTCCTCTTGTTTTGGTCAGTGATTGATACCTGTAACATGCACCAAAGAAATCTATCCCTAAATATATCCCTTACCAACAGCTTTTTCCAAGTTGCACATCTTCCCTAGTTGGACGAGCCTAACGATATGCAGGCTTAACTGAAGATTGTTCTCGAGGGAACGAGTTGTTGAAGTTTACTGAAGACGTAAAAGGGTTTCATCTCTCAATGTATGACTTGAGTGAGAATTTTCTTTTTTATCGTACTGAAATGCCTATTGGACAAAGAGGAAGCCCGCCTGCAGCTTTTAATTTGCACTCTTCTAGAAGCCCAAGAAGAACACTTCGAGACTATGGTACTTTCGAGGCTCAAGATGGCGGCTCTGATTTATCGGCCAACTGGAAAGCGGCCATCGAGAACTTTCAGCCTTCAGTAGAAAAACCACTGAAGGAACTTCAGTCCACCATTTCCAGACTGGAGAAGGACCTCCGAGAGGCCACTGAGTTCCAGTCAAAGCGTATTGGCCACCTAGACACTGCAATGGCTGTAAGGGACTTCCCCGCGGAGCGGACTCTGTTTTGTTCAGCTCCTCAGCTTCCCATACTTCCCATACTGAACAAGGAATATGCCGTACCGCCTGCTACGTAGGCAAGTAAGGGACAGGAAGTGTGAAGTGCTCGAAGGAGAAGTTGTAAATCTGATCGCCGCTAAAGAATCTCAGAGGAAATTAGTAAATTAGAGAGAATGTCTCGAAGAAGCAATTTACGAGTAGCTGGAATTCCTTTATCAGAGGGAGAAAACTGTGAGGAAATGATCAGGAATCAGGTCCTAACTTTTTTCAGGGCCTTCGAGAGTTTCAATCATAGAAAGGTGCCACCGAGACGGCAAGGTCCATGGGAACTGCCCACTGCACATCTTAGTTCGTTTTCTGTCGTACAGATCGAAGACTGAGATTATGAAAAGGAAGCGAGCGGCCCTAGCTAACCAACCCTCTTCATTGTGGATGACCTCACCAAGGAGTACTTGTCTGAGAAAAAACGGTAGGCCCCGAATGTTAAGGATCTTTTTGAGCGTGTGACGGGGCTTAGATTTAGCAGTGGAAGATGGAGGAATGCAACAGGCAGATCCTACGAATTCGAGAATTAATGATGGGGACCTCCATAAGTTACAGACCTTTGTGTTTCATCTTCGCCGAGTCAGTGTTTACATTTGTGAATACGTAACTGATCCGGCATGACATGAAAATTCCAGCTCCTAATGTTGGACCCTGCATCCTTTCATGCTACTTGAAACTCTTACTAACTCGTCTCTTACGGCAATTCTCGTCCTTTCAACTGGTTTTGACGCCTGGTCTCAGTGCTCCCACGTCATCAGTTGTTAAGAACTTTTTCTTCTCTCTTATTTTTTCTTAGTTACCTATTTTCTTATTTCAGTGTTCTTGTATGTTTTTGAACTTTTAAGTTCTCCATTTTGTTATATTTCATCAGTACCAGGGCCAGCGAACAGTTTAAAAAGTGGGCTGAGATCTGAGTTGAGTGTGGCACGAATATGAAAACAAAACTGATAAATGTTATTTTATGTTTCTATCGGGATGGGAGGGGGCGTTTCCAACTGGATTTGGTTTTTCAACTCCTCCAAGATTCCTTGGCGCTTTGGAGAAAATTTTATCAGCTTACATATTTCCCTTGTAGTATCCATACAATCAAGCAGAAGTTTTGATCCTTCAGTGATGTCTTTTACAGCTAAGCTTAGTGCATGGTCATAACAATGAGTTAGGTGGGCTTTCTTGACCTCTGAAGATAGATCTGTGCAGCAACACCATTTCTGGACCCAGCCATGGGACCTCCAGCGTCAAAGCATTGGCCCCGGCAGTTGTTCAATGAGAGATTCAGTCTTATGAGGACATCTTTTATAGCACCAACTATTGTATTTGCCGTAATATTCGGAATTTCATAGAATCCAACAAAATCTTCATTGGGTTCCAAGGCCTGGTCTATCCATCTCAGGCAAATCGTAAGCTGCTCCTTATTGGAAGCATTAGTGCATTCATCTGCTAAAATTGAGAAAAACTTTGCATCGCTTACAGAATCAGCGATGTCGCGTAAAATATCTGTCGCCATAATCCTCACAATTTCATTTTGAGTATCATGTGAAGTGTACTTGTCTTGCTTTTTCTTCATCCAATCACATAAATGTGGGTCATCAGCCTCTCTCAACTGAATGAGTTGTAAGAAATTTCCAGATTCTTCATTCCCTTGAAAAGCAAGACCCTGTCTCCAAGATTTTTATGAATATCATATGGCTTTTTTTTCGTTCCTCTGCTAAAGTGGCATTCATGTTTTCCCCGATATCCCCATACATCCTTTAAGATTCTGCATGCTCCACGGCAAGGCGATGACAAGCAGATTTTTGGTGATCCCTGAAATTTTCCAAAGCCTTCTTCCAATTGCAAAATCCTCCCACCAAAAATGCCCTTTCCGAGTTCCTGGCATTGATTAATTTCTTCTGATTATCAGCTGTAATACAAGTATGGCAGAGCACAGAGTCATTTGTTTCTAAATAGTGGAGCCAAGGAAAGGACCTGAACCAGTGAGTCTGGAAAGCTCGATTTTATTTTCCATATGTCCTAGCAGGAAAATTAAATGCAAACGGCTGATGTGGTCCAGGTGGAACACCCGGTTCGTCATAAGAAGGCTGAGACTGGTCACTTATATTGGCATTAGGTACTGAAGATGAAGTGCACGTTTGCATTTCCTCAATTTCGGAGGAGTTTGGATGTTTTTGTTGATAACTTTGAGTCCGACCCCGATTGCTCATATGATGTTGTTGGTGTATTTTCTACACACTGTACTTTTTCGGAAAAAAGATGCAATGTTTGGTTGCACTTGGCGCATTTTGGTGTTCTTTTCCATTTTTTAACTGAATCCAAAGCCAATGTCAAAATGTTTTCTATTAGTCTCCAAACAGAAATACTGTTCACATTGATCATGAGATAGAAATAGGAAACTAGTGGACTCTGTGACAAGAAATGCTAAAAAGATTCCAAGTACAGATACAAGCTAACTGACATCACAATGCTAGTTGAATGAGCAGCACGGACATCAAAGGCCTTGCCGCCTTCACACTTTCGCCCGGTACGCTTTGTATGAGATGAAAATAGGACCGGTCGTGAAACGGCAGCTTTGAACTTCCTGTTCTTCCCAGAGTTTGAACAGAAAGCGAGAGCAATTCATCGCTTTGGACAATAAAAAAATTACCATTTTCTGAAATTTTCTCTGACTTATTGTGCCGAAAGTTTATAAAGTAAATTATTCCACATTGATTATGACGCATGCATGGTCAAAAAAGTGGAGGCTGAAGCCCCCCCCCCCCCCGGTTCCGCGGGCCCTGAGTACATGCGCTTGCGAGTAGGTGCTAGACTCATTGTGCATCACAAACGCTTTTCATGATCACATGCTTGAAATGTGTAGGGGGAGTTTTCCTTTTTGGTTCTTTGCTTGACAAATGAATAATATCTGTGTAAGCAGCTGTAAAGTAAGAGGTTTGAAGCAGCACAAGATGAGAGAAGTATTTGCGTTCTTTCACCATCAGAAGCGTGATGTATACTTTGTACAAGAGACACATAGCACCCAAAGCCATGAGACTTATTGAAAGAGTGAATGTGGAGGTCGAGTAGTTTTTAGTCATGGCTTGGTATAAGCACAGATAATGAGGAAAAGGGTGCAGGGTCTTGAAAATTCAACAATTCGTTACTTCATAGTAAAACATAGGGCTAGGCCTATACTAAGCTTATGACTGACCTGCTTATCAATGAGACTGAAAAAATCACATCATACAAACCCATCCATGGGCGTCCGCAGAAAAAAATTAGGGGGAGACGTTTAATTGATCAAATCAGGGGAAATTTTTACTCCGAGAGAAGAGGTTAATTGCTAGATGTTGGCCCCTTCTACAGGAATGTAGCCAGGAATTTGCCAGGGGCTGTAGGTAAACTATCCAAGCGCAGGACCACCATAGTTTGGCGCGAAGGGCCAAGAAAATTTTGGCCAAAATGCCTCCAGATCGCTGAAAATGACACTTCCCAGGCCTTGTTAGTTGCATCTAATCATTTTCTATTTTGAAATCTCATGTTCTGGAATTTGATTTTTCGGGGGGCAAGTTCCCCCTTGCCGCCACCTCCGGACGCCCATGAACCCATCCTTACGATGGGAACTTCTCAAGCATAAAGAGCTGGTTGCTAGCTTAGACTATTGTAAAACTATTGTCACTGATGGTCCTGGTATTTTATTTGAAGTTTGGAAATATTATGAAGCGCTGATGATTCCAGAGTGCATTCTAATCTCAAGATTTTGCAGAATCTGTCTTGCGATCGTCGTCTTAATAGGGAGGAGGCTGAGTCATACGATGGATACCTTACAATGAACGTCGGGCTGGTCCCATGTGTCTTAAAAACGGTAAAAATCCAGGAGTGTGACGGTCTCTCTGTTGAATTTCTGAAACATTTTTGGTCTGTCACTGGTCAGTGTGTCATCGATTCCTTGAACTTTTGACCATTCAGATTTATCTAAGGAACAAGACAAAGGGGTAATTATATCTTTACCAAAGTTAGAAAAAAATCATACGCTTATTAAAAACTATCGCCCATTTCGTTAATAAATACGGCTTATAAGATGTGCGCCAAGCCTCTTGCTACAAGACTGAAGCAAGTCATACCCGCCTTCTTTTACCTTCTTTAATTAGCAGCAACCAATCAGATTTTATCGTGAAAAAATCGTTTCATTGGCGAAAGTATTCGCTGTACCTTAGACACCATCCAGTATTGTAAATCCGAGTCAGTGTCAGGTCTGTTATTACTGAATTGTGGATTTTGAGGCGGCTTTCGACATGCATGTTAAGCTGGGATTTTATTATCTGGGCTTTTTCACTTCAGTAAGGATTTTATTCAATGGGTGCGTACTTTATATTCAAATACCTCTGCATGCGTTTATAATAAGGGTCATTCTTCTGCGTTTTTCAAAAATTTCAGGGGGTAAGACAGGGATGCCCGGTGAGTATATAAAAAGATTGTGCAGACGTGCTGCAATTAATCAAAATACTGCAGTATGCAGACGACATGACTATTTTCTTAGATGCTACCTATGGCTCTGTTTGTGAAACTTTAAAATTATTCAGCACTTCTTATGAAGCGTCATCAGGTTAAAAATCAACTACGAGAAAACTATTATCTTTCCAGTAGGACCATTGGTTTATAGCAAATCAGATTTTACGCGAACAGTTTCCTTCAAATGATCAAATAGACTGGTTACTTCACTGGGTGTAACTTTTTGCAATGATCGATGGAGATAACCTGTTTCGACATAATTTCTTGAAGAAATTGTCACGTTTAAAAACTAAAATATTTGGTCTCAGCGGGATTTGACCCCGATATGTAAAATCACTTTAGCTGAGACTTTTGCTATCTTCCAATTTGTCTTTTTTTCCAGGTCCTTCCAGATCCCCCGTCCTATTTTGTTACTGAACTCGAGTCGATCTTGTTTGATTTCTTTTGGTCTGGAAAACCGGACAAGATCAAACGATATAATCTCGGCATCAACAGTTGATCGGGGAGTCCTGAATGCTATGCATATTCCAAGCTTTCTTAAAGGTATTAAGTCCGGGTGGGGAACCATTTTCCTCCGGCGGGCCGTTTTGATAGCCATAATCTACTCGCGGGCCGCAGGCAGCGAGGGCGTAACAAGCTTTCCCTATAAGGCACAGGCCAGGGACCCCACATAGGCCCGGGTGGGGTCCAGTGGGGAAGTCCAGGCTGGCACTAACTGGGGCGAAGCCGCCGGAGGCTCTGGAGTTTGTACAAATTTGTAGGCAATAGAATGTTCACCCACTGTCTTATATTGACATTAAACGTGCAAGGCTACCCAGACCATAAGTATCCACACTATGATCAGATCTTTTCATTTATGTATAAAGTAATAATGAATGAGCACAAATGAAAAGTGCGCACGAAGCGCCCTGAAAAAAAAAGTTTTTTTTTGAAAACAGCTTTACTTTTCCTTCACTGTACATTGCAAAACTATCCACAGTTTAACGTTTCGTTCACTTTACGGAGGGACAGTTCTACCCCCTTTTCGAATCTACCTCCGGAGAACAAGTAACGCGTGCACTAAGTCACGCACTATATATAAGAGATCGACCTGTCCATGTGATAGTGCACTTCTGTTCAATGCTATGTGGTTTCCCACGCAAAGCTGCCGTTGCCACTAGACGAGGAAGGAATCAACGAAGTGGTGGGCACGTTACACTGTGCATACTAGGGTTTTAGTAACGTAAAAGGTCCCTGATATCAGGGAGTTAGATGGTAATATACTGGTAGTGTTTCACAGCAGTTTTACGTGAAATATCCTGAAAGTGATATCAGGGAGTTGCAACTCCCTGGTCACATAAACAGGACAAACGGTGGGCAGTAGCGTCAATTTTTACTCGAATGTGTGTGTGTGTGTGGGGGGGGGGGGGCATGGCCACTTCTGTCAAAAATTTACCGTGTAATAGTCTTAAGTGAATGGGTATACTTCCAAAAATGTGGGGGACGTGTCCCCCCAGGACTGACGCCCATGACGGTGGTTAAAGATTATTACCATTTACTTCAATTGTTTCTTTGCATGTATGAATTTCCTCGCGGGCAGGATAAAGTGGTCTCGCGGGCCGCATCCGGCCGGCGGGCCGGAGGCCTGACCCCTGTATTAAGTGCACTTGGGTGAAAAGTTACTGTGACAACAGAGAAGATAATTGGAAAGTGTTTTTCGATCTTTAGTTAAATCAGTTTGGGGGAAAGATCTCATTTCAGTGTAATTTTAAGGACACTGACGTGATTACGGACAAGTTTATTTGTTTGTCATACCTGGTCTCATTGTAACTTTCAAGAACCTGAAAGCAATCTGCGTAATCAAGTTAGGGGTTAACGGTAAAATATGTTTTTATAAAAAGTGGTACGAGCACGGAATATTTTAGGTAAAAGACTTGATAGGGGAGGACAACACTTTATTACCCTATCAGTACCTTTATGAACATGTATAATTCGACTTCATGACCGTTCACGCTTTACTTTGGTATTATTTGCGCAATTCCAGCTCAATGGAAATCGGTACATCAAGACAGTGGCACCGGCACAGGGGGGGAGGGGGCATGAGGGGCGTTCCCCCAATCGATTTCACATTGTTTTTTGAAAATTTTAAAATGATCCCAAAAGGCCTTTGAGTTGTAGATTTCTGTAGTAGGTAGGGTGAGGTGTGTTTTTGACCCACTGATGGATCTATCGTAATCATTTTCTGTCACAAATGATTCTCAAACTATCAAAATTTTCGCGCGCTCCGCTCTCTTCAAACCTTGCCTCAATATTGTTCTTATTAACAATATCTTCCGGTAGCAGGTCCCGGGGAAGCACAGCAGCAAAACTTGACAGCTTTTTACCAATTTTTAGGTAAAAGACTGGCTTTGTGATTGGCATATATGTTTGTTGGGGAATTGGAATTGAAACTGTCTCGATGCAAAGCCTGAATGTAGGTTTTGTCGTGAAAATCTTATTTAATGAAAAACTTCGGCGGGCTTCGCCACAGTTTGCTCTCGATCTCATGGCCATTATGAAGGTAATAATACATGCAACTATTCAATCTGATCACAACACTTTTCCAAAATACAGAGGTACATCTCCAACCTCTGTAGGGGCCTCGCATTAATATGGGATCTTTCAATCTAATTTGTAGCATGATGTGGAAGGTTGAGGTTATACAGTTTTCACAAATTTTTACTGAGCGCTTCGTGCGCAGCCATTATCGGTATACAGTAGATGGTGATTGTTAATGCACTTACGACGAAAAGGCGTTCTGAAACGCACTTGTTAGTCCTTCACCCTTTTTGCTATACCTATCAGGGAGGTCTAATATAACATCTCTACACCAATCCTGAATCCTCTCCCTCCCATTCACTAAATTATGGACATTTTCCAGCCATATAACATAACATAACATAACAGGTTAAAGGGCAATGGAGGGCTAAGGCCCCATAAGATGCCCTGAAGTCCATACAGCCTTAACTGAAAACAAAGAACCAACCAACACCAAACGAGCCCAGCACAATTAGATTCTACCACACTTATGGAAGAACTTGTCAATGTTAACCTTAAAGCAGTGCACAGATGTCGAGTTAACTACCCACTCGGGCAGACTATTCCACTCGTTAACAACTCTATGAGAAAAGCTGAACTTCCTAATGTCGAGCCTTGCAAAACACTTAACTAGCTTCTTATAATGGCCTCGAACCCGAGAATCACATTGAACCTTTAAATAATTGCAAGATGACAAAGGATTCCTTTCAGAGAGAAATTTGTACACCTGAAGCATGTCCCCCCGAATCCTTCTCAACTCCAGGGTGGTAAGCCCAAGATGCTTAAGTCTAACAAGATAAGGTAGGTGTCTCACCTCGGGTATAAGGCGAGTGGCTCTCCCCTGAACTTGCTCTAAAAGAAACTTGTCCTTTTCATAGAAGGGACTCCAAGCCTGGGCTGCATAGTCAAGATGGGGTCTTACCAACTGCTTATACAGATTTAGTACAATTTCTTTACTAAAACTACTGAAATTCCATCAATCCAAGCACCCTATTAGCCCTAGCAGCAGCAGCTGCACACTGTCTAGATGGCTTTAAATCACCTGTAATAACTACACCCAGATCCTTCTCAAAAGTCACATCACTCAGAATACTACCATTCATGTTATAAACATAGCTGAAATTTTTAGGACCAAAGTGAAGGACTTTGCACTTATCTGCATTAAAAGACATTTGCCAAGTCTGAGACCATGAAAATAACCTATCCAAGTCTTTTTGCAGTAACGAGGTAGCTCCAAAAATATCTCCATCTAAGCAAGCTTAAATTAAAAAAAAAATCTCAAAAGGGGAAGGGGATGTAGTGACAAAAGGATCCCCCACTGTTGTATACAAATCTCAGGGCGCATAAAAAGGTACAATTTACGCAGACTTTGTAGATTTAACTGAGGTGTCATTACAACGTCACCTGTGGTGCGCCCCCACCCCCTCTCCATCACCAAATCCCGGTGGCGCCAATGCATCAAGAGGTCATGTCATGCGACGAGAACGAGTCAATGTTTCATTTATTGCATCCACCCCCTTCGCCTTCACGCTTTTGTTATAAACGTTTATTGAGAGGTGTTGCGACTTGCCCTTCATCTCAAACTGAGTTAAATTCCTTATTTGGGTAAAGTGAGGCTCAATGGCCTCTCCTCTTAGTCACTCTGTGAGAGCAAGCTGCAATTTTTCCAGATCCGATTCTTACACAGAATTCTGGGCACATATGTTTTACTATTCAAAATGAGAAAAAGGGACAATGCTTTTTGTACCTTCTGTGGCACAGAGAAAGAAGACTATTGAGCATTTATTTTGGCACTGTAACGTTATCTCAAATTTTATACTGGACGTGAAACGAACGCTCCTCGGTCAGCAATTTGTCTTCCGTCTCAAAGGAGACATTTTCTTTGTATATAAACTGCTTTAGACCCCTCCTAATAATTTCCTGATTTACCACTTAAAGAACTTCATTTTTCAGGCAAAATTAAAAAGCGAAGCTCCAGATTTGACCAGTTTTCTCCACAATTTCAAATTTAAACTGCAGGTGGAAAAACTCATACAGGAAGGGACAAAAGGATCTTTTATCCCATATATAAAATAAAAATCTGCTTTTTATACATGTGCTTTCTTAAGCGAGTAGGTTTATATTCGATTTGTTTCCCTCAAGTGCATTTTTTCTTTGGTATATTTGTTACCCCCGTGGATGTACAGTAGGGCGATTACTATGTTAGTTTGTTTACTATGAAAAAGATTATGTGTACTAAGGTACTGGTAAGAATTCGCTGTGTACTGTTATGTCCATGGATATAATTATTATTGATGTTTTGCACAATTTGAAAGAATAAAGATAGTAAAAAGAAAAAGCAGTGTACATTTTCTGAGAGGGCACTTCCTTTCACCTCCTGTGTATTTCCATAGGAGGAAAAAGTTGGAAAGCTGGAGGCTCCTTCCTAGGCTATTTTGGTACTTGGAGAAAGTTTGGCCCATGGGTGGTGATCCTGGGGGGACATCCCCCCCCCCCCCCCCAATATTGAGAACAAATCACTGCTCTTGGTTTGGCCACTGGAGGGAAATCTACCTTCTTTTGTACACAAAATATGGGAAGTGTAGAAAATTTGACTCCTTTCCAAGGAGCCTCCTGTGGGCTGGGGGTTGTAGAATATGCCCACGGTATTTCCTGCTTATCGTAAGAGGCGACTAAAGGGAAGGACTTCCACCATATTTGAAACCAAACTTGAACTTAAACGGTATTTGTAACCGTATTTAAACTACCTTTTTATCCAGTTGACACTATATGACAGATTCGTGTTGGTGTGTCATTAAATCTCACCCAACTACCTTTCCAAGGAAATAAACAATTTGTCAAGTCCTGGTTTATTCCTATTGGTGGTGTATTATACCTATCCACGTACAAACTAAAACTGACATTCACTTAATATCCATGGGTTTCTGGGATATGAAATTCGCAACTATGTATTCTTAACATGCACACACATTTTAAATTTTGTACCTTGCAATCAGAAGCAATATTGCTTTCAAATATAACACCGATAGAAAAGACTTCCAGTTTAAGATTTTATTTAGCACTCACATTGTTGCCACAAAATGACTATAAATTTATTACACCGATTAACGATTGAACAGAAAAAACATTAATTCATAAAATGCAGTGACTACAATATCATGATTGAGATGAAAATAGCAATTACTTCCCCGGCTTGGAGAACCAACTCACTTAGTGCAGATTTTTACATCTCTTAAAACTTTTCCACCAATGCTAATCATTTTACAAGTTGTGCTCCTCTGTATTCCCCAAGGACCCAGTATGCCAGAATTCACTGATCTTTTAATTATCTTTTAAGTCCCTTTCTGGCATAATGTTGCATCACTGCCAAAGTTGCACTGGTAAATTGATCCAGTTCCACGAACTAACATCCATTTACAATTTTCTTGTTTTCATTTCGAACCACTGAGCAATTGTGACACAAAACATGAAAACTAATCAATGTCACTTAATGAATGAAATGAGCACTATTTTAGGCATAATGCTGAAAATTGGTGACTCTGAAATGTACTAGCTGGAATTATACTTCAAAGTGATGCTAGATAGGTTATGTTTCCACTGTGGGATCTACTGATATGTGGATACAACTAGATTAATGGGACATTTAGTGGCTACTATCCCAACCATACTTGCATAAACATTGTACCAATGAAAGCTTCTGAAATAAACACAGACTGTTAATCTTAAGTAATTCCTAAACATGTCTTTGATATACAAGATTCCACGATTGCAAGTTCTATCTTTGATTTTATTAATGCAGGCAATACTTTTTTTATTCTCAAGAAGTGAGAAGTTACATACAACACAAACTATTAATTCAGTATTGTAAACCCTGACCTTACCAACTGAACATCCTTACATAGCATCTTTTGTTCAGAATATGTTCAACTACAGGCTAACATCAAAGCATTCTTTATAAGTGGGTGACATACATCTCGCCTGAAGGGTTCGTCTCTTGAGGAGAAGTACTGTTTCTCCCCTAATGCAAACCAAAGCTGAAACACTTATAGTAGATAGCGGACTCATAATGCAGCCTGGCACGTTTTTCAACCTGTACCTTTTACAAAACAGAAGTGAGTAAAGGAAGTGTTCCTTCAATAAAGGATCACCAGCATAACTGTTCTTAATACATGGAAACAGAAAGGCAGTAATGGGCAATGATTCCATCAAGTTTGTTGTCTCTATCATGCAACTGAACATCCTCCTACTAATTTGAAAATATTAATTTGTGCCATGTTATAATACATTCATTTCCTTACACTAAAAATGAAGCTAGATTTTGCAACAGTACTGACAAGCTAGGGACTCCAGCAATGGGTTACAAATTCCAATGGGTCAATCAGAGTAAACAAAAATTTCAATGACTGAAATTTGAAGCTTGATTGCAGTTTACAAATACAAGAAGATTCCCAGAATGAAGAAGATTCACTGATTCTCAGTAGTGTGAAATACACATGGCAAGAAAACAAGTGCAACACAGTTTAAAACAATGGTGGGACACTGTGCAAGAAACAATTGAACAATTGAATTGTTACAGTAGAAGAAACATGCTCCTAAAATCATAAATATTTATTTGCCCCACATTGCTGAGCATGTACTTTTCAGGGCAAGGTGGTCACATCACATGTCATAAGAGAAAAGAAAACAAATATCACGTCTTTGGTGACTGCTCCCAAAATCTATAAACTGACGGCAAATACTGACCTGACCTGTTTTAATTCCTTTCTACTGGCTAGCTAGATAAAACCGCTGACAATTATATAACTTGTAAATGCATTCTACACTAGTCAGTACATGAAATGTCAACTGTGCTATGTGCATCTACAGATGTACATTTGTTCTACAAAACAAAGACAGTGTTCTAACCTGTTTCCTCCATACCTGATAGACTTCAAAGCTTTGTAAGGTGAAGTGCTTGAAAATTTTTACAGATCCACCTCAGCACATGAGTAGCTACCTTGTACCAAAGAGTACACCATAATTCTCAAAAACATGGTAATAAAACTTTATCCTCACCCCTTACTGCCCCTCCTCCACCATCTGTCCTTTCATGTTTTCATCAAGCCTTGTATCAGAAATTATGAATGAAAACATGACAACTGAGAAACAAAGCAGCACAAATACAGACCTGCAATCACAGCCTGGCCCCAGGGTAATTTTTTTGTACGAGCTTGAAGTTTTATTGGCCTTTTTTTACCTTTCTTGGACTGTTTTCTTTCTTTGCTGAAAGGCTTCAAATCTTTTTTCAACATGATAATGTCAATGGAGAAAGAATCACCTATATCAACCTTTGACCTCACAAATATATTAAATCCTGTTCAAAGGGACAGTAACATCAGTTTAGAAAAGATATCCTTTTTTCTACTGTGTAAAATCTTGTGACAGCCGTTATCTCAGCGAAGTGACATGACTAATGACTTGGGCTCTACTAACTGATTCTTACATGAAATTCTAAAAAATCTGGCCTTTGTTGGCCTGGCTATGCTAATACTTTGCTCACTTTATAATAAGTTTATAATGAGGTGATCACTTCTTTCCCGCTCAAAATTACACAGACACTGTTAGGTTGATATATATCAAGTATATAACAACATAAGGGAGGCAAAGACATAAAATATCACAGGTTGTCTAGAGCAGCAGCTTCTCCACTGGAATTTGTAAGCGATAACAGACAAAGATAAAAGATTTAAGTTGCCTATGAAATAGTTTAATCACTCTCTGGCACTATTTACCTTCTACCAAATTAACATGGGCCGGGAGAAACATTTAAAGGAATCTCACAAGCTGAAGATGATATTCAGGCTATTCAGTTGTACCTCTCATTCCCGGCTGACCTGGAAAAGAGACAAAATTTTGAAGTTAAGTGTGTTTCTACAGCGAATGGTTTGAGCACAACCATGCTGGAACTGATTTAAGCCACACCAGTGATGTTCCATATTCCAAAATAGGGGAGGAGCTTCACGACAACACTGGAAAAAGAAGTAGAAATGACCAGTACCAACTTACCTTCAAGATGAACTATGGTAAAGAGAATTATGCAATAAATTATCTAACTAAAATGCATCCTGCATCTAACAATTGAGATATCCTATTTACAAGCAAATTACAAAGGCATATTACAAACACAATACTTAACTACGTTACACAGTTTGATGATTCTTACTAAGGATGTTATAAGCATAATCGCATTGAAGCTAAGTTATAAAGTACTGAGCTCACTATAACACACTATAACAGGCTCACATACTCTTTTACTTGACACTTTAAGAATAAAATACCCCCTGACCCCCTCCCCATGGGAAACATTTTTTGGAATTATTTCAACATCTTTTACCTTTCTCAAGACATGCCTTTTCAATGTTTGATGGTTCTGAAGTAATTCATTGCCTATGCAAAAATAATGATAAGGGGGGTTGAACAGTGTCAACATTTCATTTTTAAACCTACGTGAATGTTTGCTTTAGTACTAGCCACACAGTTTGTGAAGTGTGGTCAGTGATATTTGTATTTTGCAAAAAGGTAAGTGTAACTTGCAAAATTAATCCCTAAGAACATCAATGTCACTGCTGTCCTTGAAATGAAGTTTGATAAACAAAGAGTAACATTACACGTCTTTTGTGAGTCCCTCTTTTGACTTCACAAATTTGGATATCTGGCTTATGTTTAGTCATGATATGAGTTTATAACAGCAATTACACTCTAGAATGGTAAACATTTGATGGATTTTGATGGGAATTGAGGCTGATTTTAGGATTTTAATGCTTTTTTTTAAGTTAAACATCCAAATATGTAATTTTCATGTCACCAGACCTTTAACCATTCTCATGCCACAGTTGATTCTCTTCTAGAATTTCCTGAAAGCCTTCAGTGCTTCAGTGCTTCCTCTGCTCAATGGTTCAAATTCTCCCAAGAGAATCTTTAAGCCCATCCTCCAATCTCAAAAACTATAGGAGCACCTCCCTCCCAGCAGTTTCATTAACTATGGCCTATGGCAACTTGATACTGCTAAAAAACAGCAGTAGCCAGCCCAACCTTTCAAAACAATCTACTTTACACCTTATATTTTGTTATTTGAGAACCTCGAAAATGTAGCATCTCTGTACAGCCAACTTTGCTGTGACATCTACAATTTCTGCTCTGCACTTACCAATCCGAGAAGCCTGCATGCATTTGGTGGTGTAGTTCAAATGTGACTCCCTTCTGTGTCAATCAAGAAACATTGACCAATCACAAACTTTACCAACATCATTACTAGGGATAGAAGAAAATGTTTCTTTCCCAGCACGCGAGTCAAATTTCCCACAATTTTTACATGTTTGATGTGCAAAACTAGCCACATTTCTCTACAAATGCCCATATTTCCCTTCAAATACCAAAGTTTACTGGCGACAAGCTTCAAACATTGCTGATTTTTTTCCACCCATGATCACTATATTTTCACATCAAGAGAATGAAGGTCTTAGACCAAGAAAACACTCACATGTACAATAGCTGGGAATGAGCACTATAGGACAGTGCTCACACAGTCTTAGTTATCAACTGGATCCACAGTACTCTGTATCTTACTGAAGTCAAATGGTTCTCCCATAATTCTTTCATACAGCTTGTTGATGTCATCGCAAGTTGTTTCAAAATGAGTGGTTGCATCAAAGGAAGAAGAGATAAAGATCTGTCGGAGAAGGAAAGATAATCTTGCTTCATAAAAGTTCCATTCTCAAAGGCTTTTCTATATCATGAGTAGGCCAGTTTTCAACCTAGACTCACAAGCAATGTCAGTTCAGTGTAGAGTTACCTCACCAACAGCATATTAACTCTTCTACTGCCCTGTTCCACCCAATCACATTTATTTTCTTTTGGAATGATGTGTACACTGGAAGTCTGACAGCCACTGAAATTAACAATATTCTACCAACCCTGTCAGAGAACCCTCTTGGAGCTAAATCTACAGCAGTGATTGGTTATGTGCTAATAAAGCCAAATATATTGGTACACAGCATTTTTACCAATGTCACAGGATTTTGTGTGAGGGATGCAAAGAACCTTTCAGGGGACACAAATTTTTTCCCGGCCCAAATCATGTTACCTGACAATGAACACGCACCACACACAGAACAGTGTACACTTTCTGCACTCTGAAACTTGAGCCAAACTAGCACAGAGTCCTCAAACCTTTTGCAACAACACTGCATCCTTGCATTGACTGCCTGAGTAGGTATGCCTTATAGTCATGCTGCTCCCACACCCCAACATTTGTTCATATTCTTTGGTCAAATTGGCGCTTACTTTACTTTGATACTTTGACTGCCACAAAACCTAGTCAAGTTGCCTTTCTTTTTTTTTTAGTACTACACTGCTGCTCGTAATGTTCCTGCAAAGGTTGTACTGTTATAGCATATGTGCAATTTGCTATAAAGAAATATTCGATCTTGGTGGTACATGGCTTTCACTGTTTCACTTCAGCTTTGTTAATCTAAATAATGTTAGTCGTAACTAGAGGAATTATTGAACTTGGCAAACCAAAAAAGTTCTGAGAATAGAATCATTTGAGATGCAGTGCTGTAGGCGACATGATGTAGTGGTAGTTACAGAAACTCTCAGCCAACATGAATGGCGGACAAGTAACTTAGTGCTTGCATAAGGGCACAAGTCCAGGCTTGCATTCATGCAGGCATTGTCTTCTTGCGATGTACTATATCAAATTTCTGAGCATGCATGGTGTTCAAACCAGCAATGCTTATAATGAAATTCAAATAACAACCATCAAGAATCCATTCTAATTTGTTTAAAACTAAGTGTTAGTCTATCAAACCACATTCAGATGCTTACGATAGTAGGAAACCTTTATCATGAAGAAACAACACTGAAGATGTACTGTAAATATTGAACTAATTACTGTTCGTCACAGTCTACGCCTAGGCTGTGCCAGTGAGCTGTGCAGGATGCTGCCAATGACATAATTTTGATTGAACTACAGATTTTTTTTTTCAGTTTGGGTTTCAGATGGACTGCACAGAGACGAAATGGGTCATTCAAACAGCCATTCTGTAGTAATTATTAATCTGTTTAGGAACAGACAACTATCATTTCATTTCAAAATTTATCTAAATATTAAGCAGCTGAGAAGCGAAAATGCACATGTCATGCCCACTTTAAGGTTATCACACAAACAATTTTACTGCTTTGAATAGTTTGTTGGTGTACACTTTTGAATTTTTGACATGAAACAACACCCAGGGCTGTTTGCAATAGGTAATGTTTGCAAAGAAAAACTATTGATAGAGTTTACTGAAGACTGAATGGTTTAACAGGGATGAAAAGTATTTTATATCTGTGCCAACACTGATGCAATGTTAACACTGTATTATTCTTTAAAAGGTGAGTGCCTTCCACAGCACTGTTCTTCCAAATAACTTTGGTATGTTTCAAAACGACTTACGCTTAATCTTAAGTTTGATTTATCATGAAATAGACTAATATAAAATCGAACTTAACAAAGAGTGCAACTCTTGAGAGTGAAACAGGGCCCTGATCTTACCTTGCTTTCTGACCCATCATCAGTAGGTTCATAAATATCACTAATAGATAAAAATTTCTCTTTAACTGGTCCAAGCAGCTTGAACGCTGGCTCCAACTCACTCTCTGGATCATCTGTCTCCACTGTTGTTGATACAGTAGCAATGTAATAGCCCTTTTCTGCCACATTGTGGGCAAATGAAACGCAGGATACATAGATATCTGTGGAATAAACAAACATCCGTGTAACCAGAAGTGTCCATGTCGAACATTTTTAACAATTCAAATACACAAACTCTGTAATAGAAAGAAAACACCATCCCCACATTAACTAAAATCTAATCCTTTAAAGTCCCAGTACGACTTTGTATACGAATTTGGATAAGAGAAATGAGTGGTGCTTAAGGTTACTTAAACCCACATACAACCAGAGAAATGATTTGTTGGAGAAAAAAGACATTTATGAAAGTGAATGGTTGTTTTAAACAAATTGTGGTTGTAAATGTAACGGCTGTTTCAATATGCACAAGGTTCATCACGGTGGGAAGGTCTAGACCATTATGAATATTCATTACTCAGCTGCTTTGAGATCGCATCATGTCGATGACTTTGCAGCACGATGCAGCCAGTGTACATACTGCATACGCACTTGCTTACCTTATTTTCATTGTGCACTAATCAACGGCGAATGCTAGGCTACGATGTGCTTGATACACGAAGAATGTAGCTATAGGGCCGTAACACACAAGCATTCAACTTGCGTGACATTGGCGGCCCGACACAGGCGTTCGTAACATAACGTACATTATATACACTATAATAAGACAAGGTAAGTCATTTCTCACAATATGTACTGATAAGAAGTAGGCCCAGTCGCACTTCACTGCCAGTGCTTCCACATTCTAAATTCATTTTCCTGAAATGGCCGATTTCAGCTAATTTTAGATTCCATTTCAGGAAAAATAAATTTAGAGTGTGGAAGCACTGGGCTTACTTCTCAGATCGAAACATCTTTCCTTGTCTCATTATATATGTATATAGTGTGAAGTATATGTACGTAATGTTTCGAACGCCTGTGGCTGTGCCAGGCAACGTTATCTTGCTTAGGATTTCAGGTGAGGTTTTCCTCCTTTTTCATGTTAGTTGTGCTGCAATTTTGTTGGCGTGGGTAATTATTTCTAACTACAATTCAATTCTAAGCCTACACTAACCTGAGTATAGTCCTAGGCTGTTTGTGTAGTCCATCCGGTTCGAATATACATTTCATTACAGTTGAGCATGTAGACAAGGCACCTATAGTTGTTTATTCATGAATATTCATAAGCAAACAGACTTTCATTGGTTCATACTCCTGACTGATAAGCTCATTACGAGGAGAGAACTCGAATTTCAGTTGGCAAGCCGAATTCAACATCTGCATTCCGGACAAAGATTACTCCTGAAAGAAGCTAAGACTGTTCTTCTAGGTATGTTAGAGCCTCTTAAACTGTTACCAACTTCATATATCTGGCTCTCGTGCTATGACGATTTTTGGCGGTTTAAGTATTTCTTTATACAAAGTCGTACTGGGACTTTAAATGAAACGTTCTTATGAACTGGGAAAATGGACTATGGAAAATTTTAAACTAGAGCACCAATGGTGCTGAAGCTCATACCTTCAACTAATTAAGGGTCCCTGGCTTGTAGTCTTTGTTAGTACAAGCATCGTATGACTTTAAATGATGTCAAATGGCTTATGACCCCAAATCTCACATACCCTGATGGCACCTTCCTGAATGTCACAAAAAATTTGTCATGCTATCTTTGCTTTGTAAGTTGTTTCATGAATACAATTTAAGAAAGCAAAAGCCCCTAGGGCCCATCTTTGGCCTTGGACCCCAAACTTTGGACCAAAATTCCACAAAACCAGAAACAGATCACTAACCAAGCATCATTATAACAGACTGTCAACTCTGTTAAACATTAACTGGAGGAAAAGTTAATCACTTGCAATACTACACTCTAGCGGAGGCCGGCCTCCTCTACTGTGTGATCAAACTTGCCAGGACCTTAATACGGGTAAGTGAGGGTTACAATTGTAGATAGGAGGTAAGAGAGGGGCGATGTAGATTGGACCCTATGGTCCATCTTGGGCCTTGGACCCCAACTTGTTAAACACCCTGAAGGTACCACTACCTGAATATAATTATGACAAACCATCAACATTGTACAAGAGAATCTGCAGGTGTAAGCAATTTGCAAAATGTCATAAAAAGGGCCATAGGGCCCATATGGGACCATAGACCCAAACTTCCAGAACACCATAAACAGATCACTAACCACGCATCATTATGACAGGCCTTTAACTCTATGTCGTACGGAGCGTGACTGTGTCACGCAAATCGAGTTGGCATTTTCAAAAATTCATAACTTCGTCTTGCAACATCCACCAGCCTTCATTTAACCACCATAATTAAGCCAACAAATAGATCTATCAAATGCTACTATTTTTTGGGGGGGTTGTATACTGAAAATTTTTCACAAAATACCAAAAAAGAGTTGTTTACATTCAAAAAATGCCCCAAAAAATGCCAAAATTGATAAAAATGCCCTAAAGTTTTCAAGGAGTCATTTCAGGCCCTTAGGAAAGGGTCATCTTACTCCATATACTTTCTCTGAATACCTTAGACCCTAAAGAAACATCATGAGAGGTGATTAGATGCCAGGTATAGGGAATTCAGAGATATTTCAAGTAGAATATCAAAAAAATGGGTCATTTTTGGTCAAAAATCGACATTTCAGGCCCGAAATCAACCAAAAAGTAAAAACTCCTAGCTCAACAACGGAAAGTCCAATCTTTTTCATTTAAACACCAAAATGTTCTTTACAAAATTCCGTACATAAAAATATCAACATTTATGCATAAATGACAAGGGTAGGGTGAGTTAGAGAGGTTCAAAGGTCCAAACATACTCAGTTTTCAAAAATGCGTAAATTTTGACCCAAAACATGCATTTCTGACCCAAAAATCCCCTCCCAATATCAAAAATTATAACCCACAACACCCCTCCAACTTTTCTACTCACTAAAATGGCCATTTAGAGCTACCTTACAAAGCCCATGCAGCTCTATTTATACATCCAAAGTTGTTTACGTTTCACTGTGCACTGAGCCATAGCTCTCTGTGTAGAGGTCATATAGGTCAGTGTGTGTGAGTTCAGTGTGGGCTGTATAGCAAAAGTGTAGCAAAAGTAAAACGGTCATATCTTCCTCATTTTTGGTCCAATTCCCTCAAATTTGGTATCAAATGAAAGAGAAAAGATAGCCAAATAATCTCCTGTACCATAAATTACAAAAAAATAGTGGTCTGTATTTTTTTTTATCGGTTTTATACGATTTTTTATGAAAAACCGTATGACGTCATCTAATTTGCATATTTGCATACATAATGAGATTATTTTACAAAAATAAAATGTGCATTCAAATCCCCCATCTTTGCTCTTTCCAATGATATGTAGGTTCTCACAGAGAATATTCTTCTAAATCAACCAAAAAATTCCTGAAAATATTCCTCCTTTTAATACTCAAAACACCTTACGGCTTAGCGTTAACTCTGTTTAAACATTAACTGGAGGAGGAATTGACCATTTTGCAATATTTCACAAAATGGACCCTAGGGTACATTGGGCCTTGGACCCAAAATTTCTGTACACCCTAAAAGAACCATTAACAGAGGATCACTATGACAAACACACCCACGTGCTCTGACAATGCACACACAATGGAAATTGCCAATAGAAATCCCATTAAGCAGTTCCCTTTAAACTAACCTAAACAACTGCACAGGATTGACCTCTTCTACACAGACAGTTTTAAAGAGGTTGCAGCACAAAGAAAAATAGGTAGTAAAGTGATTTTGTGAGACTGGTAAAATAGAGGGGTGGCACAAAATTGGTTAGAAAGGTATCAAAAGTATTCTTTATCCCAAATTGGAGAAGTAATTTGTAAGGACCATTAACAGAACTTCATTATGGCAAATCATCAACACTGAACAACACAATTTGTAGGAGAAAAAGTATTTTGTAAAATTTCATACAATGAGCCATTGGGGCCCACATGGGACCTTAGACCAAAATTCAAGAACACCATAATGAGATCACTAACCAAGCAATATAATGAGAGGCTGTTACGTCTCTTTACAGGGTTCGTACACTTTATAAAGGAGTAAATTCCATGCTTTTTCCACGCTTTTCAAGTCTCTTTTGATAAGATTTCCAGGCCCATTCAAACAGCAGGCACGTACTGTATTTAATGTTATTAACTAAGAACTGTTCATGGTTTTGAAATACTGTACTCTCACATTTACAGTTTTGACCCCAGAAGAAGTATATTGTTAGATATAAGTCTTTTCTTTGTGCATGTTGCTTTAGACTATTACAAAATAATACAAATGACCCCATATAACCACTAGCTGACTCAAAATTCCTTAAAATCCCACTAAAGACCATTACTGTATCATATGACAATTGGAAACTAGGCATCTACTTTATCATGTTAGACTTAAACATCTTGGGCTTACCACCCTGGAACTGAGGAGTAGAGGGGACATGCTCCAGGTGTATAACTTTCTGTCTGACAGGAATCCTCTGTTACCTTGTAGTTACTTTAAGGTTCAAAGTAATTCTCGGGTTAGACGCCATTGTAAGAAGCTAGTATTAAAGTGTTTTGCAAGGCTTGACATTAGGATCGAAGTTCAGCTTCTCCCAAAGAGTTGTCAACGAGTGGAATCGAGGGTAGTTCATTGCTTCAAGGTTAACATCGACAAGTTCTTCCATGACTGTGGTAGAATCTAATTTTACTGGGCTCATTTGATGTTGTTTGGTTGTTAATTTTCAGTTAAGGGTTTATGGACTTTAGGGCATGTTATGGGGCCTTAGCCCTCCTTTGCCCTTCAAACTGTTATGTTAATTAATTCAAGACTATGTATGCCAAAAAAGCTTTAATAAAAGAACCGTTTTCATTGCGTAAATGTAAAGACCGAAAATGATCGTTATGGCCAAAACTGACCATGCCTTGACCCACATCCCAGATGAAGTACACTGCGTGAAAGGCCCGGTACAATCGCAATAGCTCACTCCACTGCACTGATATCAGCTAAAAATACTCACATTTTTTCCAGTGATGGCCCTTGCCCATCAGAGATCATGAATGTACAAACATGTTTTACTTTCACAAAGGAGAGATCCGAGTTCCGAAATTAGGGGTACGATCCTGAAGCAAAAGCTCACATGCATATTGCATCTGTCTAGGCTGGCAGACAACATAGGTCTCATTCATTCATGGATGTAAGCTATGTGATCGCATCATAATTTGCTGAAAATAACCCAATCGGCCAAAATCCCCAAAATATTTTCTTCACATGTGCAAAAGACCCTTTTCTAACAATGTGCACTGTATTTGCATGCCTTAATATGGAAATTTCCCCTCACAGATCTTTTTCCTCTGAAAGGACTCTGCAGTTTGCTGTATCCTATCATGTAATATATATTATCCCCCAAACCTAGGCTATATACGTGCATACAGAGCACACTGGTGTAGCTGTCTTCGAACGATGTCCGAGTTATCATTCTTGAAACAATTTCCACAATAGTTTTTACTGTTTTTTTTTAAACTCTGATTAATTATTTTAAATGGGGGAGGTCATTTGGTTATAGAATGACATTGCAGCATGTCACAGTCTGCCAAAATATGTTAGAAATTGGACACTTAAACGATACAACTTGAAATGGGGTCCACGCATTTCAGCGGTTGCAGTCAGCTGAATATGAAATGGGAAGCTACTCAACGATCTCATGCTGCGGCACACCGTAGATCCGTTCCATGGAGAGAGTGAGAAGGTAATCACACAGAATGACCAAAAATGATCGGAACTGGCCGTTGTGGTACGAAAAATTGAAGCTCTCGTAAAATTGTTTGATAAATACACTTTACTTTTTTATGAAAGAAATATGTTCACATTTTCCAGGCTGTTTCTAATAATTTCCATGCTCTGTTGCCCAAATTCCAGGTTTTTAAGGCCTGGAAAATGAATTAACTGAATTCCATGCTTTTCCAGCTTTTCCAGGCCCCGTACGAACCCTGTCTTTACACATTTAATAGAGAAGAAGTTAATTACTTTGCAATATTTCACAAAATGGACCCAACGGTCCATTTTGGGCCTTGGACCCAAAATTCCTGAACACCCCGAAGGGACCAATAACAGAGTAACATTATGGCAAACCATCAACATTGTACAAGAGAATCTGTAGGAGGAGAAGCATTTTGTAGAATTTCATAAAATGGGCCCTAGGGTCCATATTGGATTTTGGACCAAAAATTCCTGAACACCCCAAATGGCCCACCACCCAAGGAACATTGTGCCCAAGTTTCAAACAAATCCATGAAAGCATGTGGGAGGAGAAGCATTTTGAACAAGTGTGGACAGACAGACAGACAGACAGACAGACAGACAGATAGACAGATAGATAGATAGATAGATCTAGAGTGACGCCGCGTGATCACAATAGCTCACACCAGCATGCTGGTATGAGCTAAAAATATAACCCTCCATAAAACAAATATTCAGATGAATAATTTTCCTATTTTCTTATTCTTCCTTTTGAACTTAGGTCTTTGGCTTTCATCTTTGAATTCTGGCAGATTTAAACTCTTCACTCTCCCAAATCTTTTCATTTTTGCATTTTTTAGCACTTGTAAAGTGCACTGAGCAACTCTTGTTGGGTTCTGTGCTATACACGACTAATTATTTATTATTATTTTTTGGTTGAAATGCTGCAGATTCATCATTTAAGTAATGAGCCAGCACTAGCCAACGGCCATTTTGGAATGCCTGAACCTTTGGATGTTGTCCACATGCTCCTACTTGTGTGTGAATTCTGATCAAGACTGTCCACCTTATACCACAGGAATAGTTTGACAAAGTTCAAATACAAAGAAAATTGAACCTACTGTTTGAGAAAAAAATTCAAAATAAGTTTTATCCACTCATTTATTATGTGTATCAAATAGTAAAAAAATGGTAACAAAAGAACTACGCTACCCACCAACTGTTGCAACATAACCTACAATAAAATGTGGATAAGGGCTTCTGAGACTGAATAGTTATGACTGTTTGCCAGGCTTAAAGGTCCACCAGAGTATCAATAAAATGGAGGTTTTTCCCATGACAGTGTGTTCCTAATTGCCGTGCTGGCCATCAAAGCAAGTGCACAGGTTTGTTAAGTGTACACACAAGCACAGCAATAACTGAGGTACATTTGTAACACGATCAATGCCTTGCCACCACAGTGTCCAATGAAGACAGACATGCATAACACAGTGACAGACCACTACACTTCTCCCATTTGGTACTGACCACTTACCATAGTTGCGGGAAACTTGATTCTGGGGAATGATGATTTGAGTGGATTGAGCGTCTGAAGTGTTTGGAACTGGGTGATTCAATATGCAGATGCACCGCACGACTTTCCCAACAACTTTCACTTTATCTGGAAAGTATGATGGGTCTGCAATGACCATGTCACACTGAGCGGTCTCGCCTTCTGAAGTGACTCCAGTGACCTTTCCCCCTTCCATGGTAACTCCTTCAAAAGGTTTGTTGAGCATGTAAGTGCCTCCATATATGGCAGACAGTCTGAAAGAGCAAAATATGTTACCTTTATCACAAATCTTTGATGTCATCAGTGCAAACAACTGGATTAAGAGTAAGACTCCTCAAGCGTTGGACCGATTATCAGTGTTCGATATTGATATCAGGAGATATCTCCCATTTTCATCCTCTATCCTTATTGGTGAAATTAACCTTAACTACTGACAATACCAAACCAATATTTCTCATCCTATACTTCATAAAAATGTTATATTATTTAGTACGTTTGTCTATGAGTTCCAATGTTTCACCTCATGAAAATGACAAAGCACCTAGTGGTAGCACCAAATAGTCTTTGGTTTAGTTGACACTATGCCCATTTCTCACATATCAGTATCTGATTGGTATTGGTCAATACTGGGAATTGAAATACTGGTGTCGATCATCATCACAATCCTAGCCTCCCCAAAAACTTAACTAAAAAGCCTTGCTTTCAACCTGCATTATATAACATTAACCTCAACACAAAATCTAGTCTCATACTTACATATTTACTAAGAGAGAGCTAGTGTGAGAGTCTGTAAAGAGTGCATGTCTTTTGGTAAGAGCAAAAGTACAAGTGTATGCCTTGTTTCAAGAGTTAGGGTCCATCGTTATCCATTAACACTGTTCAATGCTCAAAGAGTACCTAAAAGTCTTGCATTACAGGACTACATATACTCGAGGTTGAAAAATGAATTTCATTCATCAAAACCATTTTCATAGCTTCCTCCATTAGTGACATATAAAATGTTGAAATTCATTCACTTGATTTGAAATAGCAGATTGCACAATAATTTGTGATGTCCTTTTTGTACAACTGACATTACCTGCTTTTGTTTCCTTTTGAAATTAAGATGGTTATATATGACCTTAAAACATTTACTGTTCCCTTGCATAGCATGTTGTATGCAGAGGGCATATATAGCCAAGACACCCTATGACAGTAAGACAGTGATCACATTTTGGCACAGGTGCAGTGGCCTTCAAAAAAAAGAATAGCAAAGATGGGAATTTGAGTAGTACAACAAGAGCCCAATGGGCACTGTGGTTCCTTGCTGAATGTAATGAAACTGAGCCAACTACTGAATGAACCAGTATTTCTGTTGATTCACAAAATCTGCTCTGTAGACAATGCACACCTTGTGTTAACACATTCAAGCATAAATAAATTGCTCTGAAGAAATACAGGCACTTCAAGGGATATCAACACAGACAGTATACAGTTACAATTTGTTTTATTCAATTAAGCAATCACAATTCATGCACGCTCAATGGTATCTGATCCAAATGATCAGTACCTTAGTTCTCTTTATAAAACTAACAACCCATAGTAGCATTTAATTAATCAATTCCAATTTCTGCAAGCTCACATGTCCTAATCTAAGGACAAATGTCTGTCTAGTGAACTTACACAAGTCCTCTGCTTTGTGGGCAGAGAATCTTCTGCAATATTAAAAAGCGGTATTTGATGCAGGTTTTCATATGGCAGAATTATGGATTTATAAAATCATAATACTATAATTTCAACTAAAATAGAGATACTTGGCATCTCTGAAAGATGTCCCACATCTTTCAGTCATTTGGTGAATGTGATCTTAATGTGCTGGAATGATACAGTTTTGTGCTTATATTTGACTTTAGGAATTCTTGGCAATTTGCTTTTTGGCATCTGGTGATTTCACCTCTGACATCAGACAAAACTCATATGGGTTTTCTGCTGGATTTAATGCAACACCTCAAAGCATAAATCTATTCAAGCTTCCTACACTGAGATATAGAGTTGAAAATGTTTGCAGAGTTTGACCTCCAGTGACCCCAGATGACCTTTGGTCTCCACCAAAAAATATTTTCCCCACCATAAGGCATCCACACACTAAGTATGAAATTAATCCAAGCTTCCTACCTTGAGATATTGTGCTAACAACAAGGTTATTAGTTGGTGACCCCAGATGACCTTTGACCTCCACCAAAAACTGTATGGCACAGCTTCTCACTATGGCGGATCTATATACCAAGTATGAAATCTATCCAAGATTCTTTCTTTGAGATATTGTGTTAACAAGGTTTTCAGTATTTGACTCTCAGTGACCCCAAATGACCTTTGACCTCCACCAAAAATGACAGGATTTATCTTCTCACCATAAGTCATCCACATACCAAGTATGAAATCTATCCAAGCTTCCTACTTTAAGATACTGTGTTAACAACAAGTTTTCAGTACTTAACCCCCGGTGACCCCAGATGACCTTTGACCTCCACCAAAAGCTACAGCATTTATCTTCTCACCATAATGCATCCACATACCAAGTATGAATTTTATCCAAGCTTCCTACCTTGAGATATCGTGCAAACAAGGTTTTCAGTCTTTGACCCCTGATGACCCCACATGACCTTTGACCTCCACCAAAAACAATAGGGCACACCTTCTCACTATGACGGATCCATATACCAAGTTTCAGTTTAGTCCAACTTTCCCTTGTTGAGATACAGCCTACCGAAGCAAGTGTCACACACACACACACACGCACACACACACCCATACACACACACACGCCAAGCTGACTACATAGGTTCCTTTTGCTAACGCAAGGAACCAAAAATGACATCACAAATTATTGTGCAATCATTTTAAATGGCATGGGATAAGCTTTTTTTATATCTCAGCTCAGGAATGTCTTGTGAGGATGGAAGCTGGACCATATGGATGCATTCTGGACCATATGGATGCATTTTTCAAGGTTTGAAATTTTTGACTTCAGGTATACTAAAACTCAAAACACTTTTAAGTACGAGAACAAACACAAATCTACTCTCACCAGTATTAGCACAAAACTAAACGTGCACCAAAGTTTGCAAGTGTGGACAACATCACCATCACAACAAAATCTTCTGTCTATTTAATCCCACACTTTAAAGTTAACATTTCTGTATTGTAGTCAAATGCAGCCTCCTGCATCTGAGCCTACATATAGTGAACTTAACTGTCCCCCAACAACTGCTACAGTTTAGTGGATAGACATGTATTTGCTTATTCATTGACCTTTATACTTGCCCTCCACAGAGGACATGCTTCACTACTGAGTGTTTGTCCTCTTAGCATGAATACTCCAGTTTTAGTTGTGATGTCATATGCATAAGGTCTATGAATGGGAGCTTTGGGGTTCAATTCCCAGTTTAGGTCATTGTAGATAAAAGTTGCTCATTCCAGAATGACACATAGTTTTCAGATCTCTTATGACCTAAATTGAATACATACCAAATATGAGCTAATTGTTTTAGTCATGAGCCACATGAAAGGGACTTCTCATCCATAAGCCCTATAGGTTTCTCTTGGTCACTTAACACCATAAAATGACTGCTCTTTAAAGGTTTGGTGACCTGCACCAAAAATAGCTGCTTTCACTCATTGATATGAGCATCTTAATTGAGCAGATACCAAATATGAATAAGAGTTGAGTTAGAAGCAACCTGATATGAGTTTTCATTTTAAGCCTCTTGTAGGTTTCCCCTCTTTTCTGGTTACTTCGCACCATAAAGCAACTGCCCAAAACAAGTCCTGAACTGCTTCGAACTTACCGAGCAAATCCTTGCGGTAACTCTCCTAGACCATACAGAGGGTACAAGTAAGATGACTTGCCGTAACGTCCTAGAGACTGGGTGTACAACTGAATCTTCTTGAGAGTAGGAAGACAAGGCTTATCCATGTACCTTAGGATGAAAATTCATATTTTTTGTTCAGTACCTTCAAAAGTGCATCCTTCATTAGATGAGGTGCATGGCCCATTACAAAATGGACATGTTTGGAAGATGCACCATTTTTCAATAATAATATTTGGTGGTCACGTGCCATGGGGTGATTCAGCACTATCATCAAAAGCTTTCAACGAATGAAATTATTCATACTATCGCACGAATGAAAAACATTCATTATTTGTTTTATATAACACCTTATAATTTTGCTAGTAGTTGGTTAAATTTCTGTTTTGGCGGTCACTATGGATTCGTGTTTGTCCGTGTAGTAGCTCCATGGTTTGTCGTTTTCTAACTGCGCGTTTATATAGGCCTGCCTGATAAAGAGGGATTCTTTGTGACGTCAAGCGCGTTGGATTCTTAGGCACTGAAGGGCAAAACACACATACGCAGTAACCGTATTTACAGCACACGCGCACGGCATTACCACAGATACTTCTGTGACACAATGGACGCTTGTCCTTCAAAACCAAAGAGACGCGCAATCACTTGACGTCGGTGAAACAATGTACGATCCCCAGTGCTGCAGTGATTTATTGAGACGCGATACAGCCTGTACGTAGCGCGCTCAATGCATCGCTGACTCATTGCCGTGGGTTAGTATATACTAACCAACGGTCGAGCACCGCAATCTTGATGATAGTGCCGAATTACGCATGGCATGTGACCACCAATCTTCCAATCAGATGTAGAGAAATTAATAAGGTGTTATATAATATACTATAACACATGGCGGTTACGTCAGCTATCACTGCTGTACGTACAAACTATGCCGCAACTCAATAAATGAATGCAGCTTTGGGGATCGCACACTGCATACCGTACGTAAGTAATAGGTACATAAACAAACACGTAGCTAGCAAACGACAAACATGGAGCTACCACACAGACAAACAAGAACCACAGTCACCACCAAAACACAAAATTGCTGAACCAATAACTAGATCAAAGTTATAAGGTTTTATATAAAACAAATAACGAATGTTTTTCATTTGTGCGACAGTATGAATAATTTCATTCATTGAAAGATTTAACATTCTATTCAACTCGGCTTCATACTATCGCACTCATAAACATTCATTATTTGTATACTATCAGCTACAGTGTTGGGTGACCTTTCCCACTTATAGCACTTAATGGAAACAACACAAATTTCAGGAACTTGACACAGAAAAAACGAAAGGACATTTATTTTATAATTCTTTTTAACGATCAATGATAATCTAAAAGTTCTGTTAACTATGAAAACCCATCGATTTTAGTCCTGAAATTACAATGTGAGATAGCTAGACCAGGCAAGTGTTTTCCATACATGAATGTGTGTACATAATGAAGAGAAGTAAGACACTCACAGATTTCAAAGCTGTACCTCATGCGGTATGTTTCAAAGAATAATCTAACAACTATAGGACTACATTTTACAGTGCAGTACCCTCTGGTACTAAATGAGTCATACAAATCCAAACATGTTAAGCAAATTTCCACCATTTCTTTCATATGGGTAGGGGTGGCTGTGAAGTCACATTCAGGTAGAAAGGAACAAGTTGATGGCTTATATGAGCAAACATAATCCTGCCGGGTTTCCATTGGCAACATGACCATTGACCCCAAGCCTGTATGGACACCCAAAGCAATAGAAATCAGTAAATCTCAAAAGTTATGGTACTGATGGGCCTAAGATGGGCTTCCTAAAAGACAGCTTAACTTAGCTTTATGTCGACTTACGAATCTTCTGTGTACAAGGCTATTGCATGGCCTGTGAAGTCCCGTGTGCCCTGGTCCAAGTTATATTTTTCAAAAACATCCCTCATAGTTTGGTTGGGATCAATACCTTTGAGTGTGGCAGGGTTGTTCTCATCAAGTTCATCACAGAATTTCAAAAGGCTGGCAAAGCGCCTCTTTTCAAACATTCCCATCAAAGCTGTAGGTACAATCAGACATTAAAGTGATACTTGTAATTCTTAACCTTCCAGCTTACCGATATTAAGGAGAGAAATTCTCGGCAAGTTTTGGTTTAGAAATACTTGGTTTTACACTTCTGTAATAAGGAAAGATGAGTATGTAAGCAACTAATATGTTATGATGTACTGTTTCAACTAACAATACTATGAATAACTGACTCAATAATAGCTTCTAGATATTACTAGCAACCTGTCACAATGGTGTATGCACTGCATCAAGATGGCTCCATTAATGTAAAACAAATGCTTACTAATGGTACTGGAGATTGAGAGTTCTCTACTACTCTTAAGAGACCACTTCACTATGAATTTCAAACAAATGACTTCATTACCAATTAAAGAATACCTATATGGATTAGAAGATAAGAGAAAAATATTTTATGAATAATGAAGAACTACTCAATATGATTAATGGAGAGCCAAAGTCCACTGGGAACAGTCATCTTTAGAAGTGGTGAAACATACCCAAACACAATAACATGGAAACCTACGTGAGCTGAGGGCCTCTTTCTCATTGCTAGGAACCTTGTTAATCTTCCCTTTCTTGTAGACATAGCTTCCCTCTATGCATTTGAATTCAAGATATCTGGTTACTCCACTATGAATCAGAAGCTTCACAAGTTGACCTGTTGATTGAAAAAGAAAGAAAAGAAATTAAAAAAATGAATTAATACAAGTAAGTATTTCAAAGAAAGGCTAATGTATTTAACACACCTTGAGTACTTTGATATATTACTTAAATTGCAAGAACACAATACATAAAACAGTGGTTTTTGTACATAAAATGAATATACTGTAAAGTGTGGAATACACTAACATCAGCAAACGTCTTCATGCTCCTGACACCTTGTATGCAGGTGATATCAATGAAAATTGCTGACTTTTCATTTACAGGTATATCTGATCACTTGTTGTGCTTTTCTTTTTCTTTGCTTTGCACGTTTCATTTCCTCTTCCTCTTTCTTTACAAGGGTATTACTCATATCACCTAAGTTTCTCCTTCATTTTCTGAAATTCCTTGATACCTTTTTTAATATTTTTTCCTGGCAGATGACATTTAACTAATCACGTATAGTAAGGTGTAGCGGTATTGCCAATATAAAATATCGATATACCGACCTGAAAATATCGATAATATCGATAATATTGATATTTTCGCAGAATGGGTACACACACTATACATATGAAAAAACGAAGTATGGGAAGGTATTACCATGTACCCGGCCCCTGACGACTTAAATGCAGAATTTTACTACGTTGGTAGCGAAAAATAAATCAAGATTTGTGCAGAAAAATTAAAAAAAAAAAAAAACTGTGTTTGCATTTAACATTTGAGTATTTGCAGTCGCGAAGTAACTTTCAATTACTTCTTTGGGAATATGTCTTATATAGCTTTTAGTGTTACTTCAGCATCACACCAGACGATCAAATATCCCTCCATCTCGCTAAAGCAACAGCCATGATCTATAAAAAAATCTGTAGGAGGTCTGCCCCTAAATAACTACAAAATAGTTTCAAAATCTGTGACTATTGGTTTCACTGACCATACAAACATTTTCAAAACGAGTGGCCCAAACATTAGTGTAATTCACACCCCTTACTAGCATGTGCTACGCCGATTCCTTCCACTATCAACAGCTTGTGTTTTAAATATTTTTCTTTCAAACAAAATATGGCATATTTTGATTCGCAAGTTTTGGGATAAGTAAAAAGTGTTCCTTTTGGACTTACGTAAGCCAGGGGCCTTCTCCGTTTGTCACAAAGAAGTACCTCTTCACCTAACTCTCGTAAAATACCTCGCAAGTAGTTCACTATGCAATGCTGCATCAAAACGGCCTTGTTTAGCTAGTCACTATATATCTAAAATACCGACCGATATTTTCGATATCAACTATTTGTCGGTATTACACTCAACTATAACCACAAAGTTACTAGCAGTCGATATTTATACCTAGCTGATCTCTTGTATTCAGACATACAAGAGATGTAGTGAAAATCCAGGCACCGTGCAGTCCGCTGCAGGTCTGCAGCTCGCTTAAGCTTCTCGGCACTCTCGCACGTGTCCGGTACCTGGGATGTCAGAACTTTCCCAAAACTTTCAAGCGCAGCTATAAGAACTTTTACGCAGCTATTTTTGCAGGATTATCCCCATCGTAGCGTCAGCGATCTTTTTTTAATGTATGGAAAAATATTACAGTCGAAACTACTCGCAAATTTCCGCCCAAACAAACAAAATATACATCCCACAAAATAGTTAAAAAACCCTCGTATCAAAGTACGCTGATCCAGTCAAAGGTCACAATACTCCTATGTATGCTGCTGCATAGTTTGTTTGGAAGAGTCCAAACTGTAAATATTTTCTACAGTACTACACCTGTTGCATGTACAGACTGATTGCGGTGTGTTCGTACATGTTTGCATACATTCATGTTGTCAACAGAATTAACGTAAAGCTTCCCCAACGAAAAATTATGAAGCTGTACTAAACCCTGTGGCCTATGGAATCACATGCATAGTACAGTATGTGTACCAACACTGAACTTCTAACGAATGTATTTGCGAAAATGTTACGTTATTTTCTGTTTGTGGAACTTTACTCTGTGAGATAGTCTCAGATAGATCATCCTACAGTAAGTCTGAATATCATGAAAACTTAGTTTACTTGTAAGGTCTCGGAATAAACTTGCATGCAGTAACCAATTCGATCTGTACAAAAAAACTTTTGTGTCACTGATACAGCTCATGAGCTAGCTCTGTACATATTCAGCCATTTACGCCCCACGTGTACTTTGGCAGTCGATCACCAGTCTGTACCGAATCTACTGTGTACACAGTCCTACATTGAAGTATTCCACTGCGTATGCAAACCACAGAAATAATTCATACAGCATGCCTATATGCTCGTAGCATTGTGATGAACAGCTCAGCTCAGTATTGTGCTACGAAGGTCACAAGAGGTGAACCTAGACCTACATACTGTAAGCTAGGCCAAAGATTCGTTGGTAACTTGACTCTATCGATGCTTAGGTATTGGTTTTTAAACTAACACTCGTATCGGTTATGAGTCACTGCTGTTAAATATCGATATTTGTGTTGAGTGTCGCTATTTTAGAAGAATCGGTATCCAAGTGAATAGTAGAATATCGATATTAGTACTATATATAGACTTTACTATATATCGATATTTTTGAAAATGCATATCGACGATATTACTAAGGAGCAAATATCGACTAATATCGATAATATCGATATACCGCTACACCTTAACGTATAGAAACACAAACTCATGTCACCAGATCCAAAACAATAATCCACATTAATACTAAGTATTGGGCATAACATTTCTACTCATCATTGTGCAAACTGTAATACATTATATGCCATAGCACTAATGATTTAAAAAATCTGTTCCTCTTTAATTACTAACCAAATTATTAATTAATCTGAAGTAGTCATGGCAGACAATGGATTAGTGATCTGACATGACTGCACGTAACAAACATGACTTGGAATAGCATTCCCATTTGTCAAAACCAGCATTTTGTCATGACTAAGGATTACCAACTTATGACCAAAAATGTCATTCCATAACAAAAATTTATACAATATCACCAATTTTTAAACCCAAACTTGCATTTTCCCTCAAAAATTTATAACATTTTTTGACAAAACTTGAACTGTACCAGGAAGATTTCAGAACATTGACCACAAATTAGATATACATTTAAGTGTTACTTTGCAAAGTTATTTCACTGGCAAAGAAAAATACAATCACATAAAAAGAGTGAAAATGAGAAATATTTGCATGGCCCAACAACCCTCCATTGCTTACTACAGGTAACTGACAGAATGCACTTCCTTGAAATTCTCATTCAATTCCAGCTAACAATGAGTATTGTCAGGACCTTAAGCCAACCCTTACTTGCCTGCTCAACAAACCATTCAATTATGCAGAGTCATAAAGGAACTCCCTGACTAATTACAGTATGAGACACAAATTTCTCATGTAGTCCAAAAGGTTACCATTAGCACATGTCTTTATGTGGAAGTAAATATTGCATGGGACCTCTTTCTGCCATTAATTAGTGAGTCAACTGAGCACTCCTTAAGGGGTTCAAGTTAAAGGTCTGAGGACTCGTAAAGAAAACGACTGTTTTGCTCAACAATAATATCAGATAAGATTGCCTGATGAAACATCTGTAGGAATTCCTTGAATATCTTTAACAATTCTCAATATTACCCTTTCCAAAGTTTGAACATTTCTCAGCCTCATTTCCTATGCAGAAATTGTGATGAGGAGTGCTGCACAGTGTCTACATTCCTTTTGTTAATCCTTTATCAATTAATTGTAGCTGGTTTCTAGCTTGGTGTTTAATGTGGATATTTTCAAAGTCAAGAGCTACTTCCAAAATAAACCCTCAGGGCATGCCAACATTAAAACTGTCCTTGGAATGAAGATTAAACAACAAAAGATAACATAAGACATGTTTCATTAGTCCCTTTTTCATGTCACAAATTTGCATAACTCATGTTTATTCATGTCTATAAACTTACATTAATTGTCTTATTGAATGGTCATTATTTGATGGATTTTGATGGAAATAGCTAATTTATTCATCCTTTCTAAAGCTTCTTACATCAAACAGGCAGACATGTCATTTACATGTCCACAGACCTTTAAGTTAGACCATTCCACACACAAGAGGATGCAAATTTATGGGGTCATACGTTAAAATTCCAACACACCACCAAGGTTACTTGAACTTTCAAAATGAAAGAGTGCTACCCTAAAAAAATATGTCCCAATAAAGTTCAACAGTGTTGACACACAGCAAAATATACAAGCAGTAAGTATCATTCAACCTATAACATTTTAAAAGCACCTCTTACATTTACTCATTACAACAAATGAAACTGAAATGTCTTTCTAAAATGGTTAAACTATGACTGATTTTGATGAAGCTTGGGGCTTTCTTGTGTATTTTACAACATATGACCTTCTAGAGCCTATGATATGACTTTCCTATACAATTGCCACAATGGATTGATATCATGAAAATGTAACAGGCTTCCCAGCCACTTTTGAGAAATTTATGTATGATTTTATTCTACTTTCATTATGGTTTTTATGCTTTTTCATGCCACTGCCTGTGATTTTTATTACTATTTTATGCCATCAATAACAATCATCTATGATATTTACATTTTAATTTGTTTACTACCTTCCATAACCTGTTCCCTCTGATATATCACTGTATGCAATTTTTGTCTCATAACATATCCCATTATATAGTAATGTTACTGGGCAACACCTCCCCACTCTCCAGAAGTACCATACTGTTACCAAAGGCACCTAAAGCAGCCATCTCAAATTTAGTCTTCCTTTTTTTGCACACCTAAAGTTAATAATGATGTGACTTATTAAAAGTGGCAATCCAGCTAGATTTTGAAATTTCTTGGCTGAGAAAGAAAAGATGTTTTAGGGTAGGTGCACAGGCCTCAGTGTCCAAATCTTACTCAGAAACTATGAGCTGTATTTGCAGAAAATATTAACAGTTTAAGTACATGGTCCCAAAAATCAAAAGTTTCATGGGCAGACAACTTTTCAGCTTTATGACAATGGGTTATCTCTGGCCAAAACTTCTGCTGGACTCGGTAGGCTTTCAAGGGGGTTGATTTAATATTGCTAGTCAATGGAAGAGTTAATGGTGATGCACCACCCTAGGAGTCAAAAGGTAATTTTAAGAAATAAATAAAGCTACTGTATATCAAAAACTGCCTTTTCATATCTCTAAGAAGGTGGTGAAAATTCTCTACACTAAAGGGATGATTGCATACTCAGGCTCTCAAATGAATCCAGTTGAGAAAGAAGGATGACAGCAGGATCAAAACTTAAATGTACACCAAGTTTGTTCTACATACATATTCCTTCATCAACACGTGTTATCACATTTTTATCACAAAAAGTTATGGTTTCTTATAATTTTCCCCTCATTTCATGCTTTTTTATGCTTGAGTCCACTTTTATCCTCTGGGAGGCCTGATGTAACTACTGTAAAGAGCAATTCTTACAGCAGCTCATACCTCTCAAAAGAATTGGACACACTTCTGTACACATGAAGAGACAAGACTATTTTCTTTTGCTGTGGTAATGATACTTTCTGCTCAAGATTATTGAACAGGCCAACAGGACAGGCAGCAAATTAAATGCAACTGCTTACATGAATCTGCACTGTACTTTGAATCTTTGCAAAAAGGAACTCAACTGACCACTGATTGACCAATGACACAGCTGGTAATGGTGTAATGGTGTCCAGAAGTTTTCCAGGTCATTGATTTTCCTGTCTCCAGGACCCTGCATGGGCCATTTTCTCCATGTTTTCACATGAAATACAGTAAGATGCAAAATTTGATAATATAAAACCACAAATTTGACATCATATCACATTTATTTGTACGGCTGTTACGGCAAATTTTTATTGATGTGATGTAAAACAATTTTCCAGGACTCTTCCAGCAAATGCCAGGAAACAGAGCATATTTAAAGGGGATATGGCATCTCCACAAACCTGGGAGTTGCTAGCAACTCCCTGCCCAAACCTATTTAGGAATAGCCTTAGAGTTCTACATACAGTTGATGACTGCACTTTGACATTCATTCAAACAATATAGCTTCACTATGGTTGGTCAATGATGAATTGTACAGTCAGTTGTGTTCCCAACTAAGCTCACACACAATCACTGTGTGTCACCATAGCCGAGCAAATTAAACTAAGTGCAGGCTACCTGTAGGTGCTGTGCCTCCTGTCTTGGAGGTGATCTAGACAGGTTTTTCCTTTTCTTTTCTTTTTTTGTTTTTTAAATGGGGGGGGGGGGGCTAAAAATTAAACTTAGTATTAAAGGAGAATTTAACTGTCTGGGGTGAGGTACATAGAGAGCCTTTAATAACTTTCAAGGCCTTGAAAATGGACCATGATTCCCAAATTCAAGAAGTTTTTAGGCATTCCACAATGCATACAAACCCTACTATGACCTAAGCCACTAGGTTTGAACAATGTACTAATTAATGGGTGTAAACAGCCAGACAAATGATCAGCTTCACTGCCACAGTTATCCAGTTATCTCTGAGTAATTCCCTCACACTAACAGCTGAATAACCTATGATTTACAGTAAAACTATTAAACAGCCCATATGAGCCACAACAGTACATGCATGTTGTGTTTCAGCATTCACATTTATTAATTCTGTGTTGTGCAGTTGGTCGGTTGGTTATTTTGTTGGGAAATAGGAAATTCCACTTAACTACCCAAATCGACATACAAAAAGTACAGTATACTGCAAACTAAGTATTAAACACTGACAGAAACAGTTACCCATGATGAAATGTTTTCGACCAAGGAGTTCACCAGATAGAATCTGCAATGACACTGCTGGTACTTAACATCACTATCTCCATATCACAAAATAGCCAATTATCTCATTCAAAGCAGTTTAATTTCTCTTTAATAAGTTTACTTCTAGCTCTTCAAGAAAGGTATCTGTTGCCTGTACTGTTTTAAAATTGCTCGGGTCATATTACGCCACATTCACCACTATGTGTAACTTAAATACTATAGACCTTATGCATATGATGTCACAGTGCAGAAAGTGCTCCCTCGTTTGGAGGAAGAGAGCATATCAATGCAAGCTACACCAACAAATGCAGACAGTAGATTTGTCAACCAATCGTATACGTGCATAAGTCACTACAGCGCGAGCGAAATCTAAGCTGTTTAAGCACATGTGCTTCACTGTTTTCTTGCAACCTGACGTCGCAATGCAAAAGGTCTGTTGTAATCTGACCTGTCAATGCAATGGGCCACACTACATCGCATTACCTGCACAAGTCACCAGAGACCAGGGTGTCTTAAATATTTCAAGCAAAGGGCATTCACCAATAATTGGGGTTTTTTACCTTTACAGACATGAGCCTGACATTTCACAAAAAAGAGGAAATTCACCTGCAGGGGGACATGGCCCACCTCAGCCCCACCATGGTTAGGGCTGAGGTGAGAAAAGTTTGAAATTTTGGCTGGTAGATTGCAGGAAATCAACTCATTTAGGACACATTTTTTCATTAACTTTGCCCTGTAGCCTAGGCCCTATTTGCCATCTAATCCATATAGACAACATTAACTGTTAGGCTAGGATTTCCTTAATCTGCAATACTAATAGTGTAACATTAAGCATATAGCCTAACGTTAGGCCTAACACCCCACATTGTTCATTTTACAGGCCAACTTTTGGCCTACCTTAAGCCTACTAATCCTATTAGCCTAAGTATTGGAGTAGTGGCTAGGCCTAGGCACGATATCATTATGTGTAAACTATGCCTGTGTAACGAAACGTTACTCCCGTTTATTTTACACGGAACTTTCTTACAAGCCGAATCGTTGGATATAACGACTGCAAAGAGTAACCGCCGATTCCAGTGCTACTGACGCACATTAGTGCGAGACTGCCCCTAATGTTAACGAACTGTAAGAAAAGCTATAGCCTAGGCCTAACAAGTTACATTAGCGTTAGGCTAGGCCTAACATTACATTACGAATCAAGTCACCAAGCCAATTGTTCACAACCTGGGTTATGCTTCCATTGTATCCACAGAGCATGAACGTTCTACTATCTAGCTATGACTAGGACCACTTGTTTTTAACAGTTTTGTCAAAGTTACAAACCGATATCTCGGAATGATTTGGTAATGAACTCAACATGCAAGCAGTTCAATACATGCAGTATGCGAACCTATGATCCGATCGCGCGGGCCCTTGCGGTATTGCATGATATGCAATGCTATGCACAATATCAATGCCCGCACCGACGTAAGCCAGCTATGTACGTTCTAAATTTGAGAACGGCCGGCCATGCATACTATTACCGCGAAGATGTACGCATTGCTATATGTACGTAAGTACCTACGCACATACGAGCATTAGTACCATAGACTGTCCGTAATCTCCCGTGTTTAATGGGCTTACTTTTGCACGTTAATTGGCCTGCTTAATGCTAATGGATACATTGGTAAGTTTACAAAGAAATGTCCGCATTTTTCTGCCCATTTACTATTACAAAAACTTCGATAATTTACAAAAGCGCAGAATTGTACTTTTTCCGCGGAACCACGACTAAAAAAAGCGGAAATCCGCGGAAAAGAGGAAAAAGCTCATGTCTGCCTTTAAGATGATGCAACAGCTCTTTTCAGTAATTTTAGTGACTTCATTGTTTCACACACTTGGTATTTCCCCAAAAGAAATTCAAATTTTAAGTTAGTTCAATGCCCCCTCATTCAAAGTAATGCTTACATCACAACCTCAAAACTCACCATTGGCCATCAAGAATTTTGGGATCAAATCAACATTCCAGTCTTTTCCTTTGTAGTTTTCTGGGCATTCTCCCTTGTTAAAGTGTTTGTAAAGCTAAAAATGTTTTACAAAAAAATAGAAAGTGAAAAAGAATATACTTGTTAGAGTTGATACTGTATGACACAACATGAACATGACAACAACCAGTAACAATTTTTGGGGAGTGATTGCCTTGTGAAGCTCACTACCTGGAGTTTTCCCAATCACCTCCTTCCCATTTGCAACTACCCATGATATACTGTACCTTACTGCCGTACTTAAAATACTATTCCTAGGAGGAAAATAACTAGTATGTGAGTTAATACAATCTTTTCTTCATTGCATTTTGCTGATCAATTTTACCAAAAACCTCACTGTTACCGTGTGTATGTCAAAACTGTGGAAGACTTGCAAACTTTAAATTTATGCACAATGACCACAGAATGCTGGGATATTGCATCTATGTACTTTGATCTTCTACTGTACAAATTTGAATGACCAAACATGTACTTCTGGTTAAGATTTGTAAACACATGCATTTGACCTTACACCTGTGAGTAACACTAGGTTTGCTTACATAACACAGGAAAGACAAGCAAGTTCACATCATGTAGACAAATAAGCTCCTTGTTTATCTTTCACTTTTCTCCTCAATGACGGACAACTGAAGTTTTATAATCACATGACTTTTGCATCCTGTCATAACATCATGATTTTATGCTGAATTAAATCCTAGTTAATTTTGAGGTAGTCCACAAATGCACTATGCACTACCATTGAACTTTGCTATGAAGTGTCTTGCACCATTTCACACTAAAAAGATGCACTCATTTCATGTTACTCTATAACTTTACAACCTAGTTTAGCACATGAAACCTGTGCTTAACATCACAACAGCCAAGTGTATTTCTCATTTGAGCTGTAATGACTTTCACTTCCTAATACTATAAATAGCAAAATGAAACAATGAAATCTATGAAATCTTTTCTGTACATTGTCAGAGAAAAAGCTGAATATAAATCTAAAACACATTAATTCAACTTGAGAGATTTAACTCTGTGGAATAATTTACATGTGACCAGAACAAACTGAACTTCTTGAGTCTTGAGAAAAAAAAAACATATACTGCATGTTCTTTTTCCACACATATCAACTTCAATCTCTGAGATGTTTTTAAGCTAGAGCCAAAAAAATTCCTGTAGCCTTATTACTCTGTTGGAAAAGAGACTTTTCCTTGCTTCTGTAGTGAAATTTTATTCATTTTTGTTGCTTGTTATCAGCCATAACTTCTTCAGCCTTTCAGCTTTTTCAAGTCCTGAAAGTGAAATGTCACTACACGTGAACTAACTTACATCAGCCAGTGGTGTCATTGATGCACTTTCTCCCCCATAGTAAGAATTGCGGTCCATATGCAGTACTTTCTTCCCTGAAACGGACAACAGACCGCTGAGAACACACTCCTGTGGATACAAAGAAACAACTGAGATTTAGAAATATGGATTCACACTCTACAATTAAGCTACTTGTGACATGGCTGACTCTGCAGTACATGTAAGCTATGACTATATTGAGTCAGAGGTTGCAATGCTCCATTGAAACAATATTTGGTTAAGTTCTCAGAATAATTACAGCATATATACCTCACCAAGAAAAATGTCCATGGTATTGCTAGCTACATCATCACACATACTTCAAGATGTGGCCAGTGGAGCCGGTGTAGCCACCTCAGGGGAAAGCAGTGGACAGATTTTTTTGGCAACATTCCTTTGCCTAGCAATACTCTTAATGTGTATGTATTCTGCCTGAATGGTGTCTTCATGATTTCATGATGTACAGTAGTCTGAGGGGCCAGCCTTGCCACTCGAAGAGAAACATTTCAACTCAGATGTTTCTTTCACAAGATTTCTTTTTAAAAGTATCTGCAAATTGAAGGCCAATACAAAAATGATGTCTTCACAATGTAGCCAATGTAGCAACTTGTAGGTGATACCTTTGGACTTACCGACTGCAGTGGCTTAGTGGTTAGAGCATCCGACTTGCAGCCAGAAGGTCTAGGGTTCAAATCCTGGCCGGGTCATACCAAAGACTTTAAAAATGGAACCTACTGCCCTCGTGTTTGGTGCTCAGCATAAGGAATGGAGTAGGGAAAACAAGCCAGTGAGCCACAACTGGAAAAAAGGCCGTGGTCGTCTCGACTTGAACCAATTGGTTGGAAACTGGGACGATAAACCTCATATAACTAACTAACCTTTGGACTTAAATGCGTGCAGTCTATTTTTGCAAGTTCACATACCTTCTATATCGTCTCTATCATTTATAATGTGTCATTCTCAAAATAATTCAGCATGGAATTCAGCAAAGTAGCCAACTAATTGTTGGTTTGTCTTGCATGGCTGAGTATTCTAAAATGACTCCAAGCTATCTTACAGTTGCGGTAACTCTTACAAATCAAGATAGCCACACACCAAGGTTACAAATACTACTTTTTCCATACAGCAGGTTTTCCCCTGGGTTTAGAAATGAATGTCGCACTCTGCCGCAGCCTGGGGGACACCCCCTCCCCTTTTTGAAATTTTTTAAATTTTAGAATTGTCTAAACGCAAAATGGTAGCACTTTTGAGGCGGATCAGTGAACAGAATTTCTTTAAGTTTCCGCCAAAATATTCACCATTGGTGCTCACAAACTTGTAAAATTTTAACCTCTCCAAATGATAGCGATCGTTAGCTATTGTAGTACTAGTTACCGCAATTTCTAATGCAGCACAGTCCAGGTATGGTACGTCAGAGCGCACACAGTACTGTTCCAAGTACATATACAAGGTGTTGCCATGTTCCCACGGACCGGAGAACAGAACATCTGCATACAAATTGCACCGTTTCAGTTCTATGATACATCTGTTAGTGTACACATTCAGTGTTTGAAGCTACTTGCAATATGGAAACTCCGGGTGTGGTTCTTGCATAAAATAGTATAGGACACTTCCCACATTTAGTTCGTTAATTTTACATTAGCCATGATGGCCACATGACATGGGCGCAAATAATTGCCTCACAGGGAATAACAGGAGTCAAACACGTGATACTAAATTCTAGTGTTTTCAACGGGTAGAAAATTCGTACCTGGGTACCCGAAACGCATTACCCGTCGGGTACCCGGGTAACCGACCGTAACAACTTTGCAACATCTAGCCTAAGTTTAGCACATGCAGGTATGCAAATACAATTCAAGACTCCACCCTTTTCTCTGGCCGGATCGATTTGTTGAAAACAATACATCACATTTTTCTATGTCTACAATGTGCCGTTGGTTCTTAATATCGTGAGTTTAGAAATCAAATGGAAAATAATAATTTGACCATATACTTTAGCGCAGTTAGTACAAATTTTAAACAAGTCCTATTATTACCTTCCGTGGCTTTGTGTCCAAGTGTGCTGTAACATGTGCATCGGAACCCTCCCCCCCCCAAAAAAAAAAATCAAAAAAAAAAAAACCAGTTTGTTTGTTATTGCAACTTCTGCACTGTAATGTACCTCAACCATGTGTTCAAATTTCTCGTAAACTGCTTTCTTGTTACTTTAATGAAAAATCCCCTACCTACTGTACCTTCGTGATAATGACAGTAAAAATCTTCCAATGCATCTGGCCGAGATTTCACCTGCAGAGTACCGTTAAAAATGTACGGTACGATACTGCAGACAGCATGCACGTACGAACGTTCGTTCGTTGCCTGGGTGCTCTCTCTGTCTGACATGTTGTACATACTGGAGCAGTGCACAACTGTACTTGACTTTGGCAGTTCCACTTTTCGTGAATGGGGGGTACGTAAAATACTGGGGAAATATTTTGCTCTTTTTTGCCATATATTTAGGAAACTTTGGGCGTAAAAATTTTGCAATAAAATTTTGAATAGCAATAAAAAATTACAAGCAACATAAAGATAGGAATCATTTTAGTATGTAAGGTAGTACCAGGACAGAAGTAACAGGAAAGATTTTTTTTTGTGCACACAGTACAAAATACACCTTGAAGGAATGTGTACAATTTTAAGTCTAATGGAGTGAATTTTGCTTCAGCTAAAAATTTCTCACCAAAGCTACGAAGTTTTGGCCATTGATTCGAGACAAAAGAATATTATTGTGTTTGAAATAAGTGCATACCTTATGTAGACATAACTGTATTACCAAAATCTACTTCTTTAGATCATGAAATCATGTCATGTTAATATTACTGATAACTTGACAAGTATGAAATCTAGCAACATCGAAAGTCGAGCCACGTGCCATATATCCATTTGGGTATGTGTTTATAGGGCAAAGATATGTGTAAAATTTCTAGTAGGTCATTCGAGCTACTTCTGGGTCTTAATTTCGGAATGGTACCCATCCACAGCTGTCTTTTTATGTACATTTCTAGAGAAAGGCTAGGCTAGGCTATTATACAGTATAGTATAGGCCTATGTTGTTTTGTTATCTAGCATAGGGGCGGCTTGATGTTAGAAAAACGCATCACGGGGCTGTTTCTGGTGAAAAGTGCAATTTACCAAAAGCATGGTACGGAAACAGACAAAAGCAACTCCATTTCAGCATAAACGTAAATGAGATGAGGGTAAATACATTTTGTTAGTTGCAATAACCATTTTGTTTCGTGAAGACCATAAGGGAAAGATTGATCCAGAAAGCCTAAAGGCTTAGTGATTCCTTGCCGAAGGGGGATGCTTTGTTGCACTGAGGTTTATCCCTCAAATTTACAAGTATTACAAGTATTCAACACCCGTCTTGAAATATCGTGTTTTTAAATGCATTTGGTCTTTGACCTCTGATGACCTCTAATGACCTCCAATGGATCTTGGATCTTGAAAATTCTTGGGAAATTTTGCTTTCTGACCTTTTGTGACCCCAGATGACACTCCTGGGAATTCTTGCCTTTTTACATCTGGTGACCCCATGACAAACTTGGGAATTGTTGAGAAATTTTGCTTTTTGACCGCTGGTGACCCCAGATGACGATCTTGGGAATTCTTGGGAAATTTTGCTTTTTGACCTCTGGTGACCCCATATGACGATATTGGGAATTTTGGGGAAATTTTGTTTTTTGACCTCTGGTGGCCTAAGATGACCTTTGACCACTACCAAAAACAATGGGGTTTTTTCTCTGAACATGACAAACCAATATACCACGTATGAAGAGTGTCCTTCATTCCTACCTTGAGATATCGTGATTAGGAGATTTTCAGGCTTTGATCTCCAGACACCTCAAATGACCTTTGACCTTCACCAAAAAAAAGACGGGTCTTCCTCTCCCTCTCAACATGAAAAATCTACATGAAAAATATGAAAAGTGCCAGTCATTGCTATCTTGAGATCATGATTACAAGTGATTTACAAGGTTTTTGCAGTTTTACCTCCAGTGACCTCAGATGACCTTTAACCTCAACCACAAACAATATGGTCCTTCCTATCAACATGATAAATCTATATACCAAATATGAAGAGTGTCGGTCACTGCCACCTTGAGATATCGTGTTTACAAGCCATTTGTGAGGTTTTCGCAGTTTAACCTCCGGTGACCTCAGATGACCTTTGACCTCTACCAAAAAAGAATAAATAGGCTTCTTTCTCTTGACATGACAAATCTGTATCCCATACCAAATATGAAAAGTGTCCTTCACTCCTATCTTGAGAAATCGTGATTACAAGGTTTTCAGTCTTTTACTTCCGGTGACCTCAAATGACCTTTGACCTTCACCAAAAACAATACGGTTTTCCTCTCAACATGGCAAATCTATATACCAAATATGAAAAGTGTCCGTCATTGCTATCTCGAGATATCGTGTTAACAAGCAGTTTACGAGGTTTTCGCAGTTTAACCTCCGGTGACCTTTGACCTCTAACCAAAAACAAAAGGCTTCTTCCTTTGACATGACAAATCTGTATACCAAATATAAAAAGTGTCAGTCATTGCTATCTTGAGATATCGTGTTTACAAGGTTTTCGCTTTTTGACCTCTGGTGACCTCTGATGACCTTTGACCTCTACCAAAAACAATAGGCTTCTTCCTCTCAACATGACAAATCTATATACCAAATATAAAAAGTGTCGGTCATTGCTAACTTGAGATACCGTGTTTACAAGCAAGGCGTCACATACACACACACATACACACATCACCATCGCATAGATTCCTCGCCTGCCTTCGGCAAGGAATCAAAAACGCTACCCGGGTAGTAACAGCATCGGTCGGGTTCCCAATGCAACGGTCGGGTTCCCAATGCAAACACTACTAAATTCACCCTTCAGGCTTCAAAACTCACAAAGAAAAAAAGTAACACATACAGTACAAAAGTTCATACTGTGAAAGTTTTAATGAAAGACACGCAAATTCCATGCATCTGAGACTGGTAAGTTTTAAGTTTGGAGTTGCATCCTGAGGCGGGACTTTATTTTTCGTGACCATGAAGATTTGGAATGTGGGATTTTCTAAGGGTTGGGTGGGTCAGCTGGTTGAGGTGTTCAATTGTTCACCAGGTTTGTGTTGGAAGGCGAATCTCACCGGTGTTCATCCACACTCACTCTGGTACAGGGTCCCACCTCGAAATGTTTACATGTGGTATCATGAGTGCAGCCAATATAGAATGTCTGCCGAGTGGGCAACGTGTGAATGAAAGAGGGCTTGCTGAACTCCGTGTACGTGTGTGGCATGCATACATACCGAACTGCTTAGCTTAGCTTTCTGTTTGCATCTTGAGACTTGCATCTATGACTGTAGGTATGTATGAGCACGAAAGTACTACCGCGAAGGTAGTTCTAACATGGCTCATAATTTTGGCGTGACAAGGTTTCGCAAATAAGCTTGTGGTTTCACGGCACATTGTATTAACAAAAAGGCGATCGTTGACAAAGTTTATGTAACACTTTTTCAAGGTACCTGAGGAATTTTTAAACATCGCGGCTGTTTTCTGAACGTCGCGGTCTTCTTGTTTTTGAAATTTCTCAAAAGGCCCAGGGAAAACCCTGATACAGGTTGTAAATAATCCACATTAGAGATGGCCTCCCAGAATGAACATCACAAACTTCTGTTATTACTTGCCACTGTATGCACAAATGATCCAAGAATCATTCTTGATGTGTTAAAACTTGTTTGTATGGATCCAACAAAATGTATTAAATTGCTCTCAATGTTGCAAGCATAATTTCAAGAAATGCACTTAGTGTGAAAAGGTTCTGTTGAATCTATAATGGCAAGATGTAATGTTTCCAATAGGTGACCCATGCACATTACATACTTGCCAGTTGGATGACTCACCCTTGACATGAAAATAAGGTCATTGACAAATGACAGTGTTAACTACAAACACCTACACTACTGCACCAACTGTCAGTCTCCAGAGCTACTTACAGAGACTAAGTTAAGTGTAATCACTGTTGTACAGTCCAAAGGAGACTTACTGAGGGTCAATTGTTATCCTCAATACAGCTGTGTATTGAATACTGTGAATCAAGTTTATGACTATTGATAATCATCAATTATATAAATGAAATGGCATGCCAGTTCTGTATCACAGGGGTGTGTTATTCTGCATTAGAAGGAAACGTCAGTCAATATGCCCCTCTACAACAAAGCCCCTCCCTAAGTTAAAACGTCTGTGTTGATACACACTATGTTGATGACACCCCACACATTGTTTGCATGTGGTAGTTTACCAGAAAGTGAATAAATAGTAGGGTTGTTGCGATATGGAATTTTCGTTATCGATATCGTGAAAATTTTCCTTCAATAACTAAACGATATCGCGATATCGCAGATCCCGTTTGTGTTTACTGAAGCACCATGTCAAAAACTGCAGTACATGGCAGTGGCCGCATCCCCAATGACGACGTAATTTGTGACAGACTGCCTTAGCAACCAGCGTAAGAATGATCCAATGCTATTGTTATATTATTGCTCTGTTTATTCTTCCTTAGACCCAGTGAAGCTAGAAATATTGAAAGGAAAAACAGCCTGCAGTAGTTTCGCAACTGGGACTAGGCAATGCTAAAAAGGTCACAGGTTTGTGCAATCAGGCAATCAGCATCAGAATCAGAATGGAGTTGGACGGGTCCAAATGTGTATGAACCACCCTCAAATTATATCATATTAAGATTGTACACAGTAGCAAACAGTAGGCCTAGCAAACAAAATTTAATTCCTTGCGACGAAGTTCAAAGTTTATAACAAAAAAATCTTTTTACCCAAGTATAAGCGCACAGAAAAAAGCCGAGGCATTTGTATATTCCCTGTTGTTTACTGCGTACTTCACCATCGGGTGATTTTTAACATGTGTGAAAAGTTCCGATGAAGACAAGTGCATTAGCAAACGGTTTAAAACCCACCGTGAAAAAATCGGGCGAGACACGAGTCTGTTCGTTTCTACAGTTAATTTCTCCCAGTTTGAAATTTAAACTTCAATTGCAATGTATGATTTAGAGCCATTCAGAACTGCAAACTGAAGCAACAGTGTACACAGCCCATCGCAATGGCTTTCTTTCCATACAAAACAGCACAAGGTAAGCCTTGCCCACTTCATTGAGTTAACAGTACACAAAAGGTACGCCTGAGCTCCAAAGCTATCGCCGACAGAATCATAGCTACAAAAATACGCAACTTGCAAATTCGGACGTGAAAGAGAATACCCTCGCTCTCATTGGTTAATTGAAGGTATCTACGATGAAGAGTATATGTTGACTGTGGAGGGGACAAAGTTTTGTATTTATTTCATTGCGTTAAACACTTAAGCCTACAGCCGTAGCCTCTGTGCGGCCTGCCGCACAGGCTGCTGATTTGTACTTTATAAAAAGCTTTCAACATTGTCGGAGAGAATTGCTAATAATGTAGTCTACTGTACAGCTGTTTTTCGCACGCGCCCAGGGCCTTCCTTTTAAAAGGTATATGATGCACACTTTGCACAGTTTCCACTGTATTACGAGCACTTTTACGTTTTTCTGTGGGTCAGCCAATTTGCAGTGCGATCTTGCAGGTTTATCAACTGAATCTTCTTTGCTATTTTCACTCAGTTTTTGTGAGTAGTAAAGTAAATAAACTACGTGACAAACATTTTCAGGCCGCCCATCAAGTTTGTGAGGATGTGTTGCATGCATGGATTTTCACGATATCATTTGGGGATTTTCATAAACGATATCGGGAGCAAAATCTTACATCGATATTTTTGGCCCATATCGTCATATCGTAACAACTCTAATAAATAGGCCTATGTTACATAAGTTCAAGGACAACAAAAGCTTTTACAAGAACTTAAATTTATAAAAAAAGTTACAAATACAAAGGCTATTAGGCTTCTGTCATAAGTTAAATACCAGTAGGCCTAAAGGGCTATGACAGCTTACTTTACAGCCTACATCTCCATACATACATACATGGCAAAAGACCGTCCTCTGTCTATTAGCAATCCCAAACTGTTCCTAACAATACTGTAAATACAGAAATCACTTCAACTGCAAATAACATCCCTCCAAAACATAACTGTAAGATTCTGGAGGCTCAGTCACATTGACAAGACCCTCAGTTTCACTGCTAGGTGCCTCAACTGAAAACAATAAAATACACGCTTGAAAAAACAGACTTCTGCCACTAAACCTGCACCAACAACAAACAAATGCTCAGTGCATGCAACTTTCACTGCAACTATGCCTGCACCAAAAAGACAGCTCTAGTGAAAGCAAGAGTTCATTACCACTGCCACCTCAGACCTCAACCAAATTATTGATGAATCTCTGTGGAAATACTGGCACTTTATTTTCACTGAAAAGATAGTCTGTATAAGAGATGTGAAAGTGATGATGTGATAAAGACATGTTCATCTTCTTTGTCAACATCACACTTCCAGACTACACTGCAAACCATACACAGCCATTTAATGAACAAAATATCGTATGTGAACCTGAAAATGGGAACCTGAAAGATAAGTGAGGCAGTTGAGTTTGCCTCCCTGATTCTTAAGGGGCAATCTTTCAGCAGTGCTTCGTAATTGTATTTGGAAGTTGCAGAATGATGCACAAGTAATTTAAAGAAATGTGGGAAGTGACAATGGAAGGACTGATGTCCTTGCGAGTGAGGTCCACAGATCCCAATTAAAACATATGTAAGTTTGCGCAGTAGTACTACGCAAGATGGTATTGTCATTCCAGCTCTGAAAACTTGGATGGATAGAGCAGAGCTGTGTGTGTGGCATACTTATGGATATCTCTCCTGGCAGCTTCAATGGGTACTTGAGGAGGGGGGGGGGGGCATTGAGAAGGGAATTTGTAAATCCTATACCCTACCGCATGACTTGCGAGTAGTATAAGGTTCCAGCAATTCCACTGGAATTTTAACCAACTTGGAGACTAGAGTCATGACATGATTTTGTAGCACTAGCTTCTTGTAACTGTGATAAACAAAAGAAGATTTGTAAAATTTTTCTCAAGTTTTGACATGCCACAGATCCCACCCTATCAATAAAATAAGTTGTGGAATACTTAAGAGCATGTTAGAAAACAAACAAAACATTGGCAGGCACTCAAGAGCAAAAATAATTAGAAAAACATTTACTAGGCCTACATTTTATTGAAATTCCATTTTCTCCTCAAGCTACTGTAGTCACAAATTTTCAATTTGTCATATTTTTGTGAATATTCTCATGAACTGTACACTTACTTTGTTCATTTGAAGTTGGCTAACTTGTATTACGGAGAGATTTGCAGCAGACACTTAACCAATTTTGGGGTTGTGTCCATACTTCGGAAGTTGGGGTCTTCAAGGATGACAGGTGCTACTTACGGTAAAAAAGCGTGGCGCTGGGTAGGCCTAACATTACGCTAGGCTACGTCTTTTCAGGTCTAACAAGTAGCAGGCACTGTTTAGCAGGAAATGAGTGCTGAATAGCGCCTGGCACCTGAATGATTTCTTCCTTGGTTTAATGGGACATTCCAACTGGTTACCATCCCAACAGCGGCTACATACTGTGGGCTAAAAGGCTAGCCTACTTATCTTGCATTGGGCCTACGAGTTTTGTGAGAGACCGCATGGATAGCTACGCGGGTAATTGATAACTGCCCCGCTGCCTCCGTTAGATGTCCTTCCTTGTTAAGATATTTATATGTAAAGTGTATGTATATGTAATGCTCCGAACGCCTGTGATTAGCCTAACTTAAATGCCAGTAAACCAACCCTATGGTAGCAATGCATAGGGAGTGTGCCTGTGACTGTGAGTTACACTAACGAGTGCAAGAGCATAGATTCGGCCTAGCCTAACTTACTTGCGGCTAAGCCTAACAGTTACACGTCGTTTTTTGAAACATGTAGACAGGTTTTGAGTCTTTCATCGAACACTGTAAACATTACAAACCTTCAGACCTGTCCCTAGAACGATCACATCATACTTTTCATCCATGATTGGATCTTGATTGGGAAAAGTCGCGATTCAATTTAACTGTATTCCTCACGAATTTCCGATACTGTATCCGTCACCAGGTGTCAGATCATGTAACCAGTTCACGACACATATGCAGTGTTATTGATCTGAAATAAAATAGTTCAACGTAAAACTTCAAGAAATCTTTGGCAAAATTTCGCTTTCTTTATTTTTTTAATGTAAGTCAGCTATTTATATTTTAACTTCCTAAAGCTTATTGAGAATCGGCAGCGTAGTTCTTGAAGGTGTAATGTGAAAAGCAACTTTATTAATCCGCCGGTTTGTGGACACTCCCAGGATTTTAGATGGCGCTAGGTATGAAAATGGAGCAGAAAAAGAAAGAAATCCAAATAGGGCTTCTCACTAGGCAGTTTTGGATTGCGTACAGAGATACATGAAACATTATGTGACTATATCTAGACATGTTTTACCTCGTTGAAATGTTAACATCCGAGATCTTGGTACTTCAATATCTAAAGCAAGAGTATTTAGGTATGAAGTTACAGGATTTCAGTATCTTAATATCCTTAGTCATACCGGAATCCCGGGGGATGGGGGTGCAATTCCCCTGTACTTTTTTTGAGATGAATTTCACTTTCACTTTTTCACACAGAAACTAATGTGCCTCAATGACATTTAGTAACATCTGTTGCTATTTTGGTAGAAAACGTCTGTTTAGGTGATCAAAACATGTTCATATTATGACAGAAAATACTAAAATATTGGTATCTGAGATTTAAATATCTCAATATTTTAAGTATTGATATGAAGCCAATAAGTTAACTAATATACGTATGATATCTTGTCAGTTAAATCATTATTAATGCACTGACATCCAAGATCCTGTGTCTCAAACTTTCCGAGTGAAAAAAGTTTGAAGGAAGATTACAGTCACCCTAAATGAGGATACCCTGATATCTTAACTCACTGGCATGCAATCATGTGAGAACATGTTTGTACCTGAAATGACAAATTCATGCAGCACGCAGGATATCCCCTTGGAAGTTACCTTGAGTATATGCATATTATATATATATATATATATATATATATATATATATATATATATATATATATATATATATATATATATATATATATATATATATATATATATATATATATATATATATATATATATATATATATATATATATATATATATATCTTTTAGATAATGGGTTACTCAATCTGTCACAGCATGGTTTCCTACCTAGTAGATCTTGTGTTACTAATTTACTAAGCTTTCTTGATGATGTGTCTTTATCTTTTGATTCTGGTCACAGTGTTGATGTCATTTACCTTGATTTTCAAAAAGCTCTTGATAAAGTTCCATTAAGTAGACTTATGACTAAACTGCGTAGATTAGGCATCAAGGGCAGTTGTGCTGACTGGATAAATTCATGGCTCAATGGTAGATCTCAGAGAGTTGTTGTTAATGGTAATTTCTCTTCTTGGAAAAAGTTACAAGTGGAGTTCCACAGGGTTCTGTGCTTGGCCCTCTTCTTTTCTTGATTTTCATCAATGATATTAGCTCCCTCACATCTAGTATTAGTAAGTTCGCTGATGATACGAAGCTCTATAGGAAGGTTAGTGATAAGGATGATGCCTCCTTACTGCAAAAAGACTTGGATAGGTTATATTCTTGGTCTCAGACTTGGCAAATGTCTTTTAATGAAGGTAAGTGCAAGTTTTTGTTATTGGGGGCACAATAGATGATGACGTAATAATACCTCAGTTCCCCCAAGTCTACGTAAATTGCACCTTTATTTATGATGCGTCCTGGCATTTTTATACAGAGGTTTTGATCTTTCGTTTGTCACTACATAAAGATGCCGTCCTGGGGAAGGGTCCCCCTCCCCTTTAAAAATGTTTTGTTAATTTAAGGTCTTTTAGACGCAAAAAATGGTGCTCTCTTTGGGATGTTTTTGGAACTGATCATATATGGCTGGAAAATGTCCATAATTTAGTGAATGCTAATTTTTGGTAAGGTCAAAGAGGAGAATATATTGTCTATTAAGAGAAAGATACGTTGCCAACAAACCCTCTGAAGCCTCCTCCCTTTTTACTGCTTTCTATTTCGGGAAAGTTTTCACACAAAATACGTGAGTGAAGTCCACAGAAACATTCTTGGACTATTAAGAAATGTTTCCTTTCCTTCATTGTGCATTATGAAAGGGCATCTAAGGCTAGCAGGTACCTGTATAGGACCGTCTGGAAGCTCTGCATTAATCATATTAAATGGGGGCAATGGCATAATGCGTACTACCTGAAATCCACATGATAATGTAGAGTATGACGCCGAGCACTTTACAATTATCGTATTTTTTACTAATTTTGAACAAAAATCAGGAAGAACAGCTTACAGCAATGGGGAATGACAGGGAGGGAGAGTAAAGGTACAGGGAGGTGATATTGGGCCTCCCTGATAGGTGTAGCAAAAGGGGTGAATGACTACTAAGCGCGTTTCAGAATGCTGTTTTCGACGTAAATGTATTAACAATCACCATTTATACCGATAATGACTGCGCGCGAAGCGCTCTGTAAAAATACTTGAAAAATGTAAAACGGCAGATACGTACTTTCAACCTTCCGCATCATGCTACATATTAGATTGAAAGATCCCATATTGATGCGAGGTCCCCACAGATGTCTGGAGATTTATCTCTGTTCTTCGGAAAATGTTGTGATCAGAAGTTATTACCATAATAATGGTCATGGCATGGAGTGAAAAGCGTGACGAATGCGGGAGAAGCGCGCTGAAATTTTTCAGTAAATAAGATTTCGATGACAAAACCTGCATTCGGGCTCTGCATCGAGACACTTTCAATTGCCCAACAAACCTACATGCCACTGCCATAAGGCAGTCTTTTTCCTGTTATTTCGTAATTTTTTCAACTTTTTGCTGCTGTGCATCTCCGAAAGTTGCTATCGGAAGATATTGATAATAAGACTAACACTGCGTAAGGTTTGAAGCGCGCGAAGCGCGCGAAAAGTTTGATAGTTTACGAAGGAATTTCTTAAATTCTGATAGTTTGAGAAACATTTGTGACAGAAAATGAAGCAGAGATTCAAAAATGTCTTACAACAATGAAGAATAAAATGTACTTTTCAGCATACACGTATCTGTAGACTGTAACATTGGGGGGGGGGGGTGATTACAAGGGCCATCCCCCTGGTCAAATGTTGGGGGGATATATCCCCCCATCCTCCCCGGGATCTACGCCTTTGATAAATACTCCAGTATACATCAGAATTAAGTAAAAGGTCAAAATAAAAAAGCATGTTAAAACGATAACAAGGAGTACCAGCCTACTACCAATCTCCGAAGAAAAACCAGTAAAGCGTAAAAATACAAAAGGGATAAGAACAAAGGGAATGTGGACCATGGTCAAAACGAAATGAAACCTAAAAGGGGAGAAATAAACTGAAATACGACAAAGACGTACAGAAAGGAGGATAAGTAATTAACTGAAGTAGCTGCAGACTCTTTTACGGAAGTTAAATTCTTTTCTCTTGTTCCATATGGGTGCGTATAGTGCATAGTTGCGCCATCCAATATGCTTCCCTTTTGGTTAAAATTGAGTCCACATTAGAAGTACTGTGAATTTTTCAATGATAATGAATTGGATTTGGCCAATGATGGAGAATGATGGGGACTATTGATGAAGTGAGGGAAAGGAGTGGAAGAAATCGAGACTTGATACTTGAAGGGAAGAAGGATGGAACAGGTGTCGAGTGAGGTAGAGAAAGGTAGAGGAACAGGGCTTTGGACGGAAAGGATAGGGTACCTGACAGAGAGCGATGGATGGACTGTTAAGAGAGAACCAGGTAAGAAGAATGGAGCAAGGATGTATGGCATCACAGGTAAGGGTAAGGGAGAGCAGAAACCATGAAAGAAAAGAGCTAAGGGGAGGACGGATGAGATGGTGCGGGGCGACGGATTACGGACCAACATAGGAAGTGTAGCTCAGAGGTCATTTTGAGGTCACTAACAGAAAAGAATGATGGAAACCCCACACACTGCCTGGCACACCCCAGCATGGATCGGCACACCCGCACTGAATGTAAAAAGAATCTTTTCAAGGACTAATTTATCTTCAGGGAATCATACAACGGACGTTTGGGTTCTTCATTTACAGCTGAGTGGGCAAACATCTTTTGCCTTCAATAATTTCGGAACATCACTACCTAAACTTTCCCAACTATGTTAGGTATCCGTTATACACGCACGGAGCGCTCCGAAAATGCACCTTCAAAGGTACCCGGAATACTAAGTTTGGAGAACATAAGGGGTGGCCTAAAGAATTCAGTTTTCTATAGGCGATGTTTCCGGCTGTGCTGCCCTTAAGTCAGGAGAGTTGCAGGTTTTTATGGTCTTGGGCATTAAATTATTTCGGTCTTCAAGTTTTGTAAAGTGGGAGAGAAAAAGCAATGTTAAAATCACAACGTGACCAGTGGGAGTATGGGAAATTCCGTCAGTCATGACCTTTCCCCCTCACTTGCCACCCGTCCGTTAGGCTGTGTAAGGAATAAAGTTTACACCAGCAATGCCCATGAACATCATTTTGCCGCCCCAAATGTTTGCTTGCCTCCCCCCCCCCCCCCCCCAATTTGAAATCCCGTTGGCGCCAATGAACCTGAAGAGTCCCGCAAGGCAATGGCGTCATCATAATTTTACCACTTGTACTAAGTTCTCGCTCCCGAAAATAGCATTTTAAGTTTGGACGAATGGACTTAAGGATGGAAGGACGGCGGGACAGATAAATTTATTGATTTCTTGCATGCTGATTTTCAGTTACATCCTTAAAAACAAATACATTTTGATCAAACAACAATTGTGATGGCTTCCTCAACATGACAACCAATGGTAATATTTTAGTGGATGGTTCCATGAACGCAGAGCACAATGCTGTCAAAATGCATGACGTTCACAGACGATACGGAGGTTTGGCTTGAACCCATTTTATCTTGTGACTTCTATGTCACGTTCTATGACCGGAACTGGAAAAAGGGAGATCCATTAGCAGAGGGAGGCAGAGCGAAAGAATTAAGCCACTGAAGTCCGTTGAAAAGACCTTTGTATATGAAATGTCTTACGATAACTTAAAATAGCAACATCGTTTATTCTTTTCTTAAAAAGTGACTTTTACTCATAATTCTGGTTTGGTATTAGTCATCTTCAGGTCACAGTTGATAAGTTTGTGTTGCGATATTTCCTTAACATATTATTTTATGACCAAGTACGTTTGAAAACTCTCCAAAACTCTCTTGTTTTTCCAAAACTTGGCAAACGTTTAATACCACCCGAGCTTTACGAAACTAACATATGGTGTGTAGACCTTATGCACTGACGTCACGCTGACGTCACGTTAGAGGGCAAACAATGAAGCTAGCTAAATAATGTACATGGCTGCTCACACTATACGCACGAAGTAGCCTTTGCACGCGCAAGTGGGCTTGGGCACCTATCCGACTGGCACAAAAATGAGCAGTCAGCATTTGTTCTTTTGTAAGTTGTAATGCTAACCGCTTACCTCTGTCGAAGGCGCACTTTCTGTTCTGTGACGTCATATGTAAAGGTCATTTCCCCCTGTAAATTTTAAAGGAAGGGTCTATGCTCAAACCAAGTTTTGATATGTTAGATGGGTACTTATTCTAAACATTCAGGTGAAATTTGCATTGAAATCCGATGTGTGGTTCTCAAGATATTAGCAGTTTAAGTTGTCAAATTTTCATAATCGATCACCTTGAATTCTTACCCAATGTTCCAACTCGGCATATACTTTTTCCTTGTGCATACTGAAAGAAAATTTGCTCTTAAGCCGTGGTTACACACACTAATTTTGTCGGGCGACTGGCTTGTCGGCCGAAAAAAAAATTCGTGATCGGTCTGTGTAACGACCTTTTTTGGCCTATTTGCCGAGCGTCTGGATGACCGATTCGAGTCGGTGATGTCAGACTTTTGTTGTCCGATAAAATCGGCGTCGGGCTGTGTGAACGTATCACCGATTATGTCGCCCGATAAACTTGACCGAAACACGTCTAAATTGCCTTTATACCAGCTAGGCCGGCGTCATTGCACTGATTACAGGAAGCTTGTGTTTGAAAGAAACCCAAGACATGGCGAGCCACTGGCCTGATGCCCTCACGGGCAAACTTATAGAGATGTTTGAGAGTAGGCCCGTCCTTTACAATTTCCAGCATCCTAAATATGCATGATCGGGACTTCAAGAAAGCGACATTGGAAGAAATGTTTTGAAAGGGAGGGGGGGGGGGGGTTAGGCGGTTCACTATCTGAAGTTACCAAGTCGGTGAACTGTATCATGTTATAAATGATATGAGCAAAATCTTCAGGAAAATTCCACTCTTTTGGGGGAATGTGAGTTGTTCTGAAATTGACAATTAAGAGGTTTTTCAAAACCAACTTGCTAGACCGGTTTCTGTTCTTCTTTGTAGGCAGAACGTCATCAGTGGTAGCCTTTGAATACTTAGGCAGGATTTGTCAATATTTATAATGCAGCTATGAGCCCATCAAGCAAGATATCGTCATAAGGTGGGATACTTGTTTAAGGTCAAGGTTTAGTTGGTTTGATAAAAACCTCTAAACTGTCAATTTCAGAACAACTCACATTCCTCCAGTGGAATTCTTTAAAGCTTTTGCTTATATCATGCTTAACATGATCGGGTATTTTTTCCTAAAAAATATAACAGCTCACCGTAACGTCAGATAGTGAACTGCCTGCCCCCCTTTCACTTTCCAGAGAAGGTTTCATCACAAAGCATCGCCATCTTTTATGGGCGATAATCGGGCAGTGTGAACAGCAGATCGGCCTGTGTAATCACTGTCTATTTTGTCGAAATCGGCAGACCAAATCGGTCGACAAAATAAAAACGCCCTGCCCTAAAAATCGGTCTGTGTAACCACGGCTTAAATTAGCAAGAGCAGAACTTTTCACGCACTTAGGCACATTTTATGCCAAAAGGGCTATCTGGGATGGGCCTACGACACCTTTGTCTGTGGAGGCGTTAATTGCCAATCCTTACGCCGCCCGTGCATATAACGATCAAATTCAGTACTGATAGACTCATTTTCATCGTCGTCATCGTCGCCACCGTCACCATGGTCGTCGTCGTCCGTCGTCGTTGCCGTCGCCGTCGCCGTCTTCGTCATCGTCATCATCCTCATCGATGTTGCTGGCCTAAGGCCATTTCAAGTTGAATTTCATTCACATTTGTCATCTTTCTAATGGAAATTACTCAAAGAGGCAGTCATGTTGGGAAAATTAAGGCCCGGCAAACGTCCAAGCTTACCCGAGACAACAAGGAAAAACACAGCATAATAAGAGCAAGTAAAAGCTCAACAATGATATTTTAAATCAGTCCGAAAGTCTACCAGTCACCATAACGTAATAAACAGACATCTCGTGTTAATTCCACGCTACCACGCCGCCACGTGGCCAGTGAGCCACAACTGAAAAAAGGGCCGTGGTCGGCCCGACTTAAACCAATTGGTTAGAAACTGAGCCGTAAAACCTTATCTAACTCTAACTCCACGCTACTATAGTCGAGAAGAAGTCTCGCTTTACCCCATCAAATGCTTGTAACTTAACATGATATAAAGAGCGCCCTAGGTTCTTAACAATGCTATTCATTAACAATTTTCACCAACACATAATTTTTTGAATCGGTCGACTGCGTGCCAGTGCGAAAATTTGTCGTGCATCGTGTGTGCACCAGTCATGTTCTTTCATCTGGTTAGCTTCATTATTTGTCGTCTATCATGACGTCAAGGGATGTTAGTGCTCTGCATAGGATCAAATTTACGTTACACAAAGGTGTTTGATGACTCTTATCAACATATACTACCTGATGTAGGCGTATACATAAATGTCATATCGACATAAAACTGAGTCAAAGTTTGTTTGCTGTACCTGTACCTTTGAGACGAAAGTGTCTACAAGTATGTGACTGTAGTCTCAACATTATATCCCGTTGCTCCCTAGAGATTTTGTACAGGAAGATTTTGTCATACACCTGCTGTCCACCTCTGGACCTACCTTCATTTTCATGGTAAGTGACTGTATTATTCTTTCGTTCGTCACTAGCCTGAAGATAAAATCAAACCGTTCTCACATGACATTACATACTCAGATGCTTCTACTGGGCTTTTTGGCTAAGATCATGTGTAGTATCCGTTCTTTTCAGCCAGTTAAGAATGGAACCACCGACAAATGGCAGACCCTTGATGTAGAGGTCTGAAGGTCGTGAGGTTGATCATGTTAACTTGTGTCCCTTCCGGGTAGTATGTAGCAGGGTTCAATCCCGGTGTTCCGACCTCTCTATGTTCCGACTTTTTCACGATTTTTCACGTTTTGGTCGAAACATAGACAGGTCGGAATATAGAGACGTGATGACGTCTCTATGTTTCGACCTCTCTATGTTCCGACCGCAATTTGAAAAAGTCGAAACATAGAGAAGTCGAAACACAGAGACTTTGGACGTCTCAATGTTCCGACTACTTCATATTCCGACCTAAATTTCAAACGTGAAGAATTCGGTACATAGAGAAGTCGAAACATAGAGACGTTTTACACATTTCTATGTTCCTACTTCTCTATGTTTCGACCACAAATGAAAACATGCATTTTGGTCATATTCAATCTTTCGGCAGTTCCACTAGTCCGAAGGTTCCAGAATACGCTAATTAATTAGCTTAAATTGCGTAATTTATGCAACATTTCAAAGTTTGCTGATCGCGCATCGAGGCGAAACACTAGGGCAGTGGCACAACCAGCGGGGGCAGAGGGGCACCATTCAGCGTAGAATTAGCCTTTGAAAAGTACTCTGCATGTGTCGGAACATAGAGAGATCGGAACATAGAGATGTGACCCTTATTGTTTAACTTCTCTTTGTTTCGACCAAAACGTTTATAAGTCGGAACATAGAGGAGTCGGAATATAGAGAAGTCGGAACATAGAGTAGTCGGAATATAGAGAGGTCGGAACATAGAGAGGACCCCCGTAGCAGTACGTAGCTCCTTTGGGGAGCGGAAATCCTTCGGGAGTAACGTTTGGTTTCGCCCTTAGGATCTTCGCCAGAGAGTCGAGGGGACTTTGGAAAAAAGGTGGGGCTTCTATATAGTCAGGAAGGAATTCCACCCCACCTCCAGCAGACTCAAACCAATTACGGCCATAGACGCCCTTTTCAGCTTCCAGACGTGCTTTTACTTATTGGCCTTATTGACATTGTTTTCAATTAAACAATTTAATCATAATATTTTTGAGGCCTCGTTAACAACATGCTCAAACCCCAGTGTTGTAGTGTGAGTGCGGGACCATGAGTACGGGTACGGTACGTACCAGGTCATGAGTACGGGTATGGGTACGGGTACCAGGTCATGAGTACGAGTATGGGTATACGGGTACCAAGTCATGAGTACGGGTACGGGTCCGGGTCCGAGGAAAAAGTAATCATGAGTACGGGTACGGGTACGGGTACGGGTACAATTCATGAGTATGGGTACGGGTACCATCTCATGAGTGCAGTTTTGAATATGCATGGTACCAAGCCTTTACTGCATTACTACTTTATATTACTGGATATTTGACAGACTCAAACCCCCATCATATTGCTCTCCTTCCAAGAAAATTCCAACCTTGAAAAGTTTCCCATCAAGCCAATGCCCCGTGAACAAACCTGGCCGCCACCCAGTGTATGTAACCCCAGAGCAACTTCCTCCATTAGATCTTTATCCAAATAGCAGTCACAAAGGATTGTGGGATAGTTTTTGTGTGCTTTTATTTTCGTCAATGGCATTTTACTGTAGTTAAGAATGATGCAGACCAAAATGCTATCCCACAGTCCTTTGTAATTGCTATTTGGAAAAGGGTCTATGGACAATCCAAAATTAACACACAGAATGACCTATAAAGCCTATTATAGTTTCTTAAGTGGGAGTCAAATCAGAGGATATAAGGATTCATGGTAGGATTCAATTCTCAGTCGAGATGTTTGTCAGGTATGGTAAGTTGGCTGGATGGATATTGTGTGGTGGGGAGTGGCCCATGCTAAAATCGTGTATCTGGGGAACCGTCTAGTTACCATTAGAAAATGCTGACTATGCTAAAACACCTTGTCAGCTAATGCACGACTATTTTCCTGCAAAGCGGACTAGTCTGTTGGTTACGGAAGCGTAGAAGGGACATGCGAATGAAAAAAGAACTATCCCGGCAAAATGACAATTTTCGTAAAATTGACATTTTGACGACTTAAATTAACTAGTCAAAATGACAAAAATCTGAAATTTGGCGATTTGATCAACTTGTCAAAATGTCAAAATTCAGAAAATTGTCATTTTGCCGAGTTAGAACATCTCGTCAAAATGGCAAAATTCAGAAAATTGTCATTTTGCCGAGATAAAACAACTCGCCAAAAATGGCAAAATTCAGAAAACTGTCATTTTGCCGAGATAAAGCAACTCGTCAAAATGGCAGAATTCGAAAACTTGTCATTTTGCCGAGTTAGAACAACTCGTCAAAATGGCAAAATTCAGAAAATTGTCATTTTGCCGAGTTAAAACATCTCGTCAAAATGGCAAAATTCAGAAAATTGTCATTTTGCCGAGATAAAACAACTCGCCAAAATGGCAAAATTCAGAAAACTGTCATTTTGCCGAGATAAAGCAACTCGTCAAAATGGCAAAATTCGAAAACTTGTCATTTTGCCGAGTTAGAACAACTCGTCAAAATGGCAAAATTCAGAAAATTGTCATTTTGCCGAGTTAGAACATTTCGTCAAAATGGAAACATTGAAAAGTGTCAGTTTGCCGAGATAAAACAACTCGTCAAAATGGCAAAATTCAGAAAATTGTTATTTTGACAAGATGAAACAACTCTTCAAAATGACAGTATTCGTATACTGCCGTCATTTTGAAGAGTTGTTTCATCTTGTCAAAATAACAATTTTCTGAATTTTGCCATTTTGACGAGTTGTTTTATCTCGGCAAACTGACAATTTTCTGAATCTTTCCAGTTTGACGAAATGTTCTAACTGGGCAAAATGACAATTTTCTGAATTTTGCCATTTTGACGAGATGTTCTAACTCGGCAAAATGACAATTTTTCGAATTTTTCCATTTTGACGAGTTGTTTTATCTCGGCAAAATAACATTTTTCTGAATTTTGCCATTTTGATGAGATGTTCTAACTCGGCAAAATGACAATTTTCTGAATTTTGCCATTTTGACGAGTTGTTCTAACAAGGCAAAATGACAAATTTTCGAATTTTACTATTTTGACAAGATGTTCGATCTCGTCAAATTGTCAATTTTCTGAATTTTTCCATTTTGACGAGTTCATAGATCTCGTCAAAATGTCAATTTTTCCAAAATTTTTTCCTTTTTGAAAAGATTTTGAATAACGTCAAAATAACAAATTTCAGATTTTTGTCATTTTAACGAGTTAATTAAGTCGTCAAAATGTCAATTTTACGAAAAGTGTCATTTTGCCGAGATAGTTCTTTTTTCTTTTGCATGTCCCTTCTACGCTTCCGTAGTTGGCTCAATCTATCTTTTTAGGTTTCGCAAACCAGGTATGAATGCCAGGGAATACGCCGCTCAGCGTACGTAGGTAGTAGCTTGAGAAATTGCAACACATATATGCATGTAAACAAACAAATGACGTCACTCAATTGCGACTGCTAGCTGCTTGTGGTTGGCAAGACCACACAGTCGTCTAGTCTGCACACATATTCATTGCGCTACACACTGTAAGTGTATGTACCACATGCACAGAGCAGAGTGACTTTGCGGTATATATATATCTACGTACTGTGGGTCTTACAGATCACTTTTTCAGCTGACATGCTATCGGCTTGGTTTGCGGTAAGCTGTTTTTATTATTCAAGATCCATCTATAGGGAATGGATCATTATTTCTTGAAATAAAAGAAACTGTGCAAGCTTATTCAGAGAGTCAATTAATTTGTCAACAAGCTAGGTGCATAAAGTAGCCATACACCAGTACGTGGACGACTCATTTTGGTTAACATTAGCCTTACTGCTTACATTATGGTCACTGTAATTTTGTAAACAGTATTTCCGCGAAGGGGACTGGAATGATCTAGCCTATAGTTTGAGCTAAAGGGATCATTACTGCAGTCATAAATTTTACTCTGCATGTTATGCTGTTATGCAGTATAGTATAGGTGGTACAGTACAGTATTACCTAGTCCTCAATCAGGCCCTACGTACACACTAAGCTCAATAGAGGGATTTCATGTGACGTCACGCTCAATGGATTCCCAGGCACTGAAGGGCAAAACACACACGCAGTAAGCGAATTTACAACTCACGCGCACGGCATAACCATAGATACTACTGTGACACAATGGAAGCTTGCCCTTCAAAACATAAAAGACGCGCAATCTTGCCCTTCAAAATTGCGTTTAGCTGGTTAAAGTCACGTGACTGAAACCCCTCTATAGAGGGATTTCATGTGACGTCACGCACAATGGATTCCCAGGCACTGAAGGGCAAAACACACACACGGTAAGCGAACTTACAGCTCACGCGCACGGCATAACCATAGATTCTACTGTGACACAATGGACGCGTGCCCGTCAAAACCAAAGAGACGCGCGATCTTGCCCTTCCAAACAAAAAAGACGCGCGATTTTGCCCTTCAAAACTGCGTCTAGTTGGTTGAAGTCACGTGACTGAAATCCCTCTATAGGACTGTGCGCCGTGTAGTAGTCTAATGGAGCGTGATTGCAGGGCTAGCCTAAGTATTATTAATACCAATTAACTGTCGGGGCCAGCTAGTTCTATAGTGAAATGCTCAGGGCTGTAACCGAGTCCACCTAATCCGATTCTGAGCCAATTCTGATTCCAGTGACCCCAATTCCGGGCCAATTCCGAGTCCGGTACCCCCCCCCCGAGTCCAAGCCGAGTCCGAGTCCAGAGGAACCGAGTCCGAGCCAAGTCCGAGTCCATCCTTAAGTATAAATGTGCAGTAAAATCCTTGGAAATTGGCAGCACTGTAGTGTGAATACAGGAGCATGCATGCATGCAGGTACAGGTACTAGCTGGTCATGATCGAGTACGGGTACAGGTACCAAGTCATGGGTCTGGGTACGGGTATGGGAACCGGGCCATATGAGTACAGTAGGGGGCTGGTACAGGTATGGGTAACAGGTCATGAGCCCGGACACGGGTACTGGTCTTGAGTACATGGTTTTGAGTTTGGGTATGGTATGTGTGCCAGGTCGTGAGAAGCTGGTATGGGTGCAATTTCGGGTCATGAACTTGAGAACAGACTAGGGGTATCACAACATGAGTATGGATACCAGGTTTCGAGGAACTTTCATACCCAAGTGTGGGTATGAAAGTTCAAACTTCAAGAAATTTAATGAGCATGGGTACAGGATTTGACCAGGTGGTATGGGTGCAGGTACATGGTCATGAGTGTAATTATAATTTATAGGCACCACGTACCAGCTACTATCATGAGTACAAGAATAATTAGGTGTACTAAGTAATGAGTTTGGCAGCCCCTCTGTTTGAGTATCATATACAGTATCTGGAATATGTACAAAGTTCTAAAACACAACCACTGCAATATATATGTCTGGTACTCAGGTGCCCTTCTCTGGGGGGTACCCCCAAATTTTTCATAGCCCCTCAAAAATTGCACAAATTTCATAAAGGCTAGTAGTGAAGACATAGATATCCCCAGAAATGTTAGCTTAAAACATATTAAAGCCCAGCCGGCTGCAAATTATATCTAGCCCCTGCACCCACACCCCCCCCCCCAATAAAAAATATGTCCATACATCCTTACAATTGCACCTGCTGATGCCTGTACTAGACATGTCATGATCTCTACGGTTTGAAGTAAATTTAGTGCAATTTTCATACCTGTTACACTACTTGATTTCAAGTTCACAAAACTTACAACTTTGGCAAATTAGTATTGATTATTTTTTGATGCCTATAAACATATAGCTAATTCACTGCCATTTTGTGTGATTGGACTTCACACCTTGTCATCCTAAAGGCTGATGGTCATGCAATACTTGAATAGCTTAATCAACTTGAACCAAGGGCTTAATTGTTGTATGAATCAAGGATGTGTTTGAGCAACCACCTATCTATTTACAGTGCAATCAAAGCCAAATTAACAGTTTTTACAACAAAAACAGTCAGATTTGCTGGGTCTGAGGGTTTAAAGGGGATATGCAGTCACCCCAACTTGAAGTAGTGTAGTAGACTGTCCTGTTTCATGATTGGCTCTTGAGAGTCATGTGACAATATTTTTTCTCCTCAAATGTGAAATTTACAAGAAGTAACTGATTGGTTTACCTTGAATATGCAATATTAAAGTCCTAAAGTATTGTGAAAGATACTTTGCAGAGAAATAAGAAGAAAATTGTGAGATTTACAGTAGCTGTTGCTTCAAAATAAGTTTGGACGACTGCTCTTGCCCTTTAAGAGGAGACTATACAAATCTCCAAAGCACTGGAAGATTCAAGGAAAGTACAAACTACACTTTGTATATGATAAAAAGTTTAACCTAATCCATTCACTGGTACAATATGTGCCAACTGAATTGTTACATGCCTTGCACAATGCAAACAATGAACATAGGTCTGTGCCTTGCCTAATTGGAGTACATTGTCAGTGAATCTCCTAAAATCCAGCTATTCAAACCATAAAGTTATTATGGGCTCTGAAGGAGGTGATACTTTTTTGCATCCTGTCTCTTAAACAAATTTTACAAAAAGGCTATACTAGCTGTGTAGACTAGGAAGGCTTATTAAACTGCTACAAAGGGGTTAATTCTTGCATTTGTAAGTTTTATCCAGATCAGATGTAAACAATCTAGGTCAATAGCTTCTGCTGATGTTTAGATGAATTTTGCAGTACTAACTGTACAGATCAGTCATGTACATGAATGGAGCTTAAATTCAGTAAACTTAATTTAGTTCAAGGACTTTTGTAGTATAATTTGATGAGGGTATATGAGGGCAGGTAGTGGATGGGGATCAACTGGGAGAGTAGGCTGTAGCTTAGGCCTAGGCCTATGTGATATTGCCAACATCACAAATCTTGGTTCCTCAAATCTGACCCCAGTTGCACTATAGACCTACATGATCTGAAGTAGTATTAACCACAGTGTATGCTGTATCACACAGTATTAGTAGAATGCACCTGGAGCAGGCTCGTAGCTATGGGTCTCGGGGTCCCCAAAATTGTGCATCCTAATAAAATGTGTAAGAATTAAGGGCGGGGATCGATGCTGTGACACCCCCCATTTGATACCTAGGCCCCCCTAAAAATTTCATTCTAGCTACGCCCCTGACCTGTAGTAAGTCAAGACCATAGATTTGTACACGTGGTACCAGTTCTGCTAGAATTGACTGGTACAGTTTTACGGTTCAGTTCTATATGAGTTCATCATTCAGGCTATTCAGACTATTCATCTCCCTTCAGTTGTCTATTCACCTCAGTTTGAGGTCGTCTTACGTGAAGTATTTACCCATCATCATGTATACTACTGCAGCATGAACAACTCATCTCCCCCATGGGGTATATACTATACTATCCCATTATCATCCAGATAAAAAAATGTGATCAAAATTTTACAACTGATTAAATCTACCTTACACATAACAGTGTTGTAGTGTGAGTACGGGACCATGAGTACGGGTACCAGGTCATGAGTACAGGTATGGGTACGGGTACCAGGCCATGAGTACGGGTACGGGTACCAGGCCATGAGTACGGGTACGGGTACCAGGTCACAAGTACGGGTACAGGTACGAGTAGGGAAACTTGTACTCGAGTACGGGTACGAGTACGGGTACGGGTACGGGTACTACAACACTGTCAAACCCTAATATCACCTCCCTGCTCAAACGATGGTCATTATTTGTAAGTGGGAAAGACCATCGTTCCAGCAAGCTTAGAGGCATTGTAACACAACTCAGGGAGTGTCTTCAAGGGTGCTTCAGATCCAAACAAAAAAGCAATCTAGCAGGCGTGCCATTAAAAGAAGGCCGGGGGAAGAAGATTAACAAAAATGAGACATGCAAACAGGTTAAAAGGAACAGAACGAGGGAAATTCTGTTACCTATCTATTCACAACTAAAAACATGAACACAGTACAAGTCCGAAGAAGACGAAAAGATAAACAAAACAAAGGAAAGCACATTAACCTACCACGTCGTAGACTAATTCTGGACTGGCGAGCCACGTTGAGGATAGGTCGGAGATCAGGCCAGACAGATAACTACTGACCATCGCCCTTCCGGCCGAGGTCACCCGTAGGTCATCACATGCACAGGGTATGAGAAATGAAGGCTCGGCTCACCTGCCAGATACGGATGCCGAGATTGGCCTAAAAAAATGATGCCGTAACGGCATAGTTATAGTATTTTAGGCACATTTTTTTTCTAAACAATACGCACCAACCTATGATGACGCTTCGCTTACAGTAGATGCCTCTCTTGGATGAGTGATTAGTTCTACACTGGCCGGTCCATAGACAGATAGCCTAGGGGAATGGCAATACCTTGGGTGAATTCAAAAGAAGGGGAAAATATGGGGTAGGTGGGAATGGCATGTATACTAGAATTTGAGCTTATGAACAGACTCATCTTTTTCCTACATTTGTTCACTTTTGACAGGTACATGTTAATTATTGGATAGCTTGTTCCTAAGTAGTAGAGTACCGTAGTTACCCAGACCTGCCTCCGTCTTGGTCATTTCGAATGATGTATGACTACACCAGTATCACAGTTATCACTCTGACGTTTGCTTAATTGTGTACTTATGTTGATTCACCAGATTCACCAAAAATTTACATCTAGGCTACACTTGTCTAATTTCCAGCTTTCCCGGGAAGGACCCGAGGACCCCTTCGGAACTTTCTGCCTTTCACTCTTGCAGGTATATTCTTCAACCTTCCTGATACAAAGTGAGTCCAACTTTTTCCTTGCATCCGCGCAACACAGACTGCGTAATTGAGTGCATGTTCCCGGTAGGCCTACTTACTATACTATACTGTATGTGATAAAAGGGTTAAAAGAAATATATGGTACCTTTTTGCAGGGAGTTGTAACAGATTAGGCTTGGGGAAGCAGTTGCCATCCACTTGCAGCAGTGAATCTAAGAGATTAGGATGAGAAGTACTGGTTTAGTTAACTTCTTACTATACAGAGACGCCTCTAATCACAATTCCCGCTCCTCATACCAAACCCCTTGCTCCAACACTGAACCAGAAAGCCCAAAGGCTTAGTGATTCCTTGCCAAATAGGGATGCTTTGTTGCACTGAGGTTTATCCCTCAAATTTACAAGTATTACAAGTATCTAACACCCCTGTCTTGAAATATCGTGTTTTTCAATGCATTTGGTATTTAACTTCTGATGACTTCAAATGACCTCTGACCCCCAATGGATCTTGGATCTTGAAAATTCTTGGGAAATTTTGCTTTTTGAACTCAGGTGACCCCAGATGACAATCTTGGGAATTCTTGGGAAATTTTGCTTTTTGACCTTTAGTGACCCCAGACGATGATCTTGGGAATTCTTGAGGAATTTTGCTTTCTGACCTTAAGTGACCCCACATGACACTTGGGAATTCTTGCTTTATTACGTCTGGTGACCCCATGACAATCTTAGAAATTGTTGGTAAATTTTGCCTTTTGACTTCTGGTGACCCCATATGACAATCTTGGGAATTCTTGGGAAATTTTGCTTTTTGACCTCTGGTGACCCCATATGACAATCTTGGGAAGTCGTGGGAAATTTTGTTTTTTGACCTCCAGTGACCTCAGATGACCTTTACCAGAAACAACTGGGTTCTTTCAACATAACAAATCAATATACCATGTATGAAAAGTGTCCTTCATTCCTACTTTGAGATATCTTGATTACAAGGTTCTCAGTCTTTGACCTCCAGACACCTCAAATGACCTTTGACCTTCACCAAAAACAATACGGCTCTTCCTCTCAACATGACAAATCTAGGTACTAAATATGAAGTGTCTATCATTGCTATCTTGAGATATCATGATCATGATGACAAGCGATTTACAAGCTTTTCGCAGTTTTACCTCCGGTGACCTAAGATGACCTTTGACCTCTACCACAAACAATAGGGTTCTTCTCAACATGACAAATCTATATACCAAATATGAAAAGTGTCAGTCATTGCCATCTTGAGATATCGAGTTTACAAGTCGTTTATGAGGCTTTTGCGGTTTAACCTCCGGTGACCTCAGATGACCATTGACCTCTACCAAAAACAGTAGCATTCTTCCTCTTGACATGACAAATCTGTACACCAAATATGAAAAGTGTCCTTCATTCCTACCTTGAAAAATTGTGATTACAAGGTTTTCAGTCTTTTGCTTCCGTTGACCTCAAATGACCTTTGACCTTTACTAAAAACGATAGGGTTCTTCCTCTCAACATGACAAATCTATATACCAAATATGAAAACTGTCGGTCATTGCTATCTTGAGATATTGTGTTTACAAGCCGTTCATAAGGTTTTCGCAGCTTAACCTCCAGTGACCTCAGATGACTTTTGACCTCTACCAAAATCAATAGCGTTCTTCCTCTTGACATGACAAATCTGTATACCAAATATGAAAAGTGTCTGTCATTGATATCTTTAGATATATATCGTGTTTACAAGGTTTTCGGTTTTTGACCTCTGGTGACCTCAAATGACCTTTGACCTCCACTAAAAACAATAGGGTTCTTCCTCTGAACATGACAAATCTATATACCAAATATGAAAAGTGTCAGTCATTGCTAACTGGAGATATCGTGTTTACAAGCAAAGCGTCACATACACACACATACACACATACACACACACATACGCACCCAAGTCGATTTTACATACAATCCGAGGACCTCATTGTTATTTCCTTTGTGTTTACTTCCTTAACCCTAACCTTGACAATAGACTCTCTATTGTTCAAACTTTCGAGGACTTGACAAATCTATTGAATTTCCTTCAGAGGACCTCAAATCCATTGTTCAGGTCCTCGGTCTGATAGGAAGACAAGTTCACCCACACACACACACACACACACACACACACACACACACACACACGACATCACCATCGCATAGATTCCTTGCCTGCCTTCGGCAAGGAATCAAAAACGGGCCAATCCAACTGTTGTAATGCAACTAGCCTAAATCGAACAAATTGCATGGACGCCTATCCTGGTTAAAACCAAACTCTACTGTGATCTCACAACTCACCCCTGACAATTCTCACCGGGGGCCATTCCCACCCGGACAGTTTTCACACGTGACAATGACCCCTCAGACACCACCCCATCAGATAATTTGGAATTGACATAGGTCGGAATTATATGGACGGGAATTGTCAGGGAGGGAGTTATCGGGGAACCAACCCTACTATTCTTTGTTCTGAGGACTCAGACATGAAATAAAGGTTTCCTCACGAGATTTAAGCTGAGACCCGTGGATCTACATCTCGAACGTTAGCCCTTAGGGATTCGTGCTCCCGAAGGGAGAGAACCTGATACATCGAAACCTGCAGTGAAACCTGTCAAGTGGTAGTACCAAATATTTTTGTGAGAGACGCCATAATGAACAGAGGGTCACAATAAAACTCCAGAACTTAAGGTCAAAGGTCAAGTCAATCAAGTTTTATTAAATGCACCTATATGCCCATAAGCTTACGAGACGGGGGGAGGGGGCAGGGGCATATGACCTCCCAATTCGGGAAAAAATAGTGGATTGATTCGGGCAAATTAGACAGCCAAGAAAATAAATGATGCCCTTTTACAACCGACACAGCGGTATCAAAATTCGGGCAACTTGGTCCAAAATTCTAAATTCGGGCAAAATAATCCCTGACCCCCAGAAATATTGACCCCCGTACGCCTATGCCTATACCATGAGAAAAATACTCATCATTTACTCCGTACAGGATTGCTTTGTACTATCCTGCATTGAGCACCAAAGTTATATAGTAACCAGGTAACCTTAGGCAGCAGATACGCAAATTTGAAGGGAGGCAGTCTCTCATAAACAACATACGCCTGTCAAGTGCCTATAACCTTTCTCTTATTTGGAAACTTTCCATCACGAAGATCAGTTCACATGCCAAAAAGTTCTTCATGAAAAATTAAAGGACCTTATTCTGAAGGACGCCTGCTCCTTTTCTAACTGAGGGAATCCCATTAAATGAGTATCTTGTGAGTAGTTTCTCATAGACTGCAGGAAATGGCACTTTTAAGACCTTGAGACCTTGCAAGTTGCATCCACACACTCTTCATTTAGAGATGTCAAGTTTTAGAAAACTCCAAATCAAAGAAACAGAAAAACCAGAAAAATTTTTTGCAGACAGGGGCGTAGCGAAGGTGTTATCTTTGGGGGGGGAGGGGATTATGTTTTGCCGACGGATCTGGTAATGCGTAGTGCGAAAACGAGCCTTAGCGGGTGGGGTCCAGGGGGCGCAGCCCCCGGAAGCTCTGAGGTTTAAGTATATCTCTGGGTGAAAAATTAAGTCTCAGGATGGATATATTTTGGTTCGTAATGCATCGTCAAATACACACTAGATCCCACTAATTTTAATGTATTAGGCTTTTCCTCTCGTCACGCCGCTATAGTTTTTAGCGGTTGAGATCCAGAGGCTCACCAGTGCTTTAGCTAGGACGTTTCCTCAATGCGACATTTACTGATCTGTGTCCTGGGGGAGGGGTCTAAGGAGTTTCGAAAGTTTTGGAATTTGTAAGGTGCCTTGATCGCAAATGGTGCAATATTTGAGTAAATTTCTGCCCTAATGAGGAACCTCAAAATTTACACCCGGGTAGAATTTGCTTGTCAGATCTTTTTTGTGCGACATTTGTGGCCGTTTATGCGACATTGTCGCGCAAATAGGGGCTGGCTAAAACACTGGGCCCGCCTAAGGACCCTTGGTGGATTCCGGAGGGCGAAGCCCCCGGAAGCTCTGAGATTTAAGTTTATCTCTGGGTGAAAAATTAAGTCTCAGGATGGATATATTTTGGTTCATATTGCATCATCAAATGCAAAGATTCCCATTAATTTTAATGTATTGGCTATCCCTCTTGTCAGGCCGCTATAGTTTTAAGCGGTTGGGATCAAGACGCCCGTCAGTGTTTTAGCCTGGGCGTTTTCTCAATGTGACATTTACTGATCTGTGGACTGGGGGAAGGGTCTAAGGGTGTCCCCCTCCCCTTTGGAATTTTTTTTTATAATTTGAAAGGTGCCTAGATAGCAAATGGGGGCAATATTTGAGTGGATTTCTGCCCTAATGAGGAACCTCAAAATTTACACCCGGGTAGAATTTGCGAGTCAGATTTTTGGTGCGACATTTGTCGCCGTTTATGCAACATTGTCCCACAAATAGGGGATGGCGAAAACACTTGGCCGGCTCAAGGGCCCCTGGTGGGAGCCGTGGGGCTTCGCCCCCGGAAGCTCTGAGGTTTCAGCTTAATCTCTCGGTAAAAGATTAAGTCTCATGCAGGATTGGTATATTTTGGTTCATAATGCATTATCCAATGCAAAGATTCTGGTTTATTCTAATGTGTTAGGCTATTCCTCCCGTCATGCCACTAAACTTCAGGAGCTGAACCTGTCGTTCAGAATTGGAACACTATGTGTTCAACATTTAAACACTAGACGCTACGATAAGTGGATAGGCGTCCGGCGTTCAAAAAGGGAGAAAAGTGTTCAGAATCTTAACATAAGCGATCAAAATATGCTTTGAACGCCAGGATCTGAAGATGGGTTCTGTATCTGTTTCATTTCGGTGTTTAAAAGTTAAAAGCCTGAGACTGCAGTGAAGGGAAGACATGCGCGGCACGCATTATATTTTCCCAGGATGTTTGTGGGTAAACCAGATCCTCAGAAGTTTGCAAAATGTGCTTGAAGTAAAGGTTAGGGTTTAGAAGACGGGCTAAGGATACCCTCTCCATGGGTAATCGGGTGCTGCTCCCCATGGTGATGATAAAAGTGAGGAATAATGTGCAGAAAGTGGTTTTTCAAGAATGTCATATGACCCGAAATAGTGCACCTACATGCACGGAAGCCTTTTAGTCCCTTTCTTTTCCCGAGTTGCCGACGGACTCAGTCACTCGTCCAATTACACCAACGGCCGTCACATGCATAATAAATTTGCCGACGGGGCCTTCAACTTGAATGGGCCAATTAGATAAAGAGCCGAAAATCGAAAGAGCCGAAAGTCGAAATAGCCTATAACAGACTGGCCCGCTCTCTCTTTCTCTTTTTCTTTTCATTCTCCGCCTTCCCTTTTCACTCTCTTCCTTTCCCTTTCTTTTTCCTTCTTCTCTTCTCTTCTTTTCCTCCTCTCCTCTTTTCCTCTTCTTTTCCTTTCCCTCTCCTCTTTTTGCCGACAGACCGACCAAATATTGGGGGGTGTGACACCCCCACACCCCCGCTCGCTACGGCCCTGTTTGCAGAATAAATTCACATATAGAGAAAGCACTTTCACTTTCTGTTACTTAGGAAACTCGGCTCAATTCACTGTTTTACACAAGTAATTAGAGGTAGTTGTAACTATGTTGATACCAGGGTAGTGTCAATAAATACAAGAGTGACTAATTGGCAGAAACATTTGTCCAACAGGAGTGAGGGCTACCAGACAGGGATCCAGCTGGCCTAAGCTCCGAAAGGGGCTGCAGATGGCAAGGGGGTTGACAGAAAACCTTTTTCCAACACCGTTTCATGGCAGAACATATCTTGCATATATATATATATATATATATATATATATATATATATATATATATATATATATATATATATATATATATATATATATATATATATATATATTATTTCTTATACACATTTGATATACCGAACTAGTTGATAGTTATGTGCTGATTCAGTGTGCTTGAAGAATTTTGAATTGCATAGAGCACGAAGAGAGCTATGTTATTTAAATTCACATAAAACAGTCTATAATTATCGAAGGCAATAATAGATCAATTAGTGGGGGAGGGGGCTGACCCCTGTGAGGGGCATTTTGCATTGAGTGGTATAGCCAACCGTCTACTCAGTGAAATGATCAAACCCTACACCAACTCCATAAACTCAGGTGATACAAGTTAAAGAGAACAACTACCTGATTATGCATACAGTTTCCGACCTTCAGGAAAACACGAAAGGCTATCTATAGCTAGCCTATTTTGATATGGGAAGGGGGCACTATTTCACTGTATGAAAAAAAAGCTTTGGAAAGCACTCAGATAACCTACTCTAATGCGCGCAGAACGCACCGCAAATAAATTGTGTTTAATGGAAGACTCCCGAGTAAAACGGGTAAACCGCCGAGGCGCCTGATCGTCGCATGGGGGCTTCATACTGTACAGTATCCACGATCTAAGGACTGGCGGGTAGATGGAGGGACGTATGCATGATGGATTCGTTTCTGTATGGATTTTAATTATATTTTTATTGTTTTCAGTAAGGTTTCATTGAAAGTAAACCGTCTGGATCAGTCCACAACTGCAATGACTTCTACGAAATCGCCATCAACTGTAATATTTTTGTGGATGATTCCTCGAACGAGGAGCACTGTTCTAGCAAAATGTATGACGTTCGTAGATAATACCGAAGTTTGGATGTCACCATATTTATCCTGTTTCTTCAATGACACGTTTTTTGACCCAAGCTGGAAAAGAGGAGATACATTAGCCGAGCAGATGAAAGAGGCACAGAGGAAAAATGAAGCTACTGAAATTATGAAGGCTGCTCGAGAAAAAGTAGCTCAAGAACTAAAAGACTTTCCCAATTTGATAGCTCAAAAAGACATCAGGTAAATATTTAGAAAGTTTCTATTTTCAACAACTACAAACATGGGCGTAGGAATCGAGGGGGGGGGGGCTGGGGGCTTTAACCCCAGTCAAAAAAGTGGGGGATGAAGTATGCTTTCGTCCCCCAGGATCCGAGGGCAAAAACCCCTTATTTGTGTCTTCTGTAAGAAATGTCAAAAATTTGCAGTAATTTTCCTTAAAGTTTGTCCAAAATGTTTCACCAAATTGCATCTGAGGACCCTCAAATACCCCAACATTTTCCAGAGGGGAGGGGGCACCCCCTCCCCAGGAAAGCGATCTGAAACAAGGTTCAGCCCCCCTCCCAGTCTCGAAAAGCTTCCTACGCCTATGACTATAAATACCAAGAAAAGAAAACATTCAATCAATGTGAAATGTTCAACAAATAATTCTAAGTCTAATACTTCAAAATTATTTAAGATTTTCCTTTAAAGACAAGATTTTGTATGTAACGACTCACTCTGAGATATATTCTAAATTTATTGCTTAAGGTCAGTTTCGTTTAGAAATCACTTAGAATCACTCAAGGACCTTACATACCGTATTATTAGTTTTTAACTTAGACTTAATAAGTTAATTCATGTCATCAAAATCTCAGGAAACTAATATTTTCAAAGTTTTTGTTGTATTACCCTTCACAAACATTGGATATCCATAACTCTCATTTTAGTTATTCTTGGCTGCAAAAACAACTCGAAAAGACCACTCCGGATAAGAAATTCATTTTGGTGAAAGATCAGTCACATGCAATAATGAATCACCTGCAATATTTACCCAGCGTTCCGACTCGACATATTTTCATAATAAGGCATCCGCGAGAGGTTTACCCATCCTGGAAAAACATGACAATGAAAAGACTTGATGTTGCCGGAACAAAGTCATGGGAGGAGTGGCATGTTGCTGATGATATACCAAATTTCCCAGTGAAGGATTTCTTTCAAATTCATCATCGACTTTGGAAGCACTTTCGAAATAATGCTGATTTTCAGCCAGTCATTGTTGATGGACACGATCTTACCACTAAACCAGAAGTTATTCTGCCCAAGCTCTTTGGTAAGCTCGGAATTCCTTACAAGGAGTCGTACCTCGAATGGGAGGAAGGTGCCGAGATCTTAAAAAGGAAATGGAGAGGTTCCGCTGATATAGTTTTATTGGATCAATTTTTAGCTGTGTATACACAAGCAACAAACTCGAGTAAGTTCGAGCTTCCCAAATTTCCTAGAGGTACCCCATCCAATCCATCGTGGAAGATCACACCCGATTTGGATGAGGTGATTGAAGGAGCACTGCCATATTACATTGAGATGTACGAAGCTCGTCTTCAGTGATGCAAGCGCACCAGCTAATTAAATCTTTATTATGAACTGTTTGCAAAGACTTCCTTCTTGCGATAAGAAATAGTTGTTAAAAGGTTAAGAATGATTGTAACTACCTGCATGCAGTGGCCTTCCCAGACTTTTCGAAGTTGGTCAGGGGAGAAGGTGAAGGGGTACATAGCGTTCCGTCGGAGGGGCACACCAGCATCAATAACTGAGGGACGCTGGACGTATTTTGGTGGCACGAAGCCTTCCCCTGTAGACGTTGGGGTCCAGAGCCCATCAGGGTTCCTGGTGTGATCCAGGAACAACGCTCCGGTGGGGGTACAGGGGCGAAACCTCGGAGGCTGTGGGATGTTTACAAGATTGTGAACAGAATAAAGCATTTTACTATCTCAAAATGGAACTGGATGAGCACTAAACAGTCCACCAAAATAAAAATCACAATTTCACAAATTTTTTGTTAGTCTCGGATTCGCACTAACGATTTAATGATTCGGGAGGGGAAGGGGATGTGAGTGGGGAAGACAGATCATGTTAAAGGTGGTATTGTGTTTGAATCCGCCTCAGCGACAATTCGGGGGAGCAAACTTTCCTTCGCAAATTTTAAGGCACCGGTATGTAAAATGAACAGACATTAGCCAATGAAATGAAGTTATTTAATTATATTCATAGGTTATTGGATGTGCGTTAAAAGGGGGCAAAACATAGCAATCTTAACAGTTTTCGAACATAAAATTGGATTGAAAGGTAATGGATGTGGGAACTCTATTGAATGGAGAGGACTCACGGCCGCAGTGGTCTCAAAGCTGTCTTAAATATATATATATATATATATATATATATATATATATATAATATATATATATATATATATATTATATATATTCAGCACATATATATATATTCAGCACATATATATATATATATTCAGCATATATATATATATATATATTCAGCACATATATATATATATATATATATGTGCTGAATATATTTCCCAGTAAGGCAGTGCTTTACAAATTTCATGAAGTAGATAAAGTGGGCAGCAAAACTGCACCTTTGAGATCATTTTGTGCAATTTTAGCCCATGATTGACAGCAAACTTGACAGCGGGTCCTTGTGTCCAAAACATGTCTGTCCATTCTGGGTAGTACTTCCATGATCAGTCTGAGAATTTTTTAAAGCTGAATGATGACAATTTATGTTAATTGAAACAAATGCCATACAAGCAACTTACATATCCCAGGATGATAAACCAGGGAGTTGCCACGGTAACTCCCTGATATTCCCTAATTTCGTGTTGGTGACATTGAAATTTCTCCATCCTCCCGGCTGAGAACTAGGTCCTTGGAGTTATCCTTCTTGATCTATGGAGCATCATGTCACAGCTACAGTTTATGCAAAGCTGCATGTAATTCTCTGAGGAACATTGGTCGCAAACGCAACCACATTGACAGAGAGAGAGAGTAATAACACTGGTTCATGGCTTTGTTACGTCAAAGTTAGATATGGGAAATTCGTGACTCCACGGTATCTCCAAATCTCGAACCAACCGTCTTCAGTTTATTCAAAATATTGCAGCAAGAATAATAGCTAGGATTTCATCATCTTCTCATATCACCCCAGCACTGAGAGAACTGCATTGACTTTCTGTTGGAAGGCAAATTCTTTTCAAATTGGCACCATATGTATATAAAGACTTTTAACCTTTTCAGAACTTGTTTATTTGTATAAACTGTATACTCCATATTGCCAAGGCAGTCAAGGTCTTAAGATCTGAGTTCATTTCAAAGGCTTTTTAGGAGCACGTTGCTCTAGGGGGTAGGATGAGGTGTATTTTCGACTTAGTGATGGATCAAGGATCTATCACAAATCGTTTGCAAACCATCAAAAATTTTCGTAAATCCTTCCCAAACTATCAATAGGATATTTTCGCGTGCTCCGCACGCCCTTACCTTCAAAGTCTTTTTCCCCTTTAGTACCATCCCAAACGTATTCGTTCAAAGGTACGAACACGGGTCCAATAAACATATCAATGAACAATTTTGGCGCGCTTCGCGCGCATGTACCACGTTTATTCCCCATGCCTGATGACCATTGTAAGAACGATAATGCACGGAATCATTCTGGGAAGAACTATTTGCCGAAAATTTTAAGTCCAACTTCAGGTTTGCACAGGGGTGGCGCCAGGGTATTTTGAAAGGGGTGGCAAACGTGGGGTGAGTAATCGCCGTCCTGCGAGAGGGGTCGAAGGGGAAAAGGATACCCTTCCTTTTTGAGAAAATTTTGTTAATTTAAGGTTGCTTAGATGCCAAATGGTGCTTTCATTTGTTATATTTTTGTACTGTCACCCCACCCCCACAAAAGTATGCCTTAAAAACGTTATTTAGACGATTTTATTTTTTGAGCTAAAAGCCATAGGGGCGGCAAATGCCTGCCCTGCCACCCCTGTGGCGCCGCCTCTGGGTTTGCATCAAACAGCGATTATACGGCAATCTTGTTTTATTGGCAACATTTGTAGCTTGATGTTCATGATTTGAAGTATTTTACTCATCGCAGCATGCACAAGTTTATTCAAGGTCGTTAAATGCATTTTCAGAAAATAAGCATTGACTCATGCAACTTATCAATCCTCTATACCACTTTGTTATGCCTTTACCTCCCTCTCGGTCATTCCTCATTGGAAGCTGTACATATGGATATTCGTATGTTCAACATGAGTAAAACTACGATTTTTGTAGTGTTCTGCTGAAGTGTCATTTGGATAACAGCTGAAAGCATCATACCAACGTCCCCTTGTTGAAATTCCCCTAGAGCTTCCATTTAGCCCTTTGTCGATCTCATTTTACCACCATCGGCGGTGTGCCATGCAACAGCCAAAATATCACTAAATAATAGCAATTTCTTAAAATGGAATCAGTTCAAAGCTTTGCAAAAGATAGCACCATTTTGCATCAAAACTACCTTTGAAGAACAAAATTTTCTCAAAGGGGAGGCTCAAAGGGGATGGCCCCCCTTTCCGTAATATCCCTCCCCGGGACCGTACCTCTGCACTAGGTGACAAAGGAAGGATCTACTCCGGGTTCAAACACGCACAGAAATACGCTTCTAAGTTTAAGCAAATAAGAACTCTAAAACGTACTTTTAAGTATTAAAAATTAACAGAAAATCACATACCTTGTGCAATAAAGTGAATATATATAAATAATGTAGATGTTATCCTTTTCTTGAGCAATTACACAAAATAGAGGCAATTTCTACATTACCGGGAATAAAAAGCAAAATTTTACTTTAAACTGCTGGAGTTCTTATTTTACTAAATTTACTAAACTGTTCTGTGAGGGAAGTCGTATCCGCATGTGCACATTTAAACCGACTTTCTGAGTTAATCTTGGGTGCAGGATAACGACGTCATCTTCTGTGGTGCCCACCCAATCATCAAATTCTGGCTACGTGACTGGGGCTATATAACTGAAAAGTTGTTGATTCTGTTTCAGAATGGGACATAACTACAGCCATTTTAATATCTGTAATATACGTTGTAAGAGTCACCAAATCGCACAATATGTGAATTTTTTTTCGGAGTGGGGCAGCGGCTCACTCGTGCCTTGGACACACCCTGAATGCCTCTTCTTGAAATTCGTGCATCCGCCCCACAGGTGACGGTAATTCCAAGATAAAAAAATTCGACCCCTGAAAAAAGTATCATTGCCTTAATGCATTCAGTATATCTCGCCCCCTGAAAATATCCCCACAGAAGCTATCTCGCCCCCTTTAGTAACTTGTCTGGCTACGAGTCTGAGAGTTTTTACTTTGTTACAGGTCACAAGTAAGGACAAATATAACAAAAATCACTTTTCAAAAAAGAGAAAGAAAAGATAATCAGGTGCAACACAGCTGTATTTCACTATTAACAACATAGCCTACAGGCCGGAGCAAAACTAAATTTCAAGAGTAGTGTTTTTCCCAAAATTTCTTGACTTCGCATGGACCATAAACAACCGGCCTTGCGAGTTAGATGCATGTTGCAATACTTCGGCTAAATTTCAGGAAGATTATCAATCCCAAGATATAATGTAAGATGGTATATGCATAATTAGATTCCATACAAGTGGGGCATTCTTCAAAATCAATTTCACCTTTGCTGAAAAGTAATGACTTGCACATTCGCACTGCCATGAACACACCCAAATAACTTTATGTGGTCCTATTAAGCACAACCAAGGAGTCAGTAACAATATGTATCACTGAAAAGAATCGTACGTTAAATACCAGGGGCACTTTCACCCCAACCAGGTGAATGCATTTTACCTGCATATATATATATATATATATATATATATATATATATAATATATATATATATATATATATATATATATATATATATATATATATATATATATATATATATATATTGTAACGCTCGGGCCGACCTCTGGCCAAGGTCGTGAGGAGCGTTTGGGGAGCAGTGGCGGAGCCCTGCGGAGCGGCTCTCCGGGTTAATCCCTTGGCTTGGGTATTCCTTTAGTTACTGTAGTAATAGTAGGATTAGCCGCGCGCTGCATAGACCATTGTTAGCCGTTATGCGGATTATCCGCCTTCACATATGTTATGGTAACATTCATTACGTAATAGAAGGTCGTACGATCGTAAAGTTCATTCACATGGGATGGGTGCAGATGTTTCCAGGTGATTTCCTATTACGGATTTTAAATGTATTTCATTCTCTAGGGGATTATCGGAGTTTGGGAAAGCTGCACTCTTTTAGGAACAATTTAACGTCAAAAGAAAATCATTGTGATATTATGTAAATTAGATCCCGTATATAAGGATGTTCTCAAAGGAAACAGGACACACCTTAATGTAGTTTCTTGGCAGCAAGGTCCTGAGTATTTTTCGGTATATTGGCAGGCTTATGCCCTGAAGCCAGTACCGTGGGAAGCAGGCCTCTGAAGTTGTATTCCATCGTTTTCCTTTTACTTCTCACCGTATTTCATCGTTTTTCTGTTACTTCTTGGTGTATTTGAGAGCTGATTTATTTATCCTTGTTTTAGGACGAAGAAATCCATTTACGTTTATTTTGATTGCCAGTTGCGGGAATACACCGTTTTATACTTACTTGGATTGTTTGGGTAATTTTCACTTGTGTTTGACTCTACGCTATTTCACCGACCTTGTGGCCAGTCATAATACTACATCTTAGGCCAAGAACTCCACCCTGCAAGTCACCACGCTACCAAGGAGAACCTTTCACCCCCAAAATCGTTACAATATATATATATATCAAAAAAGAAGTAGTAAGTAGTGCTAAAAGTTTGTGAAAAAGTCCACGACGATTCAAGTTTAAACCCTCCATCAGGTGGCAAAAATGCAACTGATTGTTGACACGGCCAAACGTACAAACTAGAAAACACACAATAAAATTGGGCACGGGAAACCCGCCTAGGAAAATAGACAGTGTTAAGTGGTTAACACAGGTAACAACAATGCAGAAATTGCTGGTTATAATAGATCAAGTCTAACGTTCAGACCATGTGGGCAGGCGCGGTTCTAGACCGAGATTTTTAGGGGGGCTTAGCGGGGGCTTGAAACGGAAGAATAAAATTTTCTGTCATTATCAATACCGACATTGGGGAATGATGCTAAGGAGGACTCCATCAGTGGCGTACCCAGGATTTCTCTCACGGGGGGGGGGGGGGGGCATGCAGTATGTTGTGTGATCGCCGGCCTGGGGTAAGGGTCTAAGGGGAGGGGGTGTCCCTCCCCTTTGAAAATTTTTGAAAAATTAGATGTACTTACATGCAATTTGGTGCCACATACGCTACATTTTGAAGCAGAATTTGTGTTAAAAAGATTTACGTATTTTAGGAACTAAAAAAAAATTGGCATCAGGGAGGGGGCATGTCCCCCCTGCGTACGCCACTGATAATAATAATCATAGGCGTATAGGACTCTTACAGTTTGGGGTCCAGAAAATTTTTGCTTGAACTTCTCAAAAAGTTGCCAGAATTCCGTTGCAGTTCAGGTGAATGAAATAGACCACTAAACCACTACAGGCGCGCGAAGCGCTCGAAAATTTTGCACATTTTTCGGGCATTCGATCAAAAATTCGGGAACTCAGTAGAAAATTAGGGCAATCTTTTCACTTTTACTTCATCTCTGCCGGAATTTCAGTTTGAGTATGGTATCAAATGTTGTTCATGTCTGGTCTACTGTTACAAAGGCATACTGAACTGGATTTGAGACCGACTTTTTGGCGCTCAGAGACCGACTTTTGATTTTCACGGCCCCCCTCCCCCCCACACACCTGTATTTACGCCCCTGGGACTGGCGTCGAACGTTAGAATGCAGCTGGGTAAGCTAGTAGGCGCCCGCACTATGCCTACCGTCGTAATACAGTACTAGGGCGAAGCGTGGCTGTCGTACTACATGCAGTCAAAACAACGGTGTACGTACGTGGACGTGGATACAAGAAACGTAATCACATGCCTATCTTGCATGCCACATTTGAGAAACTAAATCCACTGGACTAAGATGTGCACAAATGTATCGGACAATTTTGTTTTTCTCAATACACGCAAATAAAGCATGAAGATAACACTCAACCTCAGAAATTTTTTGGGGGGACTTGAGCGAATTTTTGGGGGGGCTTGAGTCCCCAAAGCCCCCCGTAAAACCGCGCCTGCATGTGGGGACAGGGTTCCAAGTTTTATGATGAGACGGTTTTCGGCAGCCAGGCGATCATGGTCGGAACCTCGACACGAGATGGCCGCCGAAACCATCAAGTCACGGATCGAGAATGTTGACGGGGGATTGAAGTTTGTGTCTACAGGGAACCCTGGGAGGTTCCGTTTGATTGACCTCAGGTGCTCGGTGACTCGGTCAGCAAGACGACGTTTTGTTTCTCCCACGTACAGTATATTACAGCGTTTACATACTAGAACGCAAACAACATTGGCTGAAGTACAGGTAAAATGCTGATGAATGCTAAATCGGTTGTTGTTGGGACCTACAATGGAAAGGATTTCGTCATGACTGACCACCGGGCAAGTATTGCATCTCCCACGGTTGCATGGAAGTTCCTGGGGTGTTAGGCACTACTGCTTGAGGTTGGGAGGCACGGACCAAGTGCTTAGATATGTTCTTTTCAATTTTGAATGCTGTGATGGGGGATTCAGGGATATGGTCACGTGTGGATGGGTCATGATGGAAGGTCTCTACATTCCTGTAAATGGCACGTACAATGGGAGTTTACAGATGGGTGAAAGGATAGGACCAAAGGAATACGTCTGGTGGGTGTTTGGTTAGTTTTGGGGGGCAAGGGGGGAGGCTCTATCAATTCCTTGTATGCGGTTAGGGGCATTAGAGAGCACTCTTTGTGGATACTGGCGGATACTATGGATACTTTGTGGATACAACGCCAGTATCAAAGAATGCTCTTAGTGCCCTAACATAGCAAAGTTTCTCTCCCAATGGACTCCTGAAACCCCCACATCCCGATTCCTACAGGGGAACCACCTCGAGGGGTTTTATTACATTCCAGAGAGAATGCCGATATGGCCTCAGATGCAATGAATACCCACAAACCCTGTTTTGGGGATATTTTGTACTTTTGTAGGTAGATATGTGCTCATTTTAAATGAGGTGTCATATCAAAGTTCTGCGATTGTCGCATTTGTGACTCAGTCCCTTAATTTACCTGGTTGCTTGCCCACAACATATATTAAGAAATCCTCGTTGAACATCATACTCTAGAAAGTGTAAAGAAATTGATGATCTTCCATCTCCAAGATAATGCGGAAATTGTTAAATAATGCCTCATAAATTAGTCCCTACCTCTAAAAGTAATATATAGTATATAATTTACTCAATAATTAAATAATGACGGATATTAATTTGCTTAGAAACAGAGTAATGGACATAAGTGGAAATGAAGTTAAAGATTTGCAGTATCATACTACAACAAGACGAGTGTACAGAGTCGTAACCGGCGGGTGGGGGGGGGGGGGTAAAGGAGAAGTTTACCCCTGAGAATTCTAAACGTAACTGAAAGTTTGGGTCCTTGAGAAAAAGTACTAAAGTGCTGAAAATTTCATTGTTCTAATTATGATTTTAAGGCCCTTATAACCTGAGAAATATTTATAAGGGTTCCCATTCCCCTAAATTTCCCAGGGAAGGTCCCCGAAACGCCTCCATAGGCGCGTTCTTATGTGGTTTACTTCTCTTGACGAATGAACGAACCCTCTTCATCCTACATGTGTGGTTCACACCCCTTTTCAGCTCATCGCCCCTTTCACCGAATGGGGTTGGGCAAACGCCCCCTCCCCATCTGTATCATAGTACTGCTAGAATGCAATGAAAATAATAAAAACACATGTTGAAATAAAGGATAGGCCTACACATACATTGTTTTTACGTATGGGTTGGACCCAGGTAGCAAAACAAAGGTGTGGGATTCGAGGAACTGACTCCCTTTTGTGATGGCTAATTACAAAGTTGGAGTCGGGACGAAAAAAACTTTTGTGGAATTTTGCAGATGCCAGGAGCCCCATCGAAGTGTGAACCGTTCCCCCAAAGGCTCCTGATGAGACTTAGGGGCAAGGTCCCAGTGAGGGACCTGGAGAAAAGCCCCCGAAGCTCTGGGGATATTAACGAAATTGTCGTTAAAAGAATGAGGCACTCTAAGTCAAATTTTAACTATTTTCAGATTACCTAATAACCTTAAAGGCGCACTAGATATTACAAAAGAGATTACAGAAATCACCCATAAAGCATTTTGTATTTCAATTGTTACCAGCGGAAGTTCCCTTTGATGCTGCAAGGGGTTTTTCTGTGGATGGGAGTCAAATGGATGGTAGAGGTTGCATGAGACTTTAAAAGACTTGTGCCACTTAAGTTGTCCTAAGGGCAAAAATAATGAGAAGGCCGAAATTGGCGAACCAAAAAATTGCATTTTTGAAAACATTTTAGCCTTTTACTGTATAGTGCATTAGTACATTGCAAAAGTTATCTATTATGTTACGGCAGTCTACAACCCTTACTTCTGTCAGTATGTCATGTTATGGACAGCAAGGAAAAACTAAACTCAAGGTAATGTGGCTCAAACTCAAACTCAAAATTACATTTCCTATGAGTGAATTTTTTTTTCAAATGTGGCATACATCAAAATCATATCATATCACTTTTTTATCCAAAGATGGTGAAAATGGGCCAAAATGCCATTACTTTTTATTGCTTTCCTCTTTCTTCATAATAATTCTAAGACGATTCTAATATTATAAAAGGTGGTACTAATTAATCAACACAAATACACAAATTTACAAATGTCCTACTTCAAAAATGGTATCATTTTTGTGTTTTTTTTTTTTTTTTTGTGTAATGAATAACAAGATGGTGCGTACCTTAAAGGGTCAAAATGTTCACTTCATAATAATGTGCTATTAAGGCTGTTGGCTTAATACTTACCTTTCATAGACTTTAAAAAAGATTTCTTCACGTTGAAAGGAATAGTCATCACTGTAACTCTTGAGAAAACGGACATCTTTAACGAGAGAATGCCCTTATATTATGTTTTTTGTTGTAATTTTATTTTGTCAATATTGACTCATCAAGGCTTAGGTCAATTAACAGATATGTTTTCCTGATACTTAACTTCTGAAGTATGAAATACATTAGAATCATTAAATCGTATTTTCCCTAAAATAGATCCCTATATAGGGGCCTATATATATATATATATATATATATATATATATATATATATATATATATATATATATATATATATATATATATATATATATGTGTGTGTGTGTTTTTTGTGTAATGAATGAATATATGTATATATATATAGGGAGAGAGAGAGGCTATATCATATCACGAAACCACTGGTAGTGGCTTGATATCCAATTGTACTGATTCGTATTATATATATATATATATACATATATATATATATAGGAATGGTATCACCAGCATGCTTAAAGTGCTCAATACCGAGTTTGGCAGAGCTTTGTATATATTGTAACGTTGTGGTATCGACTGTGCGGAGCCTCTCGGGATTATGCGGAGCTCCTGGAATTATGTGGGGCTCTGCTCCGCAAAGCTTCTCCCCATTCTTTGGGCAAGATCCTGTCTTTGTACCTGGATTATGGATTTATTCCAGAGTCCCCTGTTAACTACTGTTCCTCGACATAGATTATATCTGTTGATCCACATAGGTTATGCAACGTTATGCAATCGCTTATGTCACTTGATGTAATGCTTTACTGTGCATAAAAAGGATATACGAGCCAGTGAGAGTATCATTTTATTGTTACCCTGGGAATAAAAATGTTTTCCGGGATGCTGTCTATTATGTGAAGCTTTGAAGACTTATTTAAGTACATTTGTTTAGTAATCTATGACTGCAAGAGATAAGGTGACTTGATTTTGGGGTACAGGTGTTTATTGTGTAACTGTTCATGCATATTCATTTCATTGTGGTCTCATTTGACTGTGAAAAGTAGTGTATACTTCGTTTTATTGTGTAGATTAAGTTTAAATGTAGTTAATGTAAACAGCCTAAAACAGTTCTCTCCGAGGCAGCAGAAGGATCTTCTCCAGGAAGTTATTCCAGGTCTGGCGGCAGGTGTATGTTACCCTTCAGTCGTCAGCCTGTAGCTCCAAAGAAGTTGTCGTTTTTAGACTTGGAGAGTTTTATCATTTTATATGATTTTGGTTTTAATACAAAGTTTGCAACAACGCTGCAGGTGTTTACTCATCATTTTCGTGCTCTTCTTGCCTTCTCTACGGGCAGTAGAATGGCGTCTAGTTACGCCATTACATTCATGGCTGATTTAGAGGAAAGAATTCTTTCCGACAGCCCTTTGAAGCCTTGTAATTATTGTTGATACATTGACGACATTTTCTTCACTTGGTAGCATGGGGAGAACACCCTGCGTTCTTTCTTTCAGTTACTCCTTGTAACGAAACCCACCCAACCATAAAATTCACCTCGGAGTTCTCCGATACGGTAATCACCTTTTTGGATGTACTGATTGGAAAGCACAACAATACTTTTGTCACCACGCTTTACTGCAAACCGACTGATACTCATACCTACCTTAATTTTGAGAGTTCCCACCCCTATAGGCTCAAGAGGGCCACCGTCTACTCCCAGTGTATTAGAATTAAGCATATTTGTTCTTCTAAATCTGAGTATGAAAAACACATCGCCAACCTTGCCGGTCATTTCAGCTCTAATGGGTATCCTATTTCCATGACAGTATTAAAAAAGGGTATTCAAAAAGCTTCGGCTCTACGCCGTGACAATCTCTTGCTTGAGAAACCGAAAGCCAGTAATTCTCTTATTCCTTTGGTTTTGGATTATGCTAGTAGAACTAATAAGCTACTCAAAGTGTTACGTCAAGATTTTGACATTCTCAAGTCCGACATCTCCATTCAATACCTGTTTAAGGACTCCCCTCTCATGTCCCGTGGGCAACCTCCAAACCTAAAATCCCTGCTCACTTCCTCCAGACTCCCCGTGATGCCTGATACTGGCAATCAGAAATGCGGCAAACCTAGATGTCAGGTATGTAATTTTTTAAATGCTGACCCCTGTTTTACCCCTCCTGGTACTAAATGCCGCATCCAGCCCGGTCATTTCAATTGTGATACCGCTAATGTCATTTATTTGATTTGCTGTAATAAATGTGAAAATGGTAACTATGTTGGACAAACGGTTCGAAATTCAGACTAAGATTTAATAACCACAAAAAGACTGTCAAAGATAAAGCCATTAGTTTTCCAGTTGCCAAGCATTTCAGTGAACACAATCACAACTTATCCAATCTCAAGAGTGTCCTATTAGGCTCGAATTACTGCACGCTCAACAATAGACTTAGGTCAGAGAGTAAGTGGATTATCAAGCTTAACACCTACAACAATGGATTGAACTTAGATTTAAGTGCACTCAGTGATTTTCCCTTTGCAATTCGTTGTGAAGCGTGACAGTCTGGGCTTTTACTTTAAGTTCACTGTACTACATGTATACTTTTTCATTGTATATAGTCACTTCACTTCATTATTTGTGCTGAAGAAGGGCACAGGCGTGCCTGAAATATACACATATATATCTATATACATATATGTATCGTGCTCTTATTATGTCATCCTTGTGTATTACACTATTTATCATCGCCTATATAATTTATGGAGCATACGTGGATACCTGTTACAATATATATATATATATATATATATATATATATATATATATATATATATAAATATATATATATATATATATATAAATATATATATATATATATAAATATATATATATATATATATATATGTCTGACTGCTTGTCATGACCAGAAAGCCCAAAGGCTTAGTAATTCCTTGCCGAAAGAGGTTGCTACACTGAGGTTCATCCCTCAAATTTATACTAGTTGACCCTTGACTATATCGTTTAACGATGTTTCCACAATTTGACCCTGCTGACCTTTCATGACCTTTGAACCCCACCGAAAATTGTATAACAAAAATAAAAAGAAAGTAAAGGGATTTGCACCTGGATCGTCTGTGTGAGAAACCGAGCACTAATCCACTACGCCATCAATGAATTCGTTAAGAATATGGTATTTCTAATCATGCTATAGTCACAGCATTCTTTACAAGTGTTCATAATTAGGCAATTCAAATTCGAGTTATTACTGTAACAGTTATGCTTGTGAAAAAATCTCTATAACTTTATCTTTGGAATGGTAGAAAAATTCAGCCCTAACATTTCGTTGGTCACGAAACGCTTGACAAAATTTGGAGGTACCGCCCACTGTCTATTTAATTTATGAGGTTTTCGTAGTTTCACCTCTGATGACCTCATATGACCTTCGACCTCCAACACACCCATAGAGTTCCCTTTCTCTTAAAGTAACGCATCTATATACCAACTACGAAAAAGAATCCATCATCCCTGACTTGTAATTTCGTGTTTTTTCAAGATTTTCGGTTTTAACCTCTGATGACCCAAAATGACCGCTGACCTCCACTGAAAATAATAGGGTTTTTCTCTCAATATGATAAAGTTGTATACAAGTTTGAAAATTGTCCATCATTGCTACCTTGGGATATCGTGTTTACAGGAGCTCAGGAGGACCTTCATCTGATTTGTCCAATAAACTGCTTAGGTCTGCTGTGTGCTGTAAAGTGGAGACAAGACGATGGACACGCTAGGACACGCTCAACCCTATACTAGTAACAAACAACACAGTGTTGCAAGATTACACTTATGTCGAGTTCCTTCCACGCTACGGTAGCTAATCCCCCAAAGGGTCTTGCTGAACATTGAGCAAAGGTCTTTGCTGAGTCATTTGATGTTATCGTTACATGAGTAGGCCTATATATCATACAGTCAGCAGTAGACAGGGTTTCAAGTACATATTTACCTTTCAGACGACCAAATTATAACAACTTGATTGTAGTCTGATAGTGATTTTTCTCTGCTCAGTCAATTACAATTTTCCGCTTTTACGCGTGAGAGATTTTTTTTTCACATAGCCAGCTCTCCACCTTCGATCTTTCTCTAATCTTTTTGGTAAGTTGTTCATTTTTCATTCTTCCATGTTAAGTCTGTATCTAACTTCTTTTTTCTGAGAAAGGTAGCACCAGGTGGTTAATCTACCCAAAGTCAATTATACAGATGCATCCAAATCTGCAACGGACGGGACACTTTATCACAATTTTCTACTTACGTCAGCGCACGTGAGAGATTTGTTTACATTACCCGCTCTCGACTATCTTCATGGGTAAGGACTACAATTGTATTGACGAACAAAATGCATAGACACCTATCACAACTATCCTGG